>CM077016.1:4129578-4615515 GCA_039090855.1 Macrothele yani
TAGAGAACGTGCTGGCCATACGAGGCGTTGAATATCCTCGCTCTCAAGACACTCCTGGACAGCGACTGTTAGATGACATGTTGCGTTGTCGTTAATGAAAATGAATCTATCACCGACAGCACCACGGAACATGCGAGTATGAGGTAGCAGAACTTTATTAATGTATCGTTGGCCAGCCATAGTCCCAGTTGGAAGCACATAGCGGGACGTACGGCCATTGATCATGATGCCAGCCCATACCATGACACTACATGTCGGATATCAGTCCCTTTCCTGTATGTTTGCTGGAAAATATGCAGTACCACTATCAAGCCAGATCAGTTGTCGTCGACAATCAGACGATAGACTGTATCTACTCTCATCTGAGAAGAGAACAGCAGACCAGTCGTTATCAGTCCAATTGCGATATTGATGGCACCATTGCAAACGGGTCGTGCGGTGACGTCTGGACAATGGGATGCACACAACAGGACGGCGGCCGTACAGCCCTCCTTAAAGCAAACTTCTGGCGACAGTTTCTCGAGAGATCAGCTTGCCAGTAGCAGCCATAAACTGATTTGCTACCTCACTAGCTGTGCTGAGCCGGTGTCTTTTTGTTGGTACCGATCTTCTGCAGGTGTCGTACTGCAAACACGACCTCCCCGTGACGTTTGCTACACTTTCCATTTGTTTGAAATGATTTCCAAAGCCATGAAACAACACTGTGGCTGACGCCGAACTTCCTGGCAACATCTGTTATTTTTCGCCCTTCTTCAATCTTGCCAATAATACGGCCACGCGTAAAATCATCTAGATGATATCGGGATAACATACTGAAAAATGCAAATTCGTCAATTGATTCTTTCCCTTTAAACTTTCCGTTTGAACAACAACGGTCAGTACGCGTCCAATCGTTTATATCTCTTATCAGCGCTATGACGTCACGAACGAGTTCGGCAATCCAAAATTTGCAAACGCACAACACCACTTACTGTTTATATTTCTTGGAGTGTACTTTGTGAAACAGAAAATTTTATCAAAATAAAATTTCGAACTACCTTATTTGAAATGGAATGGTGAAACTGTTTAAGTTAAATGGAAAATGTCCCTAATATTGATGTGCTGGCCCTATGTACCTTTGATGTAGAGTGAAAGATTTGCCTATCAAAATAAGGATTTTGTTCACAGAGAAAATCAACATAAAAAGGAAGCAGTTCATTATCCTGAAAAATTTATATAAATATGCATTTTCACTTTTTTATGAATTTCATGTCTGTTATAGCTTTTTAGTTCGCCTTTAAAAAGGACTTTGTGTTAAAATTTGAAAATGATAGCTGTAGGTTAAAGTGATGATAATGAGGAAGATACTAAAAGTTAAAACGAAGTTTTTCAAAATTTAAATGACATAAAGGTGGATCCCACGATGACCCCGCTCATCCACACACTGTTATCCACGGCAGTTAGTCGTTGCAGTGATGGTTTTACCGGATTCGAAGTACGCACGGTGCACCCGTGGCACAGTGGTTCGTAAAAAATCCCATTGCCTGCACGATTTACGAGATAGAGTGACCCGTTCATCGGGCCCGACAATTAATTCACGATCAAATGCGCTTAGATCCGTCGTCTTACCCATACTGCATCCGACTCTTACTGATTCCCGTCGCATCATTCGTGATATTGTCGGATCGCTGCATACGTCATGTCGTTTCCGTTTACAGGGCCGCCCACAGCTCCACGTTTGCATAACGCCAGCTGCCTCTAATTCAATTGCTCTTCAGTGTATATATAACAGACCCGCATGGCTTACGGTTTACATGTGAGGGAACACAAGGCTTATGTACGGAACAATGAACTGAAAAAGTGGTCTGTCGCCAAATATTTTCAAGAAACGAACCATAAACTTTTGTTTGGAAACGTTACGCCTATTAATAAAGCTGATTCGACTATTAAGATTAATGTATTAGAAGTTTTCCACCTATACCGATACTCTTCACGGCTAGTCAACAACACCACGTCTACACCATTTCTTTCAAGTGCGTGGACACAACTCACAAAATCCGTGACTGCCAGGACTCTGATGATGTCACAATGATTTCAACGAATACGCTTCATTTATACTGATGATACCGAGCCAAAGGCTCTTCGAAGCTATAGTAGATGCATAATAAACGTTTTATAGTGAGAAACGTTTCTCTTTTTAATTTAATTACTGTAATGGAAAACAGGTACATGGCTGCAGAAAGAAAGAAATTTAAAAGAAGATTGTATGTGCGATGAAATCTGCTCAAATGTCTGATTTGATTAATGTTTTATTTACGTAAATAGTTTGAAACAAAATTCGACAGGATTCATTCAGTTAAAGGAATAGTTAGCACGAAACAAATAAAAACACCAGCTCTAGTAATCAACTCAGACATTTGAGCAGATTTCATCGCTCATGCAATCTTCTTTTAACTTTCTTTCTTTCTGTAGCCATGTACCTGTTTTCCATTACAGTAAATAAATTAAAAAGAGAAACGTTTCACACTACAAAACGTTTATTATGCATCGACTATAGCTTCGAAGAGCCTTTGGGTCGGTATCATTAGCTTAAATGAAGCGTATTCGTTAAAATCATTGTGACATCATCAGAGTCCTGCCAGTCACGGATTTTATGAGTTGTGTCCACGCACTTGAAAGAAATGGTGTAGACGTGATGTTGTTGACCAGCCGTGAAGTGTATAGGTATATGTGGAAAACTTCTAATACATAATCTTAATAGTCGAATCAGCTTTATTAATAGGCGTAACGTTTCCAAACAGAAGTTTATGGTTATTTTCTTGAAAATGTTTGGCGACAGACTACTTCTTTAGTTCATTGTTCCGTACACAAGACTTGTGTTCGCTCACATGTAAACCGAAAGCCCTTCGGGTCTGTTATATATACACTGAAGAGCAATTGAGTTAGAGACAGCTGGCGTTATGCAAACGTGGAGCTGTGGGCGACCCTGTAAACGGAAACGACATGACGTATGCAGCGATCCGACAATATCACGAATGATGCGACGGGAATCAATAAGAGTCGGATGCAGTATGGGTAAGACGACGGATCTAAGCGCATCTGATCGTGAATAAATTGTCGGGCCCGATGAATGGGTCACTCCATCGCGTAAATCGTGCAGGCAATGGGATTTTCACGAACCACTGTGTCACGGGTGCACCGTGAGTACATCGAATCCAGTAAAACCATCCCTGCAACGACCAACTGCCGTGGAAAACAGTGTGTGGATGAGCGGGGTCATCGTCGGAAACACCTTTATGTCATTTAAATTTTGAAAAACTTCGTTTTAACTTTTAGTATCTTCCTCATTATCATCACTTTAACCTACAGCTATCATTTACAAATGTTAACACAAAGGCCTTTTTAAAGGCGAACTAAAAAGCTATAACAGACATGAAATTCAAAAAAGGAAAAATGCATATTTATGTAAAATTTTTTCAGGATAATGAACTGCTTCCTTTTATGTTGAATTTCTCTGTGAACAAAATCCTTATTTTGATAGGCAAATCTTACACTCTACATCCCAGGTACTTAGGGCCAGCACATCAATATTAGGGACATTTACCATTTACCTAAAACACTTTCACCATTCCATTTCAAATAAGGTAGTTCGAAATTTCCTTTTGATAGAATTTTCTCTTTCACAAAGTACACTCCCACAAGTATAAACAGTAAGACGTGTTTTGCGTTTGCAAATTTTGTATTGCCGAACTTGTTCGTGACGTCATAGCGCTGATAAGAGATATAAAAAATTGGACGCGTACTGACCGTTGTTGTTCAAACGGAAAGTTTAAAGGGAAAGTATCAATTGACGAATTTGCATTTTTCAGTATATCTTCCCGACATCACCTAGATGATTTTACGCGTGGCCGTATTATTGGCAAGATTGAAGAAGGGCAAAAATAACAGTTGTTGCCAGGGAGTTCGAAGGCACCCACAGTGTTGTTTTAAGGCTTTGGAAATCATTTCAAACAAATGGAGAGTGTAGCAAACGTCACGGGGAGGTCGTGTCTGCAGTACGACACCTGCAGAAGATCGGTACCAACAAAAAGACACCGGCGCAGCACAGCTAGTGAAGTAGCAAATCAGTTTATTGCAGCTACTGGCAAGCGGATCTCCCGAAAAACTGTCGCCAGACGTTTGCATGAAGGAGGACTATACGCCCGCCGTCCTGTTGTGTGCATCCCATTGTCCAGACGTCACCGTACCACCCGTTTGCAATGGTGCCATCAATATCGCAATTGGACTGATAACGACTGGTCTTCTGTCTTCTTCTCAGATGAGAGTAGATACAGTCTTTCGTCTGATTGTCGACGACAACTGATCTGGCGTGATAGTGGTACTGCATATTGTCCAGCAAACATACAGGAAAGGGACCGACATCCGACATGTAGTGTCATGCTATGGGCTGGCATCATCATCAATGGCCGTACGTCCCTCTATGTGCTTCCAACTCTGACTATGACTGGCCAACGATACATTAAAGATGTTCTGCTACCTCATGTTCGCATGTTCCGTGGTGCTGTCGGTGATAGATTCATTTTCATTAACGACAACGCAACATGTCATCTAACAGTCGCTGTCCAGGAGTGTCTTGAGAGCGAGGATATTCAACGCCTCGTATGGCCAGCCCGTTCTCCAGATCTGAATTCCATTGAAAATGTGTGGGCTGCTTTGTGGAGGAGTCTTGCTGGTCGCCAATGTCCTCCAATAAACAAATAAACAAGGACGCCCTCATCCGTGCACTGACAGAGGAATGGGGTAAATTACCCCAACAGCTGCTTTATAATGTTGTGCAAAGCATAACACGACGTCTGGAAACTTGCATCGTCCTCCATGGTGGCCATATCCCGAATTGACATCTTACGCCGGAACGCCTGCGGACGGTAATTGGATTTTTTCACGTTTACGTATTCTGCACAAAATGGCCTGTTTGTCCCTTGAACCCGTTTAGAGCACAATAAATTGTCTTTCTTGTAATGTCCTGGCATTCTGACATTATTTTATTTCACTTGGTATCCAACCACACTTACTTTTTTATGCGGTATATATCCTTTTATGATCCGTCCTTAGCAATTGTCCAGCAGTGTATTGTCAATTCCTGCTCGTGTGAGAGGCCGCACGCTTCACTGACACCTCGGATAATAACATGTGTTATCGCGAAAACAAATCACATGATTTCTTCTTTTCGCCGGCGAATTCCAAATGCACACGGCTTACCCGAACGCGGTCGACTCTTTTAAAGAGCCGGTCTCTCTCAGTTGTTAGATAACATGTAGTATGGTTTTTGCCGATGGAATAGGATTCATCTGAGAATCGCATGTCATATAGCCTTGCAGCTTGCCGGGCATTACAGTTTCACTCGTCGTACACAACCACCATCTCTCAATACGCGTTGTAAGAATACAGCGACATTATGATGTGAAACAGATGCGTCGGATACTTCACAATTTCTACCTTCCACACCCGGATGGCTGTCATTTATGCTTTCCTTCGTTCAGCTTACGGGCAGACGCACGTCACTGTTTTAATTTACATATGCCTGCCAACCGTGACGCGGTAGTCAACGGTTTTCCGACTGACACAGTCCAGCGAACGTTCGCATTCCTTGCGTTTACAGGTGTTTTTGTTTGCCAGTTTCCGGTGAACCACGTGTCTATTCTTAATAATCAGCGGATGCTCTACAACTTTGCAATTGACTTTTTCGCCCTATCTCTCTCTGTTACGAAGCTAGTTTTCATAAGTACCACAAATATTCGCTAGAGGGCGCCGCTGTTGGTACCATTTGATCGGCCATGGCCCTTTACCTATACCTAGCCGCCAGTTTCGTTCTTGTATGACCTTTTTTGGACTAGTTATGTGGCTGTTTCCGGACTTTTGTTTACACGCGTTGTAAATTGTTGAATGGATTTATTGGTAAGGTAACATACGCAATAATTCTTTTTTTTTTCTGGGCCTACCTCGCGTATGGCCAAAGGATCCAATGGCTCGACAATTTATTAAAGTGATACCTTGTAAATTGAATTAAATGACATTTCAGGCTTTATAAATTTAAAATGTCAGTTAGCATATCATTATGCTCATTCACTTGGAGAGCAACTCATGATGTAATGGACAAACGCAAGCATTTATTTACCACGAGCCGTAAACGCCAAGTAGTTTTTTCTACTAAGCTTCTACATAGTGGATTTAGCTAATGGGATATCACGCCAACGCAAGATATATGAATCCCTTTAAAAAACAATTTAATCGGAGCACAATTATAAGCCTCATACGTTTGTTACGTGATACATTCAACCATTTCATATACAAATTATCATTCTGAAGTTCTTATGGGCTTAGACGTTTGGTCACGGCGATTCTATTTTCCTCCCATCGCATTACTTTTAGTCGTTCTGCGTATCATGCCATGTTTAGCGTAGGTAATGATGCATGCTGTGTTTTTAATTTGGTCTCCGGTGTTTTGCGAAATTGTTCCGTTGGCTGGTTTAGCTTAGTGTACCGTGTTAGATCATGTCTGACTTGCCTCGGTTTAAACTTAGTGGCTATGTTCCCGTTTGCGAGAATTTTTGCAAGTACTTGTCTGTTTATCCTAACTCACTATGGACCAGATGTTATAGTCGCTTACAAATTAGTTTCCTAGATAGCAAATGTTACCTGCTTTACGACAGTTTTTGATTTTAAAGCATATGAGACAACCTACTTTGTAAAGTATGCTGACCTTGGAATATCCTAAACAAAATAATGGCGCTGAGTAGCAGAACACACTTGTTCTGTTGTTAAGATTTGCACCTAGGTAAGTAAAAATGATATATCTTCCTTAGAATATTTTTCCAAATCTTTCAGAATTTTGCATATTACAACAGTGGCATGCGTTAGGAAAATGTCGTCAGTTTTATTACAGATTCCTACTTTATCCTTATTAATTACGTGATACCATTGTTTGCAGAAATAAAACTTTCGACGCGCAGCCAAATCTTTCATATTATAATAATCTTTGTCTTTTCCATAACGACTGCGAAAGGTAGTGTAGTTTTCCTGATGGTGTTGAGGGTTAAACTAAGGAATTCTTTAGGGACATTACTTATTCTTCAGGGTCATATCAAATCTGCAAAGTACAGATTGATTCTTGAGGTTTACCTACACTCAATGTTGCGGAAATTGTTCCCGAATAACCGTATCTTGTATATGTGAATCTATTCACCGGTGAATAGTGCAGAACAAGTCAAGTTGTGCTTGGCAGAGAATGGGTATGAGTTGCAGCAACTACCATAGCCACCTCATCCTCCAGATCCAGTACTATAGAAAATATCTGTATGATTACCCGTGTAACCTCCAAAATCACTGGTACATTTGGAACATATGTTGGAAAACAATACTTTTTTCGTGGTAATATCTTTCTCTAATATTATTATGTAAAACGGCTTCGTTTCCAGTGTGTTATCCGTAACACAAGTTCAATGTGAAATTACGAAGTAAAGTTTCATTTTTATTATTTCTAACTCTGGCAACCCTTATAATTCAACTGCTTTGAATAGGCTACCTTCGTATGCAAACTGCCGGCGAGTTCATGTATTACACGTTTCTCTAGCTTTCATTGAATTTTCTGTTTGCAGCTTTAAAGCGTCACACGTTCGTACACATTTTCCCCATAGGCAATATGAACAGCATTGAATAAATAAACAAATAGTGTTTTTCCAGGATCATAAGAACCTTACATCAGGTTTCAAAACGGAAAATAAAAGAGGGGCCATCACTCGCTTTAAAGGAAATGTTACTCCTCATAGCAACCAAAATTTGGGGCTCCAATTGTAAATGGCGAATCTGCACTCTTTAGCCTGATATCAGATGTACAGAATTTCTCAAGTTTCATCATTATTGTAAGCTGTTATGCAAACATATTTTAGTGAAAGGCTATTATCACTTAATGTGTCGCATGAAACACCTGCGAAATATTGGATTGGGGCTGATAGCATATCCGAAATTAAAGTTCCAACTGTATACTTCAATAAACGTAGCAAGCACGTTGCTGCTTGGTTAAAGCAGTTACCAACTTCACAGGTACATTGTACGAACGGCATAAGAGCTGTGAATTCCAAGGAGATAAAAATCAGAATTCTGTAAGGGAAAGAAGGTGGAAAGGGACGTGCACACATCTTGGTATTTGGGTAAGGTGTAGAACACAAGAAATTTATTTAAATGCGGAAAGACGAGGTAATACGCAGAGGCAATAGTAGGCTGAGTTAATTGAAAGCAGCCATAATAAGAAGGATTGAACTCATGATTTTCATTCTAACCTTTTCTCTAACGCTGCACTGCCGTCTTTAACGCCACAAAGCGATGCTCTCGCCGAATAAAGCGCTCCTCGTAAGACGCAACTGCCTTGGTTGCATCTCACCCTCGTTAAAAGCTCACATTTTTTACTTCTATCGGGAACTAGGTCGTTTCATTCCAGCACCCAGAATTTACTACGCATTATTTCTTAAATAATACTGGAAGCAGTTGTGCGTTTCACATGATCTCTGCTTTTAGATTATGCTTTATTTTGTACATAGATTTCTTTACCACAATTTTCTAAAGCATGTCTTATTGCAAAAATACATTTAGAAAGACATTAAGGTTAGGATGTTTCTCTACAGTTACAATATTTTACAATATTCAGTATTTTTTTCATTGTAAAAATATAAGGCAATGTATCAATTCCAACATTCAAACAACATGTTCCAAAAATCCGTAAAAAAAATTAAAATTCCAAAGATGTTGCCTCCTTTTACAGTCAAAACAAACATTCTTATTTTTTTCCATTATTTTTTTTAATTCTCATTATTTCATCAGTTTAACCATGCCGCCTGGATAAACAGAATAAAACACAACACTGCAAAGTTTCTGTATCAGAAAAGTCTAGGATGGATTTCAATTTTCGGCTACTTGGAGGATCTCCAATAACAATTCATAAAAGAAAATTAAAGTAATGTCTTTAACAATGGAGGTGTTGTGAAGTTAAAAATATCGTACGCAAGTGTAGCAAATGAAGTTTGGAGGCTTTAATAGGCATTCCCAAACGATTAAACGTTTTTCACACATATAAGATAATTTAAGTTTACGATATAAACATTATGTGATGGAAGATGTTATCATAATAGCACTTGTTAGGAAAGTATTTTGCATTAGATTAACAGATCAGCCTGTGTGGCAGGTTTATTTAAGGGGCCTTTAAAAAGAAGATAATGAAGTGGGGTATAGGTCACACGGAAATATAAAAATCAGAAGTAAAGTTGTTATTGAGACTATCTTAAACTTTATTGTTTCGTCCAGGTACATAAACATAGATTCTGCACGATAGTCGGAAAGACGAGTATGGTAGTTAACAAAATTGATGAACGCATGGTCCGTCTGGGACCAAGATTCTTTAGGTCCATGCTGCATATACGGGTATTTTTATTCTAGTTCAAAAGAGCTATAAAATTATTTAACTGGGATCAAAAAATAAAATCAGCTAGGTTAATCTCGGTTGTAGCCATACGCCATGATCTACAACTTTTCGCGTCTGAACTTGCTGGAGTGTATTCAATCCTCATAGTGCACACAGATGGATCCAAAAATGTCTACATAAGAATGAGAAAAAGGTCCTTTGCTTCACGGCTAGAAGATCCTAAAAGTGATATCAAATATGGCAAGCTAACGACTGCCATGCCTAGTGAAGCACCAAATGCCGCCCCGGTGGCGCAGTGGTCTAAGCGATGGCCTCTGATCATTCGTCCAAAAGTGGTCCGGGTTCGAATCCCGGTGAGGCATGGATGTTGTGTTTGTCTTACGGCACTGGTTCCCTCCCTTCCCTGGAACCAGTGACCCTAAATTAGGTACGGGCGACTGCTTATAGCCCATTGAGTTGCTCATGGTGGTCTTTAAACCTATAATCAAAAAAAAAAAAAAAAAAAAAAAAAAAAAGAAGCACCAAATAATGAAGGATCCGGACACTTTTGCGACATCAAGTGTATTGCATCCTACTCCACCGGAAGGGGACGTTACTAAAAGAAACAACCGAAATTATCTCTCACAGAGATGCAAGCAAAATATGTATCCATAAATCTACCACGTACATGAACCACTCTGTTGGGGCTAAAACACGGCTGCACGTAAACACAATGTAACTGCATCTGATGTACAACGCGATATATTAAATTGATATTATATTACTTGACCATTGTTTATTTCATTTAAACCTCCCATGTCTATGTATGCTTTTCGGTGCTTACTCTGTGTTGTTCTAGTGCCTGGGAATGACCGTAAATTGACGAGTGAAACCTTGGAAGATCTTGAATTTTACTACTTACAAAAACCGGATTATCTTTAGAAATCTTGCATTTATATGTTTGTAGTAAACTAGGTTGTATCCACAGTATTTTATTTCATTTTAAAGTTGTTGTTTTTTTTGTTTTTCTTATATCCAACTGTCGTTTGGTAATCCGGCCGTAAGAGGCATTTCAAATTCGTGTCATTAAGAAAAAAGTGGATTACCATATGTTCCGGATTTAATTCCTGAACTGCATATTATAGTTCAATTATTTCGTATCGCGTTCTCCTTATTTTTCATTATGTCAGAAAACAAATAGCACAAATTTGAAGTAATCCGAACACATGGCATGAATAACTTCTATATATCAAATGTATATTTTTTGAGTTGTTAGGAAAATATTTTCTGTTGTTATGTGCCTGTTAACTGGTTGCGGTAAATCATGAATTCAATCGCAATCTTCAAAGATTATTTCGGTTGTGTCCACTTGGAAAACATTCTAAATTGTGATCAGCCTCAGAAACATTTTGAAATTGTTTCTTATCCTCGGTAGAAACGTTGTACCATCTTCAGTATGCCAGCCATACCTCTTTAGATATAAAAAGGTTCATCCTGAGATTATCGTTATTATTTTGGCATATAACTGCCAAGACTTTATCACTTTTTTCTGATACCCAAAGCCACCGTGACGGGCGTCGGACATGATCAAACCATTTAAGCTCAAAAACAAAAAAATCTAAATCCAATTCATATCCCTACACAATTCTTTTGACTTCACCCAATTACTTCGTTACCTGTTCTTATAAGCGGGAGTGATTTTAAGTATGTGACAATTTTAAGGACACCGATTAAAACCACATCTCTTTTTTTTAATTAACGAGAATTTCTAAATTACGTGTCAAATACTACTGAAATAAACGAGCATGATTTTGAAATTCATATCCAAAAATGCAGCATAAAGATTTCATGTAAAAATTCTTAGGTATCTGCCACAGTAATTTGAGCATGTTTCATACATCTTAGCTATGAAATCTTAAACGTTGCCCATGTAGTCAGTACTGGATGTGCTGGATCGTTCTGGCACAAGACCAAAATCAATTTATAACTGGTTAGTAAAATCATGCAATGCATTGATTATAATACGCTTTCCAACATTACAGAAATCATTACTCAAGTTATCATTCAAGTTATGAGAATAATGTCTGTGGAATAAATCGCGGTCCTGTACCCTGACCTTTGATCTCATTTCGATGATATTCAACAGAACCGGCTTGGTATAAATCCGAAATAACACGATAAAGTTTTGTCGCAATGGAATAATTTTTACGTAAGTTATCATGCATAAGGGCTATGGAATTGATCCCGCTCCTGAGTCCTAACCTTTGACCCCATTTCGCCCATTTTCAATAAGGTTTGTCGCCAGGTGGTCCCCTACCACATACTAAAATTTCATCGAAATCGAACCTTGTTTACGTTAGTTATTTCGTATAAAATCAGTGGAATGGATCCCTTCATTATGTACTGACCTTTGACCCCATTTCGTTCACTTTAAATAGGGTTCCTTCCCAGGTGATCACTAAAAACGTTATAATTCGGGGTGGTTATTTAACCCACTAACCGAATTCTTCTAAAGTCGACATCAAGCTAAATTGATTTCTAGTACCAGAAAACGGTAGGTTAACGACTTTCATCAAAATTCTTAGAGCCATTTTCAAAATAAAATGTACATACATACATACAAGAACTGCTACTTTAAGGTGGACGTCAAGTAACTTTGCTTCCTATACTTCCAATGGAAAAACTTTCGTACACATTTTCTTGACAATTAATGCGTTCCCTAGGATGAAAATTTGAACATCGTTAAAAATATCTTCATTTTATAACTTGCAATACTTAATATTTTCTAAAACATAACCATAATTATGCAATTCAACATTTGTTTGTCTACTGACGTCATCAAAGTACAGGTCGCGCCATCTTTTCTCTCGTTTCAACACCACCAAAGGAAACGTTATTGATTTTTAATATAGTTATGGTTATGTTTTAGAAAATATTAAGTTTTCCAAGTTATAATATGAAGTTATTTTAATCGATGTTCAAATTTATTATCCTTGGGAACACATTATTTGTGAAGGAAATGTGTACAAAAGTTTTTCCCTTGGAAGTATAGGAAGCAAAATTACTTGACCTCCGCTTTAATAATATGGGATAAGGACAATGGAATGGATCGCAGTCCTATGTTCTGACCCTTGACCACATTTCGTCCATTTTCAACAGGGTTCGTCCACAGGTGGACCCCTACTACATACTGAAATTTCATTGAAATCGAACCATTTTTACGCACGTTATGACGCATAAAGGCAATGGAATGCATCCCGATCTTATGTTCTGACCTTTGACCCCACTTCACCCATTTTGAAAAGGGTTTGTCCCCAGGAGGTCTCCTACCACATAGTAAAATTTCATTGAAATCGAACCATATTTACGCAAGTTATGACGCATAAGGGTAATGGAGTAATCCCGCTCCTACGTCGTGACCTCTGACCCCATTTGTTCCATTTTTAATAGGATTCGTCCCTAGGTGGTCCCGTACCACATAGTAAACTTTCATTGAAATCGAACTATTTTTACGCAAGTTATGACGCATAAGGGCAATGGAATGATTTTACGCCAGTTATCGTGTGGACGGATGGACAAAGCTGGAGCATAGACGTTTCTTCAACCTACGGTTGGAAAGCGTAAAAAATGAGCCCAGGAAAGACTATTTGATAATATGTAATAACGATGATGATGAAGAAATACCAAATTTAGATTTTAAAAACATTATGAAAAATTGAAATTATAAACAGCAAATTTTATAAAATCCTGTTTTGAATATCACGAAAATATTATATAGGGAGCTCTCGGTAAACGCGATAGATACGTTCCGCGAAATCGCCGTGTGTACCGATTTCGCGTAAAATGAGAGGCATTTTATGCGAACAATGTAGGGTTAGGTTCTCACTTATTCACAAATTCATTTTAAAATAATCGGGCTATATATCATTTAGATTACAAACAAACAATATTATCTTTCTGAAACCTAATTTTAATGCCAAAAATCAAATAATAATACGCTTAGAATCTTCTCTATGCTTAGCATCTTCTCCATTCTTTCCATCCCCTCCGAGCGAGATTTGGTCACTCTAGTTACACTCAAGTTGGTCGATGATTAAGCACTTTTTCGAGTTGATACCGCATTATCACAAAAACGTTCACCTTTCTCACAGCGATCAGGAACTTCTAACTTAAAGACCTCTGATCAATCGAAATGTTTGAAACGTGATGCGGCGACACCTACACCCATTCCAGAATGTCGGGGAACTGGCCAACAATTTGACACCATCTGGTAGGCTGTAACTCAGGACAGTATCCGAGAAATATATACGTCTACGCTACGCCGGATACCCGCTTGTATCTGATCCATAGGGGGCGCTACAACGAACTGTCTTGTTCCAATCGTGTTGCTATTTTATCCGAATAAATGACTCATCTGCACTTGTATTGCAATTATTGCTTTTCCTATATATGTATATTGCTCTTGCACATACCAACTTTCACTTCGACTAGATGGTTTTGTCTGAGTGCTTCGCGTTTTGTTTTATGGCAAAGATTGTATATTTCATAAATTTCAACATTCCGGCAAATTGTTGCTGAAAATTTTGCAGTATGTTCAAGTTAAAAAGTATGTGCATTATACAAAACAGTTCCTCTCCTCAGCAGTGATAGGAAATGCATTCACAGAGTTAGATTTTCACAAAACTAGATATTATGTACTGTTGCACAATTATTATGCAATTTCGACTTCGATTTCTTCGAGTCTGTTTAGTGGGAAACCGAAACACGCCTGAATTTTCTTTACTGCACTTCGAAACAATCGTTCAGGCCACTACTCCTCAGATTAGAGGGGGATTTTGTACTTGAATTAGAAATTCGTTGTTCGTAAAAAGAGGAAATCTTTGCATTTCCTTGTGTTTCATTTCTTAGAACGAAACTTAGTATATTACACGTCCCCTTTTTGGAAGTGCTTCACGTATTTGACAAGGAAAAATTGGGAAAATCCAATTATCTGAGAGATTTACCGGATGGAGAAACATGGCTGGTATCATTGAATAGTACCAAAAAAGTGAAATAAGTGATTTCCTATTAGCATCTGTTATACTTTTAGTTAATATTTTTCAAAAACGATAATATTATACCTGCTTCCGCAAAATTCGGAGATTTCAAAAATTGCTATTCTAATGTTTTTCGTAAAAAGGGGAAACTTCCCAAGCTTGGTTACTTCAGAGAACTATATGTAAAAGAAGAATCACTAAAATCAATGATACGGAGGTTGAAAAATGAAGCCCATCTCACATGAAATGTATCATTTCCGTTTGATGAAGGGCTATACCTTTGCTGTTGCTTTCAAACGTTTATACAGAGATACCACATGTAACTCTATTTACAGAATGTTTCTAGTATATCTATACTTACCAAAAATACCTTAGGTTGTTGAAAGACACTTTAGGAAAACGAAAATGTTTTATCAAAGTGTTGTGAAGCACAATCGGTCTACAAAACGTTTTTCTACATTGTCGTTAAGCTAAAATGACCAGACATTTGAGAACGCAATTGGGGACAAAATGACATTTGTCCTCAATTTCAATGCAAAATTGGGGACAATTTCGTTTAAAAATGAGGCCATAATTAAGGACAGCATCTGACATATTATGGTAAAGCCAAAGGTTATCAAAGAATGTTTTGAAATATCCCATAATTGTCCAGTTTCATTGGAAAACATACGATGTATAGGAAGAATGATTATCATGTGGAATAACTGTAAAATGCCAATAAAATACTATCATGCAGAATATTGCTTCCATTACATTTTAAATCTTACTTGTAGGTGGCTGCATTAGCAAAGCAAGTTATTTTTTGAATTTGTAGTGTAATTTCATTGGGATTCTCTACAAGAATAGATATCTGAAGCCAAAAGATTACTATGCGCTGAACGAGCAAATCATCGAATGGCTGTATGTTATCTCTATGAGAGGGAATATTCCAAGTCCAATAACTTTACTTGAAGAAACAGTTTAATGAAAAATGTACTGAACAAAAGTTGTGAAACTCTCAATGGAATTTTCAAATATAACCAAATGAATTACATCAATTACTTATTTAAATGCAAGAAAGTGGATGCTGAGAAAGATGAAATTAATTTCCCATCCTAAAAATATTTTAGTTAAATCCAGTTAAAATAGAACAGAAGTTCTTAAAACAGAAACGAAATCGTAACACCACATTTATCGAGATGACTTTGTCTAATGCTTCGGCATGTCTTCCATTAATACTGCATGATTTCTAACTTAATTCAAAGAAAAATTCATTCGCTTCGGAAAATAATTGCATACATTTCCTTTATGAATCTATTTCTTAGCAATTAAATACGAAATTGATGCTAAATTTGGTTGCATTTGGTAAATTCAATTGAATTCTACGGCTTTTGTTTTACACATTTTTACCTATTTCAATTTTTGGGGGAAATTTCAAAAAATGTGGACAAAAACTAAGAAATTCAGGACATTTGTTGTCCTCATTACGGTTTTACGTAACTGAGGACAAAGCATTGAAATTGAGTGTTGGCCCCAGAAAACGAGGACGTCTGGTCACCTTACGTTAAGCGGCAATTTCGATCTGTATGAAACTAGCAGCATAAGGCCTCATACGACCTAGCTCTGCATGTGCTGCTTCATGAAGCCATTCACACAGAGCTTATGATTAAGCAAATATTTAACTATTGCTTTAAATGCTGAAGAAAAAACGCCTTTCGATTATTCTGAAGACAATACCTCAAAATACCGCACTTCAATAAAATGCAATATGTAATTCAAATTTCTAACAAATAAGAAATGTTAAAGCGCGGTATATTTCGCTGAAGTATACTTTTTGTTTTAGTATTACATCTTTTTTGTATGGTCCCGGATAGATTGAGAAATAAATCTTTTGTTGATTTTTGTGTTGCACGTCACCCATGTGCATATCATGCCATCCATGTGCACTTTCATGCACTTTTCATAACGCTCATAATATGAAGTAATTGAACAGTGGAATCAATATATTTTTCAACTGCCAAAATCATACTACTAAAGTTTTAAATTGCGAAAATCAGCGAGCGTATCCCGCACTAGCCATCGGTTATTATGTGGCTCATATGGATGTATCGGCGGCACTATATTTTTCCAAATTTATCTAACTGAAGTATTAAATATCCAGCAAAATCCCAGAGTGTACATCTGAAGAACTTGAGGCCACATTATTTTCACTAAAGGTTTTCCTTTTCAAAATCGCTTCTGCTAGAGTATTTTTAAAAATGTTTTCCTTTTCAAAATCGTTTCTCTTACAGTATCCTTTATCTTGTCCCTACATTTTGTCCTAAAATTATCAAACCGCTGAAATTACCCGTTATCAGTCGTACATATCAAATAACAAAAGGAAATGGGTTCCCAGTAAATTTACCATGCACACGTTTAAGCCCACAATGTTTCCTGACTCTTCTTTTCACATGCACCGAATTTTCAAAAACTTCACTGACGGAATGGTGTCGTGTTATAGCATCTATATTTTTTATGAAATAACTAAGATGACAACATTTATGTTCTTAACGAATCGAGTTTGTAATAAAGTTATTTTCGCAATGTTTTTTATTCGATTCTAATGGAAAAAAGTTAGATTTGATTTTCAGCAAGATAAATTTGGAACATCAGTTCAGTTTGAAAAAATTTAGTATATTTCATTTATCATGTAATCACTCTTCATACTATCATTAATTATACTTTTATAATGACTATAATGAGGTATTTGTCCAAGCTCCTTTTTTCAAAAAGTAGAGTAGATGTCGGGATGGTCAACACACATTGCAATAAAAAATGTTCACGGTTGACCTTCAGCTTAATTTTCGGATAGCGAGGGAAAATTATGTGAAAAGAAATATCGGATAACTAGAAAAAAAATGCTTGTATTCAAAGGTATAAAATACAGAATTGCTAGATTAGGACGTACTTTTTCTTCTTTTGTGAAGTTTTGTCATATTTCCTTTAAAACCCAAACATTGCTTTTACTAGAGCTTATCAAAATAGCAGGTGAAACTCCAATTACAATTACTTTAGTCATACAGACGATATATACCGTGAGTAACGTGTGCTCGCAGTAATCGTCGTGTAGTTCATTTCTACACCCCTGCAAGCTGCAGTACATTTATTGAACTTTAGCAGCAATGAAAGTGATTGACGCATGGGCTGGATGATAATTGTTTGTGACTTTGCACTACGTTGGTTATCTAGGACATCCTAGAGCTTCTTTTACACTGCGTTTTGCTAAACAATTTCAACGGTATAAATGTTCTTCAGAATTAAAAGAACTCGTTTTCAGTAAATAATAATTACAAATATTTAAATAAATAGTTTTTATAGCAGTTGGTGTGGCAAAGTCTAGTTATTCCTTCCACAAGAAAATTTGAAGTGATACCGTAAATTCGTAGAAATTTCGTCGTTCAATAGATGTCTATATCTGAGTGTTTCCAAGGGTAATTTTGAAAAGAGCAACTGATTCTTTAAAAGCTCTACAAAACTGCTTTCGGGACGCACAGTTTTTTTATCCTGGATTATTAGGTTCGTCTTTTACAGAATAACAAGGGGAATTAACTAATATATTTAAAACATGGGCCTTGTTAAAGACTTTCACAACCGATTTTACAAGCTTGGTCTCCAAAGTTTTCATAGTGAAACGAGGAATTAATTTAAAATATAAAATGTTTGAAGTACAAAACCGCAAGCTATATTATTTCATTGTTTGATTTTCGCAGAAATTCACCTCGGCGATGGTACGATCAAAAAATATGTTTCAAAACACATGAAATCGTAAAATAATGTTGCATGAACAACATATTTCATAACGCGTAATGAAGACTGTAGAACGGTTATGGTGTATAGGATATATATATATATGCCATTTTTTGACCCTCTCTGTTTTTCAAATAAATGAAGAGATGAAAAATGAATGCAGAAGTGAAGATAAAAATTTTAAATAACTGAAGTATTTAAATGGTCAAAGGAACAACAAGATTTTGATGGTCCACATAAGCACACACGCACAAATTTTCAACAGTTGCGTTCATTAAAATTCACCCATGAAGTTCTTCCATTTTGTAAAAAAAGTGTCTCAATGCTCTCTACTTGAGAAAAATTGAAATCCGATATAAATTGATATAAAATAGATATAAATGAAAATACACTCAAACAAGGCAAATAAGGAAAAGGCTTGAATAACTTCTTTTCCTAATTACTGAATGTGCTGATAACGCCGTCCCTGCGCAGTATTGGTTAAAATATGAAAATTTTAACCAACATTGTACGTAACGAAATAATAAATTGATATAGTATTGGTTAAAATATTACTCGAAAAGGCACTGACAACTTCTCTAACACCTTTAACCTAATCATCGGCTTACTCAGTATCCAGCTCCACAAAAGTAGTAAACTCAATTCGGAACTATTCACCGACAAGCTCTCTATTTGTTTTTGCTTCACTGGATGTCGTGTCACCCTTCCTAAGTGTCCCAGTGAAATTTGCTCATGAAATTATCGAATCAAAAGTACTTACACCGAACAATCTCACAGAGACAACGATCCAAGCTATTTTAAGTACCTTACAATTGGTATTTAACAGAACATACTTCAAATTCCAAAACAGAATTGATCGGCAGAGTGAGAGAGCTCCCATGGGCTTCCCTCTCTCCCTAATTTATCTGAGATTGTTCTACAAAATCTCGAGGAGCAAGTTATGCAAGATATAATTTTAAAGCCGAGTCTATATCTTCGTTACACAGAAGACACCCTTCATAAATTTGCTGAAGCAATGTCTTCAAAGGTTGACAGCATCAAATCACTCTTTACCATTTTTGGGCTTTATGCTACAAATACACACACTATTTCATATACCGTTTACCGAAAATTAACTGCATTTTCTATTTTCATTCGATTTTTCTCAGCACACCCCACTTCGTACGAATGTTCTCCTTTTCATTTTTTAATGGGAAGAGCGTATACTCATTCCTTCAGTAAAGTGGCTATACGGCGTGAAATTAATAAAATTATGAATATAGCTAGAGATCATAGATACTCTACGGATATTATACACCGTATTCATATAAAATAACAAGTTCCGCAAGTACCGCATTAATAAAAGAACAAAATATAAGGGAACATATTGGTTTGATTGATTACATCCCAGGCATAGTCAACATTCTGAGGAATGCTTGCAAGAAATATAGTATGAAATTTGGAATTAGGACACAAACAATATAGTAGTACGGTAGTACGAAAAGGCCGTGATATAGTCCCAAATGACAGAAGACATGGGTTAATAAAATTTCTTGGAAATCTGTGAATACAGTGGATCTAGACCAAATCTATATAGGTTCCACAACGAGATCTTTATGAATTCGATTGAAGGATTGCAAATATAACGCCAGAACTTTCTCACATTCAACTGAGCTTTCACATTTCTTAACGAGAGAGACACACTCTATGAGATGAATCCTGTATCACATCCTGTCATATATACATACATACATATCACTAAGCTGTTCTCTTAGATTCAGAGGTTAGCTCCAAAAAGAAATACAAACTACCAGATAGTTTTTACTTACTGTTGCCGTATCAAACTTGTCCATTTACAGCGATCTTGTCATACAACTCGGGCTTCACTGACATCCATTACACGCCGTACACAAGATCTTCTATACTTCACACACATAATTCGTTTCGTTTCTCACGCAGACACTCCTGAATCTGATCATCCCATGACTTCCTTGTAATTCTTCTGCCTTTCTTTCCCGCCACTTGGGCTAAAAATTTTTTAGTAAGCATATCAGCACTCATTCTTTCAACGTGGCCAAACCACCGAAGCATATAAGTCTCCACCCTGATAACAACTTTTTGATTCATATCACGCAGCTGCAGCACATCTTCATTCCTCACACAATCAGAACGTGTCTTGCCACAAGCGTAAGTAACGCATTTAACGTAAGTAACGTACACACTAACGCATTTCTCCAGCACACAAACGATTCCTGTGTTTCTTCTCTAGTAGCCAGGTTTCCCTGCCGTACATCAGAGTAGGAACAATTACACTCTCATACATAGCCATGCGCGACTCTATTGAGAACCCATCATTCCTGTGAAAACCTCTCAGAGCAGCCATGACTTTCAATGAAGAATTCACTTGCCTACTAATTTCACCATCCAATTTGTTCTCTCTGTCAAACATGCTTCCTAAATACACAAATTCACTCACCTGGTCAATCACTACTGTGCCATTTATACTTACATTACTTTCAGTGCTACCATTTTGTCTCTCAAAAACCATAACTTCGGTTTTTGCCTTATTTATACTCAGTTTGAATTTCATGCAAGCTTCATACATCCGGGACAACATACTCTGCAAATCACTTTTGCTATCTGCCAAGAGGACACTGTCATCAGCATAGAGCAATGTGCACTCACGGATATCACCAAGACATAAACAGGTATTATCTATTTTGGGCATCACACATGCACCCATCCATAAATATATTAAACAACCATGATGACATTAGGCAACCCAGCCTGGCTCCTGCACCAATAGGAAACCATTTTGATAAAACACCTTTCACTCGTACACAGGCTCTACTGATATCCTACATGGCTATTACACTAGTAAGTAGATTCCCAGTAGCACCGTATTCATTCAATACCTTCCACAAAAGGGTCCTATTTACTCGGTCATAAGCTTTCTCTAAATCTATGGAGGCAGCAAAAACTTTCTTACCAACAGCCAGATACATTTCAATCATCATGCGTAATACAAAAATTTGGTTAGTTTAACCTTTACCAGGCATAAAACCACTCTGAAAATCCCACACTTCCTCTGATGTAAGACCCCATAATTTTAAAATAACAAACTTACGAAACACTTTTCCTGGCGCACTTAATAGGGTAATACCACGATAGTTCTTGCAGCAGTCTAATCACCTTTTCCCTTATAAAAAGAAACAGTGATAGCACCCTTCCAATCCCGAGAGATCATTCCTAACTCAACGCACAACTGGCATATTTCAGTTACCCAATCAATTACAGAGTCCCTACCATACAATAGCGAACAAAAGTATTTGGCGAAATACTTTTTCGACCATAATACACTATCTACCAACAAGTATGTGGACACCTGTGATAGCAAAAGAAAACGAAGTTTATTCACCTTCAATAGTTGGTGGAGCCTCCACGAGCGGCGATTACAGCTGCCACCCTCCGTTGCATACTCTCAACCAGGCGATGTACGACGAATAGCGGTACTTTCTTCCATTCGGCTTAGAGTAAACAGGTCAGTTCTTTCACCGATTTCGGACGGTGGCGGCACCCCTTAAGTCGACGCTCCAACTCGTCCCAGAGGTGCTCGATAGGGTTAAGGTCCGGGCTCTGCGCAGGCCAGATCATTCCATTAACCCCATTGTCACCATACCAAACCATGGTGGACTTCTCAACATGACAGGTGGCATTGTCATCCTGAAAGTAACATATGTGCACCCCGTAAAACTTCCACAACGTAGGAAGCTCATGGTCATCCAAAATGGTGCAGTAGGTCTCGGCGTTGAGTCTACCAGGAATTGCGACCAAAGGTCCCGTGCCATACCAGGAGAAACACCCCCATAGCATAATTCCACCGCCGACGAACTTCACAGTTGGCACAATACATTCCGGCAGGAGGCGTTCTCCAGGCAGACGCCAAACCCAGACCCTGCCATCCGAACGGTAGAGGGTGAACCTTGATTCGTCGCTCCAGAGAACCGGTTTCCACTGTTCAACGGTGCACTGTCGACGTTCTTTGCACAATTGGACTTGGTGATCAAAGGCTTGTAAGCGGCAGCACGTCCATGATAACCGAGCAGATGGGCTTCCTTACGGATGGTATACATCGAAAGAACACTCCCGGATGCCCGTTGAAACTCCTCGCGGATGTGGCCCATCGATTTGCTGCGGTTCTTCCGAATTTCTCTGGCCAGCACCGTCGGTCTCTATTACCTAGTTTTGTGGGTCTGCCGGATCGGGGCACATTCCGACAGTAACCTCTCATCTTCCACTTGCCAATCACGTAGGTCACTGTCGATTTTGGGTACTTCAACTTGCTGGATATGTCACGTATGGATCGGCCATTTCTGTGATACCCGGCTATTACACCTTTCTCCAAATCAGAGCGCTCTGAACTGCGTGGCATCTTGCATGCGACTGGTTGCGTTGTTGTTTCCTACACGATAGTTAACGGCGTCGACCGTGACGTGTATCAGGACCGCAGATATCGTCGATTGGAGGTGTGTCCAATTACTTGTTGGTAGATAGTGTATTTTTCTGCTGGACCAAATCGGGTCATTTTGGGATATGATATGTGTTATTCAGTTGTAAACATGCCCATATGCGGATGGATTGGAAACCTTAACACAGATCCAACAAATTAGGTATGTATCACATTCATTTAATGCAACGATAACAGAAAACAAGTACGACAAAACGACAAAACAATAACCAGTACTTAGTGGGATAACCACGAGACTTAATAACAGCTGCACAAAGGGCCGGCATCGAGTCCACCAGCTTCTCGACGGTGACCTGTAAAATTTGCGCCCATTCTGCAGACAGCTTGTCGAACTTCTGGGGTCTATTCCCGCAGGTTTTCTTCGCACATCGTCTCTCCAGCTCCTCCCACATGTTCTCGATTGGGTTGGGGTCTGGAGATTGGCTTGGCCAGTCTAGAAGTGTGACCTGTTGCTGCTGGAAGGCTGCCTTAGTTACTCTGGAGGTGTGCTTTGGGTCGTTGTCTTGGTGCATGATCCATCCGGGTGGCATGTTCTGGTTGGCCCATGGGAATTGAACTTGAGACTCATGAGACTATTGAACTTGAGACTCAGGGATCGTTACGTTTTTTGGATTTCTGTTTAACACGTAACACCTCCAACAGTTCAGTTTCAATCTCCGTCTATCAAAAACCTTCTGCACCCCCTACACTGATTCCATTTGACTCAGCCAACCCGTATCAACATAAGACTGCAGCATTGTTTTTTCTGTTTCGCAGGGCGTACTCACAATCGTCTTCTGCTAGAAATCGCAGTAAAGAGATTCGATTTATTTTTTATTTGGGCTCCCGGTTCGGATACCAGCAGGATTTTATGGTAAGGCAACTTCGTTGATGCCAACGATCCACCTACACCTCTTTACAAGGAAATGAGCAAACTGTTAAATTCATCGGTTCTATCGACTACGTTCCTGAAGTTATGTATATTTTGCATAAGGCTTGCCACAGACAGAACATAGACTTTGGTATACAGACTCATGAATTATTTTCCATGATTAGGAGAGATCGGGATAGGGTTAATACGTTCCAAAGGCACGGTGTTTATTCCATTCCATTAAAAGCTACTGACCCTGATATACAAGACACCAATTACGTAGGATCCACTATTCGGACTGTTGCTACCCGTATTTCTGAACACAAGTACAATGTCGGGACTCGATCGGGTACCACCGCTTTATCCCGACTAGTTAAACAAGGCCAACACATTGCGGACTGGAACAGCACCAAGATCTTAGCAACACCCACAACTAAAACTGGTTTATTATTCACTGAAAGCTTGTACATAGCTCTATTTGCTAACCAGTGTTGTAATGATGAAATGCCGTCGACACTACCCTCATCATGGAGACATTTTATTTTACAACATTGTATATTTCATCATAATCCGTAATTGTGTTTCTTGTACTTTTGTAAATTTGCATGTTTATATTTTCTAACAAGTGCGCATGCGTGGACATGAGCGGCGCCTCCATGCGGTTGCATTGGGGGTTGTTTTGTCCCGCTGAATTATCCCGGAACCACCCCTTGGTGGTGCCTGATGATGGACCCATAGTGGGTCCTAAAAATCTCGCGTGTTTATATGGCTTTAGATTGAAAATAAAAGTTCATCTTTTAATTTAGCAATTATCTCCATTGTTTGGTACCGTGTCTAGACAGCATTCTCTTATTTTTGGTGTATTTAGTTGGCACGAGTAGCACAGACGTTTGGATAGGCTTCCTTCTTTCTCTTTACTGCCTCTTCAATCTCATTATTCCACCAAGCATAACCTCTATTGCTACCAACTATTGTAGTGACACAGACCTCTTCAGAAGTAGTGACCAACAAGTTTTTAAAACATCCCCACTTCTTTTCTTTATCCCTCTCACAAGGTTTCAGTTCCTTCAGTCGTTCTCTGAGTACGTCAGAATAATACTGATGATTTTCAGGGAGCCTTTAAACCTTTACTCTTTCCATCCTGGGCATCTGCCTATTCCTTTTCCTCCAGCCAACATCTAGTTTCACTCGTGACACTACCAAATAATGATCAGAGCCAACATCCATACCTCTCATCACACGGGTTTCAACAACTAAGTGTTTCAGACGCTGATCGTAGACAACAAAATCCATCACATACTTTTGACCAAGAGTACGATTTTCCAAATCATATGTGTTGATATACTTGTGGTTAAGTAATGTATTAGATACAAACCATTCCCAATGTAGAGTTTAATTAATCTATCACCATCATCATTCACACAAGAATCATTAAACTTACGCAGAACATTATCAGAAATTGCATTCTGCACAATTACTCTAGCACTGAAATCCCCTGCTATTATAACTTTCTCTTTAGCACCAAACTGGCTGAAAACAGCTTTTACCTCATATCAGAAATCATCTTTCCTATCATAGGGTTCAGAGCCACAAGGAGCATATACTACAACAATTACTATTATCTGAAGTTTCACTTTCAAACAAATCCAAATAATTATTTCACTTATGCAACTATAGAGAATTAAGTTGTTCTTCATATTTTCACTTAAAATCACACCTACATCAGCCTGTTGTATCACATTATCGAATACTTCAGACCACACACTCACCGTTCCATTCACTTCTTCTATACCAATTTCCTTCTTTTTGGTTTCAGTTACACACATCACATCCAAAATGTACTTATTCATCTCTTCAATTACCTCATTCATCTTGCCATTTATACCTCTAATATTCCATACTCCAATTTAACACTCAATCAGCCGAGATCTCTTTCTGATTTTCCTTCTTCCAGTTCCAGGTCAATACCGTGGTGGACCATCCTTCTCAAGTGTGGTAGGTCCACCATATCCTACACTAGAGTCCATTTTTGGCATTTTTTTTGTCTTTTTAATCAGCTACGTATTACAGTGTAAGGGATTAGCCCACAGCTGACGGTTTCAGTTGGTCATTCAACCTAAGGATTCTGGAGCAAAACCCAGTGAGTTGGAGTCTTTTCGCCAATGTCACTCAGAACTAGCTGGCACCTCTCGAAAATTCACAGAGGCCCTAGTTGCTGTTGTGTATGCCACTGTTACCACGGAGCGCCCCGAGGAGGCAAACCCATCTCTCACTAAGACCGCTCATATCCATTCATTATACTAAAAATTCAACTTATTTGGAGACAGTTTGTACATCTTTACCCACTCTTCAATGTGCTGTAATAAAGACATGGAATTAAATTTTTAAAGAAAATAAAACAATCACAAAAGACCTTTCGTTTTATCAAATACATAACTGTTTCAACCCACCCCAACTGGTATCATTCGTTGAAAAGACATAGTGAGTTGCATCAGTAACAAGGCGCATGCTATCTACGTCTACGAATCACTGGTGTTGTAATTATAAAGAGAAGCAGCAGATTATGAAAACGTTTTTAGAAGGTGTTTCGCACTGTCGTAGGATTTTAATTTTAACCTGATGATGTGGCAGTCACTGTCAGGAAAGACCTCGTGTGATGATTTAACCAATAATCCTACTTTTATTATTATCTCATTGCGTAATTAATGTGATTTTCATCATTCACTTTGACTCAAGCCTATGATCAATGTCGTGCGGAGAAAATATTATCGACACATTCAGCAAATAAGTGAGATGTCTGAAATTAGGTAATAGTAATGAAATGTCAGATACAATTTACGCATAAAAAGAAAAGAAACAACAACAAAAAATCTTCCGTCATAGCTCTTGAAATACACTGGCGGAAAGTGAAAAAGAATACCAATAAGGAATTGGCGGACGATCATGAAATTTACACATGTTAATGGGGTCGAGTTTACGTAGGAGTGATGTTAATTTCGGGACCAACCGGTGAGCGGTTACGGCACAGCACGGCATAATATGCATATTATCGTCGGTGGTATTTAAGGAGTACAACGAAGTGAATGTAATCAGTCGTCGACGTACGGACACGTGAGAAGACCCTGAAGAAGCCCAATGCCTGCACATGGAAGACGTGTACGATTTCAGCAGTTATCGGACTTTGAGCGAGGTCGTCTAGTCGGACTACGCGAGGCCAGGTGGTCGTATCGTCGTATTGCGGAGCGAATTGGACGGGAAGTATCGGTGGTGGTACGATGGTGGCGTAGATGGTCCGAGGAACATTCCCACACGAGAAGACGTGGAACCGGGAGTCACAGACGGACTGATGAGAGGACTGATCGACGCATAAGAAAAGCGGCGTTGTCAAGCAGAACATCCACTGCGACGCAAATCCGAGCTGCCTTTGCACTTCAGGTGACCTAGCGAACAATCCGCAACCGTCTACTGGATGCAGGCCTACGTTCACGTGCGCCTCTGGCATCTGTACCTATGACTCCAGAATACCGTCAGGAACGGCTGCAGTGGTGTCGCCAACGTCTGCACTGAAAAACGAAATGGCGATCTGTCGTGTTCAGCGATGAAAGCAGATTCAGCTTGGGAGCCTCCGATGGCCGTATGCGTGTTCGCAGACGCACAGGGGAGCGTCTTCAACCTTCTTGCATCCGCAAGCGACACACAGGGCCTACACCTGGTCTCCTGGTGTGGGAAGCAATCGGCTACCAGTTTCGTACACAACTAGTGTTTGAACCGGGTACGTTAAACAGCACCTCCTACATCAACAACATCATTCAGCCCGTTGTTGTGCCATTTGTAAAGTCGGTCCATCGTGGTGTTTTCCAGCAAGATAACGCACGCCCACACACGGCACGTGCAACGGAACATGCACTTCAGGGTGTGAGACAATTTCCATGGCCTGCACGTTCACCGGATTTGTCCCCCATTGAGCACGTGTGGGATTCTATGGAACAACGACTTATCCAGTCTCCACGGCCAGCCACGACGATCCCCGATTTACGCGTCCAGGTTGAGGATGCTTGGAACTCAATACCCCAAACTTACATCCAACATTTGTATGACAGACTCCATGCCAGAATTGCAAAGTGTGACGCAGTTCATGGCGGTTCAACCTCGTACTAACCATGTTACATGGAAATGGTATTTTTCAGTCTACCAGCAAATACAGCTGTATTTTGCCATAATGTTTTGATCACGTTATCCTCTGTATTCCGTTATTATGCTGTATAAATTTCGTTGATATCACACGTCTCCTTCTTGGTGTTCTTTTTTCACTTTCCGCCGGTGTATTTACAACTGAGCATTACCTCCTCCTCCTCTTCACGAGCCGTATATGAATGAATATGATTGTTTTTATGTGAAATTTGGTAATCTGTCTGGACATTTCTTACATATAATATAACATCTTTTAGGAGACAATCAAAACAATTATTATTTGGAATCACGAATAAACACTCATAAGAAAATTGTTTAGAGAAAATTTTTGCAATTTTTCTTCACCATTATCGTTTGCATTTCTAGAAACTCAAAACCTCACGCAAAAGTTTGGTAAATAATTTTCGAACCTTTGGTCATCTGACTATACGAAAAAGCGTAGTCAGTTTCAGTGAAACAAGCAATTTAAAAAAAATAAGAAAGATCGCTTTTGAAGAACTTATAAATACTCAGTAACTAGAAAATATGTGTCCACACTGTTTGTATTTACCACGTATGTAAAATACGTCTTTAATTATCGAAAAGTGCATGGACAAGGGAATTTCGTGAAAGAGTCTTTTGCCCGACAAGTTCTTTCATGGTCTTCTGTTTTCACCAAAACGTCATGCGCAAATAAGAAATAATGAGATTTCAACTGCGCAGGACAAATGACGTTCCCCATTTCAAATGTCCAGCAGCTTCGATCTTCCAGCAGCTGAGGACAGTTCTCCAAAACGGCATTCTATTGAGTGATTTGTGAATAATATTGTTTTCATTCCTTTCACAACTGGATTGTGTTGTATGGGACAAAACGCTGTTGTTGAAGGTTTTCTAAATTTGCAGTCCTATGTAAAACGTTTAGAGTTTAATTTCGTTCTTTGGGTGTCCAATTTCGTTTACTTATTTTTTTGAAAATTTCCGGAAACACTTTGAAATTGTTTTGGACTTTCTTGGAAAAGTCGAGAAACAATTTTAAATTTGTCTTTTGGCAGTGCCGTCTGGTCTGCCCTTGTCGACAAGAGGTTTAAAAAAATGTCTTACAAAATGCATTTTCAGTTAGATTGCTGACGATGTAACAACAGTTTGTACTTTATGATTGTTGTTTTGCTTCTGGTTACTTCCGTGTTTCTGGTGGAATCAGCCCTGTCAATCCCTTTATCAGTGGGACAAGTTTGGCATACCATCGTTTGCGGTGATTAATCCAACTCTGTGTGCTAAGTGGTTTTTTGAACTTGTCTTCGACTTCTAATTACTTTCGAGCCGGACGTGCAGTACCGTGCACGATGAATATTTTGATGAATGTCAGGTTGAACTAGAGGACAGAAGAATGTGTTTTTAAAGTGTAAATATTTGCTGCTTTTATTTGGAGTATTTCGCCCGACCCTGTGGTAAGAGGATAGATGTGATCTGAGCTTCGGAAGGAAAGAGGTACCTTAGTAGTGTTATTGACTTAAGGCCGTTGACAAAGTGGTCGGACATCATAATTAGTATAGAGGTGAGCAGAAGTTTAAAAATGTCTATACTAATGAAGGAGTTTTATGGTGAACTTTAGCTGTGCCACCGTTTTATCTCCAACGGGATAAGGTTTCTTCTGTATGTCGACATCGGCTGAAAATAAATTAATTTCCATTTTGCGATATTTTTTAATTAACGTTTTTACTTTACCACTGAAAAAAGTACATTCCTAAAATTTAAAATTTCGAAAATTCCGGTATATCGCGGGATTTTTTTTTCTTTTTCCTTTCTTATGGAAATACCAAACTTGTTTCTTATTTAAGCAACAGAACTGCAAGAATCACCATTTGTTTATAAAAAAGTTTTAAAGAATACATTTATTCAAATCACAAGTCTCTACCACTGCTTTGTTTTTAGTTCCCAGTATTGTAAGAAACGTTTCTTAAAATTCATAAAAGCTATATTGTGCAACACTTGGTGTCTACACACAGAAGGTCGATATAACAAAAGAGAAAAATCACGACGTCAATGTGCGGAGTAAAGAATTTCGAAACGCGGAGCGTTACCACTGTCGGGAGAATTAGCATAAAATATCGTATGATCGTTTTTTGCTGGACACCAAACAGGTATCCCCCTGCGCCAGGTCACTCTGCATCTAAAATGCGGACTATGTTTGTTTAATTGAATTGCTAAGTAGACCATGATATGGAGTTTAACGGGATAACCATGTCTCAATTATTGTAAAACTGAAGCACAAAATTCGAGCAACTAAAAATGTTCATCACATTTCTGTTATTCTTAGGTTTTACGGAATCCTCTCGTACTTCAAGGTTTATTTCTTCCCCACCCCGCACCCTCATCGTTTTATGATGATAGGTTTGAATTTTACTCCCTGCTGGTGGAACTTATAATAATAAAAAATAAAAAAAATATCTTTTAAATGCTGGTTGCAGTACTTGGTGTCTGATTATTTGCGATCGATTTCTATTCCCGCCTATTTTCCGGCACCATCATTAAACTTGATTTTTTTCTCTTCATTTAGAGCGCACTAAATTCCAAAGTTGCACAGAGACACCGAGAGTAATGTTGGTGTGTTAAGAAAGCTTGTAACATCTTTCTCAGCGGATAATGTTTGTTCCTGTAACTGCATATTTCCAACACTTTTCTTTTATTTTTTCTTACCTGGGAATACTCTTTCCGCTTCTTTATCCCTCACTTTTCCTTTATTCTTTCATATCAGGGCATACTATTTCCGCTTCTTAAAATTTTCCCATTCTTGAGCCCTCAAAAATTGTCTGTGTTGCAGGAACGCGGTGGCTAACCCCTGTTATATTCTTATTTAGCAGCAGTATTTTGTTTGAAAAATTTTATTATTTAGGAAATATATAATTCTGCTTTTTAATTTATATGTTTCGTTTTCGAACTGTAATCTTAAACTCGCTGCTAACTCTTTGAATAAGCAGGAAGTGTGGAAATCGTGTCTTAGTCATTGCATGCTGCTGATGCATGCTTCCGAGACAGCTAATGGTTGTGTTTGGTTGCCTGGTTGAAGAGGGCAACCGGTGTTGTGAGCCACCACTGTGTGGCGTGAACGAGTTCTGTTTGACCAGCGTGCAACCCTGTTTGAATCTTGATGAAGGTGGAAGCTTAGTGTGTCTGTATCGTGAAGAGTGTGGTTGTGGAAATGTCACTGGGAGGTGACCCTAAATTGTACTAGCGTTCAAACCAACTGTTACTTTCAACGTCGTCCACCTAGGGTAATTTCGGTCGTTCTCGGGTTTTTTTGTGCTAATATTGTAGTATCGCAAGATCAAAGCACCAATTACTTCCAACGTCGTTTACCTAATGTAATTACCGACGTTCCAGAGTATGAGTTTTGTTTACACAGCACATAGAATGTATAGTGTGTTTTTAATTAATATAATCATGTTTAGAAATGAAACACTAAAACTTTCTTGGATTTCCATGTGCAAAACATGCAATTCAATGGCGATGTAAATGTCAAAACTACTTCTGTAGTTCACCTTCTGTTTGTGCCTCGACTTTTGTGTTGCCCTGAATTGGCAGCCGATCCTTAGAAACACATGTATCTTGTGTATCAGAATACCGATGGATCGATAACGGCGACAATAGCAGTCTTACCCAAATTCAAAAGTTGCAAGAAAGATATTAAATCACATTCTTTATTTGGACTCCATTTGCTAACGGGATGTTGAATTTTTCTATGGCGCCTTGGAAAAAAACCAGCGACATCTCACAACACTAATTTCACAAGCACAGAATAACAAGAGCTTATCATTTAATTCGCCATATTAACAGAAGCTTAGCCTGTTTAATTCCTATAAGCGTTTTCCCTCTAAAGATTTTTTTTACTGAACACAATATTTTCATTATCTAAATGAAAATTTGAATCTCTTTAATAACGAGGGACTATACACCAACTGTGGAGAAAAATAATACAAATATAGTAGTTATCCAGAATTATTGGTATGGAATAAAAATCAACTTTCCAAGCTTTCGCATATCCACTGAATGGTTTTTTCAAAGAAGATAAACAGAAACTGCTTTCTTCCTTGAAAAAGCCATCTGGTTGTTGTGCGAAAACTTGGAAAACTGATTTTTGTTCTATTACAACAATTTCGGATTACTGCTACAATCATGTTATTTTTCTAATTTGAATCTAATTTACTAAGTGACTGTTTGAACATAGTAACCCATAACAAATTTAAATTCCTTATTTATCTGAAAAAAGGAGTTTCTTTTCCAAGCAGGATTAATATTAAAAGCACTTCTGAAGCGCAACAGGCATCCCTCCAGGACTTATCAAGACGTGTTTGTTTAGGTATGCGTTCGTGACTTTGCGATTTAAAACACGGATTATTAATTATGAGATGAAGTATATGCACACGATGTGCCTTCCGCACCACTGCCAGGTGGCGATATAATTGGGGGAAAATATGGAGCCAGCAATATAAAAGTACTTGCGCTATAAAGCTGTTTCATGCATTCCAAGGAAATGTTTTTTCCAGTAAAGCGTCTAATGTAACAAAAACCCTTTGGCTAATGCTCTGCCTTCTTCACAACTCAAGCAAGTATCAAAAATCCAACTGCGTATTAACGAATAAAAAAGACACTTCGCACTTTTCAAATGTCTATTATTGTCGTAGTGAAACTTTTCATATTCATCGGAAGTGTCACGATGGAAAACTTCGACAAGCTCGCCAACACGTAACACTTTAGTAGTGCATGGCCGGTACTGAATATACTTCCCATGAAATGCCTTAATACCAAAATGTGTTCGAAAATCTGGGATGATTTGTGTTTGTCAAGTGTTGGAATTACATTAGAACCTCATTAATGGGGACCAATTGGGGTCTTTAAGTCGTCTGAATTAATGAAAGTTCGAATTGAACATAATAACCTATAAAATGAGACAAGGTATAGTCAAACCACCCTGAACAAGAACAAAAACATTTTATTTTACACTCAGAGTGGTACAAAATGTAAATTAACCCACAGGAAAGAAATCAGTACTTAACATAAATGACATTTAGGTCCTACAATATAATTTTATGTTACTATTGTAATACTTGGAACAGAACGGTCGAGGCTCATCCACACTCGCGTCACTGACACGCTAACTGGTTTGAAGAAATTACTGATTATCAAGTTTTAGAGCTAATATCTTTAACTATTAATTCACGCAGGTTCCTCTAATGTTCGTAATATCTAGATATGTTTTCATATTTACTGTCTTCGACGTATGTATTTCATCACGAAATTAACGTTTTCTTTGATTTCACTAAGTTTTGGCTTTGGTTCATTAATATCTTCTGCTTCATCGTGGTCGTCTTCATCCACTTCAAAACTTTCTGCGGTCATCACACTTCCCACAATCTCCGCCTCTGTAAAAAAATGATAACCTGGATTTTCTTTGTCTTCTGCTAGCCACAAGTCAATGTCGTCCAGTGTTAAAACATTCGCACCATCTTGGCGGAAATATGACGTGAAAATCTTTTACTTCGAACCAAGCTGTATCTGGTTCGACCTCATCATTTATTAAAATAATTTCAACGATTTAACCAAAGTTGAGGGTTTTATATCATTTTCAGCAGATGCAAAACTAAAAATCATAGATCTAAAATTGTAATCTTTGAGATTCTGTAACATATTCTGCCGTCTGCTGTCTTCTCCTGCAGCCGGCTCCTCGACTTCCAGAACTTCCCTTTAAAGCGTTTTTTTGCTGCAGAAGTTTGGCTGTGTAGATAATGCCGTGGTCCATCAGCTGGATAAGATATGTTGTGTTTGGTGGCAAGAACATGCACGCAATCTTTTATGATCACTTGTCAGATTCCCTGCATTTGGGTGTGCTGGAGCATTGTCGAATAAGACAAGGGCTTTCATTTCATCTTCAGAAATTTTTAAAACCTCAGTTTGGTATCTTCTGGTTTCCCACACAGCATTTTTGTGAAACCAATCTACTGTGATATATGAAATGAACAATGCATTTTTCGAGCTGTAGTAGTGTATTTGTAAATTTTCCATAATTGTTATCCAAAAACAAGTTTCCTAAACAAAAATAAAAAGTACATGTTCGTCTGGTATTTATGTTTTGTTCAACAATTTTTTCACCTGACGAACCGATACCACCTTTGGTGATGTTATTATAAGCCTTTTACCCATGTTATTGGCTGGATAACTATTTCACTGTATTACGTATACTGGCAATGCAAAAACACATTTCTTTTAATAAATGTATTGATTTTTGACAACCTAGCCTACAATTGTATTGCGCCATGAATATGTTATCTAGCTAATCGTATATTCCTGATGCAATGCATTTCCGTTCAGGAAATATACACTTTTCAACTTAAAACTTATTCAGATAAAATATTACGAGATAAATTTCAGTTCATGGGAGCTTTTATAACATTTAAACGCCTGAGATCGTTGCCCTTTTTTTGGAGTTCAATCCAAATAATTTTTTATATATCGCTGTCCTCTCTCTCTCTCCTTTTTATATCTCAGTGTGGTGCTGTTCTCTAATTTTGTTTAGAAATAAAGGCAGTAATATGAAAATAACAGATGTTATGTCCAACTAGCCTGTGACTAAGTTTCACTTCTTAATTTCTTAACTCAAATTCTCCGTTTCCTTGGTATTTATTTTTTATCTGTATTGATTAATCGTAAGAAACTACATTTGGCACTTTTTCATATGCACAAAATCATCCTACAATGAATTTTTCTACAGGTCGAACACCTAATATTTTTAAAAGATAAACTAAGTATCTGAAAGAAATTGATTGGAATGTTATCCCATGGCATACGTAACAATATGAAAATTTCGTATCGAAGCACATACAGTAATGTTTTCTGTAACAACGTTTTAACAAGCTCTGGGCGTAGTGGAAACTTGGAAACGCTGCGAATCATTTTCATTTTTAACTACCCATAATACCGTTTTGTACATACATTTTTTTTTTATTGGAGGTTTAACGACCACCGTGAGCAACTCAATGGGCTATAAGCAGTCGCCCGTCCCGAATTTAGGGTCACTGGTTCCAGGGAAGGGAGAGAGCCAGTACCGTAAGACAAACACAACATCCATGCCTGACCGGGATTCGAATCCGCACCCCTTACGGACGAATGATCAGAGGCCAGCGCCTTAGACCACTGCGCCACCGGGGCGGCTTATATATATACAATTTAAGGACACCAACCACGAAACTGCAAAAATTCTCTTCCATTCCCCTTTCTTTTTTCTGGGAGTATGACAATTTTAATGTCCATCATTGTATTTGGCCAGTAACTCTGCAATGTGAGGTTTAAATCCTGCATACCTTTTTGAGAAAAAAATATGCAAAACCGTGTCGATGCCTCGAAATTCGGTCATGTAATTTCAGTCAATGCTTCAAATGTTATGAAACAGTAAGAAGTAATCTGCATCTTAAAACATATACAGTATGTCAAAAGGAAATTTGCCTGAAAAGGAAATTATAGAATATCAATGATCATGTTCAAACTTTGTAGCCTGAACACATGTAGTCCTTTATGTAATTCTTCAAATTTTTAAACGGACAACTTCCGAAAATCTTACACCAGTTGAAGATGTGTGGGATGGACTGAGAACACTATTCAACGCAGGGTTACTCTGGCCAACAATCGGAAATTCACGGCAGCAATCATAACACCACAGCTAAATATTTAAGAGGAACCACGTCAGTACCACTAAACATTCACACGACATCCCATAGAGGCAGTTTGAAGAAGGAACACGGCTGAGAATTCAATTAGGATGTGATTCAAATAATTTGATCCTCGGTGCATGTAATTTTTGTGCATTTTTTAGGAAGAACCGTCATTGGAAATAACGATTATCAAAAAATGTCTTTTCTGAATAACAAGAAGAGTTAGTCATTAACTAAATTAAGGAAAGTCCTCATTCAGCTGCATTAAAGAGGATTATTATTCTATGATATGCATCCCATACAATGTACACCGTAATGAATGATAGTTTCAAATCTCATTCATTTAATTTGCCAATCTAGAAAACAAAAAACAAATTTTATTTCGTCCGTTTTTTTTGGGTGTTGCGAAATACATTTTGGAACTCTGATGCACTCTATGGCAGGCAGAACTGATGGCTTTGCAATTGTTTTTTCTGACAGCGTGGATTGAATCAGAATAGAAGAAAGAAGTACTGTACATTCTGATATGCTGATGCAGTTACTTCACTGTATTGATACCGAAGGAAAGGAATACGAAGGAAAACGTTATGTGCCTAATCAGTAAATGAAATAAAAAGAAACCAACATACACTGAATCTTTGATATCAAATTGCAATACATCAAAAGGTATGAATTTTCAAGAAAATATTATAGTTATCTCTGATTGCCTCTCCTGAAGTGCATGTATTTTAGCAAACCCTAGTTTATAACTGTCCTACAGATAACAGGATTTTCAGAGAACAGACGTGTGCATAGGTACATCTCTAATCTGGAACTCCGCACCTCGTTCTGTACCGCAGAACACAAAACAGCTATCTCCAGTTCTCCAATTAGAAAAGCACTTCCCGTCTCCTGCGATGCCCAAATTTAATTTTTTAGGAAGAACCGTCATTGGAAATAACGATTATCAAAAAATGTCTTTTCTGAATAACAAGAAGAATTAGTCATTAACTAAATCAAGGAAAGTCTTCATTCAGCTACATTAAAGAGAATTATTATTCTATGATATGCATCCCATACAACGTACAACGTAATGAATGATAGTTTCAAATCTCATTCATTTAATTTGTCAATCTAGAAAACAAAAAACAAATTTTATTTCGTCCGTTTTTTTGGGGGTAGAGAACTGTGTTGCGAAATACATTTTGGAAGTCTGATGCACTCTATGGCAGGCAGAACTGATGGCGTTGCAATTGTTTTTTCTGACAGCGTGGATTGAATCAGAATAAAAGAAAGAAGTACTGTATATCCTGATATGCTGATGCAGTTACTTCACTGTATTGATACCGAACGAAAGGAATAGGAAGGAAAACGTTGTGTGCCTAATCAGTAAATGAAATAAAAAGAAACCAACATACAGTGAATCTTTGATATCAAATTGCAATACATCAAAAGGTATGAATTTTCAAGAAAATATTATAGTTATCTCTGATTGCCTCTCCTGAAGAGCATGTAATTTAGCAAACCCTAGTTATACCTGTCCTACAGATAACATGAGTTTCAGAGAACAGGCGTGTGCATAGGTACATCTCCAATCTGGAACTCCGCACCTCGTTCTGTACCGCATAACACGAAACAGCTATCTCCAGTTCTACAATTAGAAAAGCACTTCCCGTCTCCTGCGATGCCCATTCTAGACGACACGAAATTAAAAACGTCATCGAATTGGCTCCTGAAGTAGGATACACTTTGAACCAAATACAAGACTTTATACAAAAATCCAAATCAAACGTTCCAATCTCCACTAACCGCGGCTCTGTTATCTAGGCGCAATTCCTTAAATATCAAGTGTATCTCACAAACTCAAGAACGCACTCAAGACGTTGAACAACCGCACCGGTATGAGAACTCTTGCATCTATACATATTATGATAGAAAGCAGAAATACGTTCAAATACTCTTCTTTCAACAAGGCAGGTTTTTATGCGATCCCCCTACAATATCCGGCCGGCCACAGGGTTACTACATAGGAATGGGCAAGCGTTCGTTTAGAATAAGAATAAACGAGCATTAAGGAGAAAAAAAGACGTCAAAGTAATCACGTCCATGTGCGTTAAATTAAAATTCAAGTCCTCTCTTTCTGTTTAGGAAGATAAAAAAAATTACCTACCCGTTTAATTCCTAAATTTGCAGCTTCGAAACCGTTGCAAACGAGGAAGCTTGTAATGATGGCGTCCCATTATTGTTGCCTGTCATTTTGGAACCATTTCTTCAAATATCGCCTTTTTTGCTTTTCCTTACAAAATAACGCGTGTCCAACAAATGTGACGCCTCGTTTCTTTGAATGAAAATTACAACATATCTGTGTTTTTATTGTCAAGTCAAGTCAGCGCGTTGAAACTGCTGAAGCGTTCTATTATTCAAATTGCAGAGTCTACAGGTCTTCTTTGAAGAAGCAATCTGGTTGATGCTCGAAAGTTTTACAACGTTTATTCGTATTCTTACGCCAATAAATCGGATGACTAGTATAGTTTTACCATTTTATACACCGAATGTGTATTTAGTGAATGAAAATATGTATTAATTGACCGTATCAAATTACCATTTACAATACCAGGCACTCATTCATGGAATTAAAACTTTGAGCCTTTTCAGGACTTTAAGTTTCTTAATCCCTCGATTTTCAGTTTTAAAAAATTTCAGCACAAGTATCTCCTTATTAGAATATCACAGCCCGACTCTGTGTAGTCAAGCAATACTATGAAGAATTTGTATTCACAGAATTTAAATCTTTAATTGTCTCACTTGAATGCTGCAGTCTCATCTAAATATTATTCAGATAAGTGTAATGGATATTACTTCCTCTGCTATACTTCCCTATCTGGCCTGCATTGTCTGCTATAACAGAGCAAGTGCCGAAAGATGACACTTTCGCTCCTTCGCCGCTGAGGCTGGTAACTGCGTTACATCACCGCCGTTTTCTCCGTTCATGAAATCCGTTCCCTTATATGTGTTTAAAGATTGTTTGTTTGTGTTCCCCCAGATTCTGCAAGTGCTTCTTCGTGTTCCTTCTGTTGTTCTTTCTGCGTGCGGTTTTACCATGTGGAATTGGAAACGATTTTTCGAAGAAGCTTCCCAGGATGAAGACACTTGTGTTTCATGGTGTGAGCGGCAGGGATTATTTCCAACCAGCAAGACATGTTCGGAAGGTCATTCAATGACTCTCAGAATTGATAGGTCTCATCGTTATGGACAATTCAGGTGTTAGAGGAATCACGTCTCTGAGAAATCTGAGCAGTCTTCCCGTGCACTAGAGACATGGGGAGCCTGGATCCTTGGTATCTTTGATCGTGATACCAAGCGAATCAGGGTCCATATCTGCCCGGATAATGACAGATCTGAGAGCACATTGCCGCCGCTCATAAACAAAAATGTGCAACAACCAAACTACTGTCCTGACAGATCAGTGGGCTTCATATTGTAACTTCGGAAGCAATTGGCGACCTTTCAAATGCAAATCTACTGATGGAAGTCACGAACTTCATTTGACAGACCATATTCAGGTATATTTATCCGACGAAACTGTCGTTTCTTGTCAGAACATTGCCTTATGGTCATTAATCGGATCATAAAACGGTTATTTCCTGGACGTAATTAATTTATAGAATTATATGACAGAAAGACAGGTATTAATTCTGCACGAAACACGCCGCTACCCTCCCTGTAAATGTTTCAAAATACGAACAAAATCATCCTTCACGAAGAGCCCTTTTAAGGCCCAGCCAGAACACCTCATAAATATTCTGCTCGTGAATACACCGCACGCTTTCTTTCTCATGTCGCCCGACAGATAGTAGCACTTTACCACTCCGAAAACTTCAAATTACCAGTGATCCCGCGTTGCTCAATTGCAGATGACGACGCAGGCCAAGTATGGGAGTGCATCCATTTCCGTTTCGATTAATAACCTGCCGTGCTTTAGTGTAATTTCTGAGATCTGTGTCTGCTGGCTAATTCTGAAAAAATGATACTTCCGGAAAAAATAAAATAAAAATTCCGATGCTTCAGCTGCAGTTCGGCAGATACACTGTTTGTACCAGCTATCTTAAACAACCAATTAGCAAGCTGTTTCTTATTTCTGAGGAAGGAAGCATCTTAACACAGGCATCAAGTTTCTCACGATTTGTTAGGAAAAATTTGTATGACACCATGATGGCTGTTCCAGAGAAAGGCGTTTTTCTTAGAACTCGCTTTAAAAATGGATTCAAAAAGGTTCCAGCTGATTTTTATTAATATTTTTTTTGCAGATTTTAAAATGAAAGATATTTTTCCTTTTTTGTAGTTAAATGTTTCAAATAATTATGATTAGTACAGAATTTTATTAACCCTCTGGGGGTCAAGTATTTTCCCTATAGTGCTACCTTATTTTTGGCTCTATGTCTGACAAAAATTCTTTCCATCAGCGGCTGGCTGTGTGGACAAAAGCTGTTTCACTAGCGGCGTCGAGTTTTTGACGTTCCCCCTTGAGAGGAGGGGCAAGACGGTACTGATTGACAGCCATGGTAATGGAATTAGACTAATAGCCCTGTGCCTCCAGTAAGAGCAGAGAGGGGTGTTCGTTTTTCCTTGTGTCACACACCCACGTTACTTCACGTCCAATTTTCCTGGGGTAATGAAATACTTACATGTAAAGTTAGTTTCATAGCGATTGTAATTGATTCCTCCAGCAAAAGCATACACAACCCGGAATCACATCTACAATGTAAAAATAAGCTTTTATTCACTAACAATTACTCTAACCTATTTTTGGTCGATCAAGGTATATCGTTTTCATTTAAATTCCCTTCTTTATATGACTTGAAAAAAAACACATATTGTTCGCTGAGGCTTAGTAGGCAGAGCGTTTTGCGAACATGAATATATTATTATCCTCAAAAAATAAAATCAACACCCAGCCACCCCTTCGATAAAAAAGGCACTTTTGTGTGATCTCATGCGAAAAAAAATGTGGTGTAGACTTAAGATTCAAAATTCTTTGCATTGAATAGTTTCATTGCCAGTTATTGCTATTAATTCGGATGAGAACTATGTGCTCACATTTTTAATGTGTGCTGTACACCAAGCAGTCATCAGTAATTTAAATAAATGCCGAATAATCTGAATATTTACTTTCTAGAAGTCTTAAATTTTCTAAATAAATGCCGAACAGTCTGGATGTTTACCCTGTAGAAGTCTTATATTTATGTGCATGCATTAGTTATAAAAATGTGTTTATCTGGGAAACGAGAAATAAATAGAATCAAAAGCATACAAATATGCCCTATGCAAATAAACAAAACTAATTGTTTGAAATAAATTATCGCAAAATGTTTTACCTTTGAAACAGTTGAGTAAGGGTTTATGTTATTTGCAGTGCATTTGTAATTTGTATGAAACAGTACTCTTATCTGATGAGGTTTTTACTTGAAAAATGACCACTTCCACGAAAGATTTTTACTTGAAAATGACCACTACCTCGAAAAGGGGAAAATTAACACTTCCCCGAAAAGGGGAAAATTAACACTTCCCCGAAAAGGGGAACAAATCATTGACATGTCATTTTGTTCCCTTTTCGGGGAACAAAATGACATCTTTTCTTTCAAAAGAAAAGGAAATCCGCATACCCTCCTCTCCCCTTCTCTTTCATGCTATTTCTAAAATGTGAGTGATTCGGAATTTTAAAGCGTTGAAAAAGCCCATGGTACTGTTTGAGAAGCAATATTTTTATCCTGTTAATCCACCCCCAGAAATGAAATTCTGATTGCACCACTACAAAACAGTTATCAGCGATAACTCATTTCAACAACACAGAATAGCTAAGCTGCGTAATTGTAGTATTAAACATTTTGCATATTAAATGAAACTTTTTCTCAGAATAAAGCAAGTTCCCTCCATGTCGTTCTGGCGTGCTATCAAATTTCATCCACCCATCTCCCACAAGGTTTTTTCTGCGTCCTGTCTTGTTCTTTGGTATACAGTCTGAAATTTCGGTTCTCCATCACTGGTCCGTTCTTGCGATATATCCAGCCCATTACCATTTCAGGGATTTTACTCTGATGATTATGTCTTCCGCACTTGTCATTCTTCCGATCCACGAGTTCCTTTTATCATTCCTGGTTACACCAATCACACATCTCTCCATCTTTCTTTCAGCTGTCTGCAGCGTTTGTGTGTCTTTTTTAGTTATGCTCCATGTTCGAAACACACAAAAGTGCCAGTGACAGGGATCGAACCTACATCCTTCTGCTCCAGGGCCGAATGCATTCCCAAATAAGTTACACCGGCTCAATTTATCACTGCAACTTCGCCATCTTGATATGCGTTTTATCTCTGTAGTATGGAAAACAGCATTTTTTTCTAAAGTAAGAACTCGAAAGATGCATCGATTAAAAACTTTTATTTTAAGACATAATCTATTTCGCTCTTAAAAATTGTGTTGTGTCTCTTTAAAAAGCACTCCAACCAAGTTTTATACACCGATTAATTTCTTCATCAATCTGAACCTCACTTGATATCTGTTTTGTAAGGCAAATGTAGGTATAGGTTGTCTTCAAATTTCCCCGTCAGTGAATAAATCGTCATTTTTTGTAAAAGCATTGCACATCAGGTTTTTTTCTGAAAGTTCCCTTTAATTGCACTACATTTCTCTCTTCAGGAATTTCTTGTATGCTATTTTGCAGCTCTGAAGGAGTAGCTGCAAAAATGACTATGTCATCAGCAAAGGGAAAATGAGTTAAATAATCTACGTTGATATGGATCACCTTGTTTTCCCACTTGAGTGATTGAAAAACATTTTGCAATGTGGCAGTGAAGAGTTTGGGAGATATGGTGTCACCTTTTCTCACTCCGTTTCCAATTTTTATTTGTGCTGTATTCTCAAATATCCCAACATTTGCACTTGCATTGTCATATATGATATTAATATGTGTGTCTCTTCAATAACGCAGGATTTCAAAGCCCTTGTAACAGCTGATGGCTTTGCTAACTCAAAAGCTTTTACATAAACAATAAAAGCCATACATAATAGGAGTTCATAATCCCTCGTTCTTAAAATTTGTTCGTTTAGTACTTGGATACGATCTATTGAGCTGTAGGCATTCCTGAATCTAGGCTGTTCTGTTTGTTGAGCCACGTACGGTGTTGCCTTCAAGAGATGTGAAAGAACTTTAGTAAATATTTTATAAACCAATGATAGGAGGCTGAATTACACACACCCACACACAGACGCCCTGCCATTCGTAGTGGTATAAGTGTATCAATTAGGAAAAAATTTCCCCTATGCGCACCAACACACAAGAGCGGCCTGGTAAATGTAATCAGAAAAGTCCCACACAGGAAACGTCCCACTTTGGAAAAGTTCCACAGTTCTTCACTTTTGGAAACGTTCTCCGTAAGAAAAGTCCAACACAGGAAAAAACCCCTACCTTTTTCAGTCAGGGACCATGCACAAATTGCATTTGACACAAAATATCAAACGTGCGGAGATTTCCGGTGCGTTTAAAACCTCTATCACCCCTTTTGGCCGAAATGTTTATGCAACACCTAGAGTACCTGCCGTTGAACCCTTTACCTGAATAACTGGGTTTATATTTGAGATATGTCGATGATATTTAGGTTTTCTGGTTGGGCATTGAAGAAAAGTTATTGAATTTTAGGGATTTCATATCTTCACTATGTCATCGCGAAAATTTTAACTTCTGGTGAATTTCAGGAAGACCTGATCAATCTTTCTGTTGGTTTATTAGAGATTAATTAATGCAAAAATTTTCTCCCATTTCATACGTTAGAAGAAAATTCCTGGTTGAAAGGCAGGGGAATTCGTGCGCAAAATTCGCTTGTCTTAATCACAACCAGGAAAACAAAATTCCATGTTAAAGAAAAAAAAAAAAGAAAAAGAGAATATTATTTGATTTAACTGACTTTGGGGTTTTGGAAATAATTATTTTATCTGTTCTTTTATCGCGATAGGAAAAGGCGAGTAGGTGTGCAGCTCAGAGAATCAAAATTAATTTTACTTTCACATCACGGAATGAGAAAAAAACGTTTCTGAAAAAGAAAAAAGAGAGTTGTGAGAAAAGGCAATCTTCTTTTAGATCGGCCATTTTAAGGGTTCCGTCTTAGAAGTCGCTCAGAAAAATGTTGCAGAAAAGCTCTTAGGGGGTTGGCGATGTTCTATTTTGAGACAAGGTCACAGCCGCACATAGGAAGTTACTTGGTCCCTACGTGTTGAAGGTCAAGTTCATCTTCCCTTGGCCGACCAAAGATGCCTGTGCTTGGTAGCATTTATTTTTTTTTTCGTTGAGAGTGCGGGACGCTGCAACGATGCCTGAGGAAGGTCAGAGGTCAACCGAGGCGTGGGAGAGAAATTCCGTTGTGGAAGGAACTGCTGTTACAATGGAAAATTTCAGCCAATCAGGGGTCAGCAATTTTCCAACACCCCAGCGTTCTTTTTACACTTTGAGACTCTTGTCTCAGTCACTTTTGCTCTTGTCTTGCTGGCCGGCAGAAAGAGGGGACAGCCGAGTTCTCTTCTCGCCTTTTGGTGGGGAGGACCCACATGAAAAGAAAAACAGTTTTTTCTTGACACCATTTGCTGACCACCATGATTTGACATCTAGGTAAAAAGCTTAAAGAAGCCTAGTAGCGACGGTCTTCTAGCGTGGGGACTTGTCAGGTTCATGGTTGGTTACATGGAAATAATTAAAAGGAGCTCAGGGCTTGCGATGAATTGTTCACTGATTCCTCCAAATACAAAGAGATGGAAGAAATTATGAAGAAAGGACAGGACCACCGTAGGACGAGACCTCCTCGGGGCGCAGCGAAAGATGATCACCGATGCACTCCTAAGCATTCTCGTGAGAGCTAATGGATAAAGAAAGGAAAAGGAAAGGAATTTAGATATTCTCTGGCTGGGGGTCCGCGCCTGGCATATGGTGGAACTTCCGAGGATGATACCGTCCACACTCCAATGCAGCCCACCAAATTCCTACCAGGCGAGAGCCATATGCCTCGAAGAAAACAGGGGAGAATTACTCCCTCTGAGAGGGTCCATCATCACCAGCTTCAGGATGCCTTTGTTTTTCCCTGTGTTTCAAGTGAGTTGCTCGGGCACATTGTGCCCAAAATTAAAAAAAAAGAGAAAGACATTGTTCGAGGCGAAGAGAAAATCAACAGTGAAAGTGTGACGAGAAGATTTTATTTTATTTGAAACAAGAGCTATTCATGCCCAGCCCAGAAGGTAAATTCTTTCTTGATTTTTTTTGTATTATGTTGTGACCGCTGCGGAATTGTTGAACGAGTGGGTTAGCAGTGTGAAACAAAATTTATAGTTCTGCAAGAAAAAAAAAGATTTTTTTTTCTTTTTTTTGAGGTTAGCTAGATGTGGGACAGATGTCCCCATTTTGTTGTCATGTCTGGTATTTTAGCAACTCCCCAGGCCAGTAAATTTTAATGTATAGGAAAAATTTGGTTTAATGTTTGAGCACAGTGAATTTTGTTGCACCGATTGTAGGTTAGTTGGGCATGTGATAATTGAAAAACAGTGTTGTTGTGATGCCGTGTGTGATAAAAAAAAATTGTAAACATTTTTCTATAGCCTTTTACAGCGTTGAGTTTTTTTTTTTTTTTTTTTTGAGTGAAGATAAATTATGGGATGATTTATATTGGGATTTTGGGAACATATGTATAGTGTGATGAAATTGGAAACCTAAAGTGCTGTTTACATTCTAGGAGTGTTGAGTGTCGAAATTAAGATCGTAGGTGTGTTATTTGAAGACCAGTATTTTACATGCTCCAGATGAGTGTTAATCTCCCATTGGAAAGGGGTGATCTTAGGGCAAGCCTGGAACTTGTCCTAGATCAGAGGGCTCTGAGTAGGGAATTTTCAATAGGATGCGATATGTGCAAAATAGAAGTTGAGGTATTTGGGTTCTCAAGTTTAGTATTTCACAAAAAGAATCAACATCATGGGTTGAGAAGACACACTTTTGCTCACCAGTTCCAGTATTAATTGTTCTTTTCTTTTCTTTGGCCTGGATTTTCTTGTTTTTACTAAAAGAGTCTAAATGTAATTTTAATTTTCAATAAGGTGAAAATATTTGGTGGGTTATGTAAATGGTCAGTGTTGTTATCTCCAATGCGACCCGCGCATTGCCATGGTACAGAAGAATTTCCTTGCTTGTGATTTTTCCTGGGATATATGTTAATAGAGACAAGTGATTTTTCCTGGGATACATGTGGATATAGTGATTTTGGATTTCTTGGGATATATAGAGATAAGTGAATTTTCCTGAGATATATGTGGATATAGTGATTTTGAATCTTCCTGGGATATATAGAGATAAGTGAATTTTCCTGGGATACATGTGGATATTGTGATTTTGGATTTCCTGGGATATATAGAGAGATAAGTGAATTTTTCCTGGGATATAGTTGTGTTAGTTCTGGGCCGGATGTGCCTGGAGTGTTTTGGGTTGAAGTGCGACAGGCTCTTGCAGGCGTGGTTGATCAAGGTGTGATCATTCATTGGTTCGTAAAAGGGGAGCCTTGGGGACGTGGTTTTTGGGGGAAAACTTGTCTTCAACCCCCCCCCAGTAGTTTCGCTGCTCACGGAGATATGTACTGCCAGCGAGGGTCAGTTGGGCGTTGCTTCAATAAATGTGGCGAGATCATGTTAGAGGAAATTCTGTACCTGATGATGATGTGTCGCACTTGAGGACTTTTTCCTTTCCCTTTGCCTAGGCTGAAATTGGATTCACGACCCAATTTCACGCCTTCAGCCTGACTGACATTTTCTTCCTGTATTGGTTCTCAAAACCCAGGGTAGTGTCTGAACTGAGAGTATTTGCCTCACCGCTACCTGAGTAATTCACTGCAGGTGTTAAAATTAAGCTTTGTTTTGTGATTTAAAGTATCTAAATTAAATGATATGCTGTAGTGCTAGGGATGTAAATTGTAAATTCTGGTTGTTAGTGTTAGTGAGCATGATATTTGGTTTGGAAATTTAGTTAATTGGTATTTTGAGCTTTTGTTTACAATATAGAGTTATTTAGTCTCTTGAGCTATTATTTGAAGTGCAGAGTGAGGTGATTTTTATGAGCGAGCTAGTGCAAGAAGATTGTTGGAATTTCTGAATTATGTTGATGATGTTAGAAAGAGTGATAATTTTTAAGTTAGTGAGGTTTCCTTATAAGTGAAGTAGGTTCATTTAGGGTAGTTCTATAGGTTATGTAATGTTAATTAATGCTTGTGCTCAGTGTAAATTCTGTTTTGAGGATAATTTACTTGGTTTGTTTACTTTCAGATAGTAGATTTGGTTAAAGTATAATTTGGGGCTCTTATTATAACTGTAAATTTAATTAAAGTCTTTGAAGCTGGTCTGGGAGATTGCAGAGGTTGCTAAGGTTGTTAAGGTGCTGTAAATTTAAATCAATAAGTGTAAAATTGTAAATTTGTCATTGAGCTAACTAGGTGAGAGAGAAGAGAGTACGTTTCAAAAAGAACAGAACATTGTCCACCTCGTGGAATTAAGTTAAAAATGAAAAAGAATTCAGTATTTTTCTGTGTGAGCTATGTGAATCGTGGTATAATTTTGGATGCATAAAGTGTGTAAACCATGTGAATCATAGTATGATTTTGGATGCATAAAGTCAATGCCTGGTGTTCAAACCAACTGTGTTGAAATATGTCAAGTTGTGCTGTTCATAAGGCCAGTGGCCAAATAGAAATAGGAAAAAATTGAGATTCAGTTTTTAAACTGCTGTGTTTAAGCAAACAAGAAAAAAGGAAATACCATCTGTTTGTCCACTAAATTACCTTGTTAAGTTTTTAAAGAAAAAACAATAAATACAGGCAGTAGCCTTTCAAAAAAAGTCCAAAATTAGTGCAGTGTGAAAAATTTTGTGTGCTGTTGTCTTCCATGACTTGGTCCCATGTGTTCACCTTAGCTTGACTAAGGCTATCGATCCGAATCCTGGTATTATAAGGTATTTCATAACTGCAATTTTTGTCCTGTCATTTTAAATTGAATTTCACCGCCTCCACAAGTTGTTATTGAACGAGTACATTTTATCCTATGACTTATAGTGACACATTTTCATATGCATGCAACAATATTCACTTATGTTTGCACTTTCAGATGACTCAACTCTGCGTGAACACAAACAACGCAAACTTTTCAATAACTTCTTGTGGAATGTAAATTTTTAGATGCATTTTTGTTTAGGATGTTCATGGCCTTTCATATACTTAGAAAATATTTTTGTTTCGAAATGCATCTACCCATCTCCCAAAGGTAAATTTTAGTCGAAATTCAAAATTTTCCTTCAGGTTTACTTTTGGCTATCTATTATAATAACCCTAATATAAGCTGGCTAAGATTTACGCCACAACATTTAAATGGTGCCGTGACTTTAAGATAACCCCAAAACATAACAATTGGTGCCGTGACCATAGGATACATGCCTTGTCATGGAATTCAACTTGTACTGCACAGTAGTTACGAAAAATCTTGGGTGTGGTTTCATATGTGAATTATTTTCTCGTAGTGATAAGTTCTGGTAGTCTCTCTCTCTCAGTGACCAAAGCAGCGAAAGTGCATATTTTTTTATTTCAGCTGAATTTCTGTTTATAAGTATTATAATATTTCAGTAGCAGTGTTTTCAATATTTGAATAATTTTGGGCTTAACATGAAAGTCAGTTAGGACTTGACACACATAAAAATATTTTTGTGTGTTGGTGTAATATTTTCAGTGACATATATGAGTAATTTCAATAATTTTGTGTGTGACATACAAATAATTTTTTTGGTGCTTGACACACATAATTTTTTTTTGGGTGTTTACCTACATGAGTTTTCACACAAATAATTTCTCAAGCGCATCTGCATAATGTATAATTTGGTATTTCAAATATAACTAGTGCTAATTAATAGTTTGCAGTGTGTCAAATACATGCAATTTTACATTTTTCCAAATATTGAACTTTTAAGAGTATTTTTCACGTGTTGCAATTTTTTTTCCTGTACAGTCCGAGTGTTGAATTAAGTATATTTTTAATGTGTTGCATTCAGGCAATTTATCATATTCTGTTAAACTAAGCGAAGAAAGAGTATTTGTAAAGTAGTGTTGTCATTCGAAAATGCCTGTTGTTGGTGATGTCAAATTGATGAAAGCATAATGAAAAATTGTAAGAAGCGTAACTTCTCTTCTCTCCTCAGGCTGGTTAATTTAGTGCCCAGGTGCACTGGTTAGTTATTTTAAGTTAAGTTGTTTACTATTGTAGTGCAGTGTAGGTTCAGTGTTGGGTAGGATTAGTATTTCTGTAGTAATAGCCAGTGAGTTAGGAATTTAATCACAGTTAAATTTCTTTTAATTTAATTTTCTCAGTTTAGTTAAAAGGTTGGTGTTTGAGCCGATGCAGAATTTTTTTTCTTCGTTCCGTGAAAATTTTTTTGGCTTGCAAAAAAATCTTTTACCTCTGTAATTAAGGTCAGGTGATAAATAGCTTCGCTTCGGAACATTTGTTTTCCTAGTTCAGTGGTAGCCGTGTTGGAACGGAAGTCAGCTCACCGGAGGTACGTGGCGCTGCAGGTTTGTTTACATTCATCGGTTTGTTGACATGGTCGGAGCACGTGTGTGTGTTGGGTAGTAGGTAGAAGCGAATTTTCTGAGATTTTATTTTATGTTTCGACTCGCTTAGCTCGTCTTTTTCGCAGGAGGAATGTATTTGTCATGGCGAAAATTTTAACCTCTGGTGAATTTCAGGAAGACCTGATCAATCTTTCTGTTGGTTTATTAGAGATTAATTAATGCAAAAATTTTCTCCCATGACATACGTTAGAAGAAAATTCCTGGTTGAAAGGCAGGGAAATTCGTGCGCAAAATTCGCTTGTCTTAATCACAACCAGGAAAACAAAATTTCATGTTAAATAAAAAAAAAAAGAAAAAGAGAATAATATTTGATTTAACTGACTTTGGGGTTTTGGAAATAATTATTTTATCTGTTCTTTTATCGCGATAGGAAAAGGCGAGTAGGTGTGCAGCTCAGAGAACCAAAATTAATTTTACTTTCACATCACGGAATGAGAAAAAAACGTTTCTGAAAAAGAAAAAAAGAGAGTTGTGAGACAAGGAAATCTTCTTTCAGATCGGCAAGTATAAGGGTTCGGTCTTAGAAGTCGCTCAGAAAAATGTTGCAGAAAAGCTCTTAGGGGGTAGGCGATGTTCTATTTTGAGACAAGGTCACAGCCGCACATAGGAAGTTACTTGGTCCCTACGTGTTGAAGGTCAAGTTCATCTTCCCTTGGCCGACTAAAGATGCCTGTGCCTGGTAGCATTTATTTTTTTTTCGTTGAGAGTGCGGGACGCTGCAACGATGCGTGAGTGAAGGTCAGAGGTCACCCGAGGCGTGAGAGAGAAATTCCGTTGTGGGAGGAACTGCGGTTACTAGGGAAAATTTCAGCCAATCAGGGGTCAGCAATTTTCCAACACTCCAGCGTTCTTTCCACACTTTGAGACGCTTGTCTCAGTCACTTTTGCTCTTGTCTTGCTGGCCGGCAGGAAGAGGGGACAGCCGAGTTCTCCCTCGCCTTTTGGTGGGGAGGACCCACAGGAAAAAAAAACAGTTTTTTCTTGACGGCATTTGCTGACCACCATGATTTGACATCTAGGTAAAAAGCTTAAAGGTGCCTAGTAGCGACGGTCTTCTAGCGTGGGGACTTGTCAGGTTCATGGTTGGTTACATGGAAATAATTAAAAGGAGCTCAGGGCTTGCGATGAATTGTTCACTGATTCCTCCAAATACAAAGAGGTGGAAGAAATTATGAAGAAAGGAAAGGACCACCGTAGGACGAGACCTCCTCGGGGCGCAGCGAAAGATGATCACCGATGCACTCCTAAGCATTCTCGTGAGAGTTAATGGATAAAGAAAGGAAAAGGAAAGGAATTTAGATATTCTCTGGCTGGGGGGACCGCGCTTACAAACCGCCTGGCATATGATGGAAATTCCGACGATGATACCGTGCACCCTCCAATGCAGCCGACCAAATTCCTACCAGGGGAGAGCCATATGCCTCGGAGAAAACAGGGGAGAATTACTCCCTCTGAGAGGGTCCATCATCACCAGCTTCAGGATGCCTTTGTTTTTCCCTGTGTTCGGGTGAGTTGCTCGGGCACATTGTGTCCAAAAAGAAAAAAAGAGAAAGACATTGTTGGAGGCGAAGAGAAAATCAACAGTGACAGTGTAACGAGAAGATTTTTCTTTATTTGAAACAAGAGTTGTTCATGCCCAACCCAGAAGGTGAATTCTTTCTTAATTTTTTTTGTATTATGTTGTGACCGCTGCGGAATTGTTGAACGAGTGGGTCAGCAGTGTGAAATTAAATTTATAGTTCTGCAAGAAAAAAAAAAAAATTTTTCTTTTTTTTTTGAGGTTAGCTGGATGTGGGACAGATGTCCCCATTTTGTTGTCATGTCTGGTATTTTAGCAACTCCCCAGGCCAGTAAATTTTAATGTATCGGAAAAATTTGGTTTAATGTTTGAGCACAGTGAATTTTGTTGCATCGATTGTAGGTTAGTTGGGCATGTGATAATTGAAAAGCAGTGTTGTTGTGATGCCGTGTGTGATAAAAAAAATGTAAACATTTTTCTATAGCCTTTTCCAGCGTTGAGTTATTTTTTTTTTATTTTGAGTGAAGATAAATTATGGGATGATTTATATAGGGATTTTGGGAACATATGTATAGTGTGATGAAATTGGAAACCTAAAGTGCTGTTTACATTCTTGGAGTGTTGAGTGTCGAAATTAAGATGGTAGGTGTGTTATTTGAGGACCAGTATTTTACATGCTCCAGATGAGTGTTAATCTCCCATTGGAAAGGGGTGCTCTTAGGGCAAGCCTGGAACTTGTCCTAGGGTAGAGGGCTCTGAGTAGGGAATTTTCACCAGGATGCGATATGAGCAAAATAGAAGATGAGGTATTTGGGTTCTCAAGTTTAGTATTTCACAAAAAGAATGAACATCATGGGTTGAGAAGACACACTTTTGCTCACCAGTTCCAGTATTAATTGTTCTTTTCTTTTTCTTTGGCCTGGATTTTCTTGTTTTTACTAAAAGAGTCTAAATGTAATTTTAATTTTGAATAAGGTGAAAATATTTGGTGGGTTATGAAAATGGTCAGTGTTGTTATCTGCAGTGCGACTTGCACATTGCCATGGTACAGAAGAATTTCCTTGCTAGTGATTTTTCCTGGGATATATGTGGATAGAGACAAATGATTTTTCCTGGGATACATGTTGATATAGTGATTTTGGATTTCTTGGGATATATAGAGATAAGTGAATTTTCCTGGGATATATGTGGATATAGTGATTTTGAATTTTCCTGGGATATATAGAGATAAGTGAATTTTCCTGGGATACATGTGGATATTGTGATTTTGGATTTCCTGGGATATATAGAGAGATAAATGAATTTTTCCTGGGACATAGTTGTGTTAGTTCTCAGCCGGATGTGCCTGTAGTATTTTGGGTTGAAGTGCGACAGGCTCTTGCAGGCGTGGTTGATCAAGGTGGGATCATGCATTGGTTCGAAAAGGGGGAGCCTTGGGGACGTGGTTTTTTGGGGAAAACTTGCCTTCAACCCCCCCCCCCAGTAGCTTCGCTGCTCACGGAGATATGTACTGCCAGCGAGGGTCGGTCGGGCGTTGCTTCAATAAATGTGGCGAGACCATGTTAAAGGAAATTCTGTGCCTGATGATGATGTGTCGCACTTGAGGATTTTTTCCTTTCCCTTTGCCTAGGCTGAAATTGGATTCACGACACAATTTCACGCCTTCAGCCTGACTGATATTTTCTTCCTGTGTTGGTTCTCAAAACCCAGGGTTGTGTCTGAACTGAGAGTATTTGCCTCACCGCTACCTCAGTAATTCACTGCAGGTGTTAAAATTAAGCTTTGTTTTGTGATTTAAACTATCTAAATTAATTTGTTTACGATATGCTGTAGTGCTAGGGATGTAAATTGTAAATTCTGGTTGTTAGTGTTAGTGAGCATGATATTTGGTTTGGAAATTTAGTTAATTGGTATTTTGAGCTTTTGTTTACAGTATAGAGTTATTTAGTCTCTTGAGCTATTATTTGAAGTGCAGAGTGTGGTGATTTTTATGAGCGAGCTAGTGCAAGAAGATTGTTGGAATTTCTGAATTATGTTGATGATGTTATAAAGAGTGATATTTTTTAAGTTAGTGAGGTTTCCTTATAAGTGAAGTAGGTTCATTTAGGGTAGTTCTATAGGTTATGTAATGTTAATTAATGCTTGTGCTCAGTGTAAATTCTGTTTTGAGGATAATTTACTTGGTTTGTTTACTTTCAGATAGTAGATTTGGTTAAAGTATAATTTGGGGCTCTTATTATAACTGTAAATTTAATTAAAGTCTTTGAAGCTGGTCTGGGAGATTGCAGAGGTTGCTAAGGTTGTTAAGGTGCTGTAAATTTAAATCAATAAGTGTAAAATTGTAAATTTGTCATTGAGCTAACTAGGTGAGAGAGAAGAGAGTACGTTTCAAAAAGAACAGAACATTGTCCACCTCGTGGAATTAAGTTAAAAATGAAAAAGAATTCAGTATTTTTCTGTGTGAGCTATGTGAATCGTAGTATAATTTTGGATGCATAAAGTGTGTAAACCATGTGAATCATAGTATGATTTTGGATGCATAAAGTCAATGCCTGGTGTTCAAACCAACTGTGTTGAAATATGTCAAGTTGTGCTGTTCATAAGGCCAGTGGCCAAATAGAAATAGGAAAAAAATTGAGATTCAGTTTTTAAACTGCTGTGTTTAAGCAAACAAGAAAAAAGAAAATACCATCTGTTTGTCCACTAAATTACCTTGTTAAGTTTTTAAAGAAAAAACAATAAATACAGGCAGTAGCCTTTCAAAAAAAGTCCAAAATTAGTGCAGTGTGAAAAATTTTGTGTGCTGTTGTCTTCCATGACTTAGTCCCATGTGTTCACCTTAGCTTGACTAAGGCTATCGATCCGAATCCTGGTATTATAAGGTATTTCATAACTGCAATTTTTGTCCTGTCATTTTAAATTGAATTTCACCGCCTCCACAAGTTGTTATTGAACGAGTACATTTTATCCTATGACTTATAGTGACACATTTTCATATACATGCAACAATATTCACTTATTTTTGCACTTTCAGATGACTCAACTCTGCGTGAACACAAACAACGCAAACTTTTCAATAACTTCTTGTGGAATGTAAATTTTTAGATGCATTTTTGTTTAGGATGTTCATGGCCTTTCATATACTCAGAAAATATTTTTGTTTCGAAATGCATCTACCTATCTCCCAAAGGTAAATTTTAGTCGAAATTCAAAATTTCCCTTCAGATTTAATTTTGGCTAATTATTTAATAAATATATAACGTGGCTGAGATTTCCGCCACAATAACTACATCAGTCAGTGAATTTTACGTTGGAACTGGAAACTGAAGGAATCTTGCCGTTTTTGGATATCTTGCTAACCAGAAATATTACAAATCACACTATTCAAACCTCAGTTTTCAGGTAGCCTATGTCTGCCCCTAATACCATCCCTTACAACTATATGCATTCTCTATGCCATAAACTTGCAGCCATTCGTTTTATGATACAGCGAGCCATTACACATTCCTCCAGCAACGGGCTGAAGAGACAAAAAATTACAAAAATTAAAGAAATCGCCCGAAACCATGGCTATGGAAATCATTTGGTGGATTCGATTCACAAGAGACTCAGAAACTCAACCAGGTTCACACTTGTGAGGGAAACAAGAGATAAGAAATTCGTTGGGTTTATGTGCTATGACCCACACGTCACTCGCATTATGAAAAACATGTGTCATCGTCACAAAATCGATTTTGGCCTCAGAACATAAAATTCTTACTCCATCATTTGCAACGACCGCGATCAAATCAAACAGGGATCCCGTCATGGAGTATACAACATACCTCTTTACAGTACTGAGCCAGATGACCCACCTCTCACTTACATAGGATCTACTCAGAGGACGTTGGACATCAGAATGAAGGAGCACCTTTATGACATTAAGACTCGAAACCAAAAAAACTGCGTTATCACGCCTTACCAACAAGGGTTCATATTTCCCAGCTTGGCAGGAGGCTTCCATCGTTACAACACCACGGGACAAAACCTTGTTACTTTTTGCAGAGAGCTTGTTAATTTTTATAAAGGGCAATCAATGTTGAACGATTATATATCTATGTACATCTCCAATTCTTGGAAAAAAATTCTTGCGAAGGGACTCAAATAATGCTCAATGTGACAACACCTTGAATGCCTTAACACCAGATGATACAATCACCCATTCAGCGATTCGGAATTTCCCCTGAACAATCCTAGACATGCGCAGTGAACGCACAATTTGATTCATGACACTAAACCCTTCTGTTATTTAATGGTCGGAATCACTAATTTGAGAGCACATCTGAGGATGATCCCAAGAGGGATTGAAAGATCTCATGTTTGTTTTAACCTGTCATTCATATCACCTTCACCACATTTGGTGTGTACAGGAGCATCCGTTCTTTTTATTTTTTAGTTATTCTAATCGTGCATAAGACGGCAACCTTCTTTTATGACTAACTGAGCACGAACTTTTCATCTAGTTTAAAACATGATGCAGCAAAGCAGCGTACGTCACTGAAGTATCCGGAATTAACGTTTATCGTAATAGAATACGTGTAGCAGCTAAGAAAACGAAAACACTTCAGGAGTCGAATGACCAAGTGCAAAAGGTGTCAAATTCTCGTTTTAGTAATTGTTGAAATTTTACGGGCGGGCCCGGGCCTTGGAAAAAGAAGAAATATACGGGCCTGGCCGGGCTTTCGTAATTTTCCTCCACCCAGTCAGCCTGCATATTGAAAGACCGTTTTTCATGAAAAAGCGCAGTAACACACCAAAATACTCACCCGGAAATGACCCCCATCTCATCCAGCTACTTACTGTACTGTAAACTGCGATAAAGGTTTGCAATGCCAACCTAGGAAATTTTCCCCACTTATTTGTGCTACTTGTACGGCTGCATGTTGTTTTAAAGTGGATGAAAATATAAATGATGGCACCGGAAATTTCCCCCACCCTGCACCCTGTCAGTTTGCTGACTGTTAGATACGTTTTCCATTAAAAACCGCTGTAAGAATGGAAATACAAACCCGGAAATCTCCCCCATCCAACCTGCTAATTGTAAACCGATTTCTACCCTATACATCATAAAAGTTTGAAATGCCGACCCCGGAATTTTCCTCCACCCCGTCAGCCTGCTGATTGCAAGACTGTTTTTTTTACTAAATAGCACATTAACATTCGAAATACAAACCCGGAAATTTCCCTCACCCCATGCAGTTACTTGCAAGACAGTTGTTTACTATACATAGCGAAAAATGTTTGTAATGCCGACCTCAGAATTCCCCCCACATATTTGTGCAAGTTGTTCGTCTGCATCTTGTTTTAAACAGCTGGAAATGGAAATGATTACCCTGGAAATTTCCCCACATTCGATATTTTGTGTCGAATGCAATTTGTGCTAGGTCCCTGACTGAAAAAGGTGGGAGTTTTACTGTGAGGGCTTTTCCTATAAGGAACTTTTTCCGATGTGGGGGACTCTTCCGTCCATCGTGGTGAGCTATGGTAAAGCTTCCCTCTCCCCTTTCCCCAAAATGTCCACGTGGGAGATGGGTGGATGAAATTGGAAGTCAGGCTGTATGAAGGAAACTGGCTGAAAACTGAAGGTTGTGTTAAAAGATATGGCGATACCTTCGTGACGATCTTAGTTATTCCTGATGATTACACACAGACACACACAGACACACACATAAACAACGCCACACCAGTGGAGTCATCGTCTAAGCCCTAACTTCGGACCATTCGTTCGTGATTGGTCCGCGTTCGAAGCTCTGATGAGGCATAGATGGTGTGTTTGTCTTACGACAATGGCTCTCCACCATTCCGCTTTCCACGGAAACAGTGGCCCTAAATTAAAGTCGGGCGACTGCTTATAGCCCATTGAATTGCTCAAGGCGGTCGTTAAACTTCAATCGAAAAATAAAAGAAAATATTTTTACAAGAGTGCCTCTTTGCTATTCTGTCTGACTCAAATGAGTTATCGCATATCCAACTGATTTGTAGTGGCGAATTCAGAATTTAATTTCTCAGTTTGAGGCGACAAATTATGTATATTGGTTTGCAAGCGCGTCATTGATCGTAATTTTTTTCCAGTGCTTTAGTTTCCCGAAACATACGTTTATCAAGAAATTAGGTCCATGTGAGAGAGAAGAAGGAGGAGAATTTTTTTATTTCAAAAACAGCATTTAGTGATTATTCATTTTTTCCTTTTGGATTTATTCCTTTTTTAAATGCGTACTTTGTTTACTGTGTACACTGTTTCACATTAATTTCACATCACACTGCGGTGTCTTTCCCGTTTTATCCACATTTCTGTTGTTTGTGATTTGAAATGTCATTTGTCTTGCCTTTTCTAGAACACTTGTCATGCAAATCTGTTCCCTTTTTCCCTTCCATAGTTGAGAGTTCGTTTGATCGCATTCCCAAGATTTCCATCTCGGTCAACCCGCTATTTATCAGAAACAGCATACCGTATTTTCTTCATAATCGAAACACATTTACATAAGTTATCACTCAGAATGGCGTGTAAATGGATTTCCGCTCCTATGTCTTGATCTTCGGTGTAATGTCTATTAAATAATATAAATTTTTACTACTTTTGGTGCATTTTTCTATTAAATTATATAAAGTTTTACTAAAAATAATAAGCGTAATACGTAACATTACGATTTCTCTCAGTAAAACGTTTTCTCAACTTCCCCTACTTCACTGATACTCGTATTAATTTATCAACCGTAAAATTTGATTGACACGTCCTGTCAGCCCTGCTTGGCACCTCCCTGGTTCCCAATTCAATTCTCATTATAGGGTCAAGAAACTTCAATTTTCATACGGCCCCTAAACATTTTGTGGACAGTTGTCCGAACCCTGATCTTGACCAGATAGTTGACATTAAAGCCTTTCTTAATGGAATAATAAAAGCAAAAGGCCATGATTTTAACAGACGTAAGAGATAGACGACAGTTGACATGTTTTCGAGAAGTGGGCATTTTCAGAGAGCATTTCATACATTGAAACAATAGGTTTACTTTCAAGATAGTGGAAAATTATTTAGTGCAGAAATAAAAAATGCTTTTTCATATAGACGTACGCGTTGTTATCTAAAATAGGTTGTATACGGTGTGCGGAATCAATATTGGTTACAGGGAAGTTAGTAATTAAATTTCCGATACTTTTTAAATACTGGAGCGTTAGTTTAGCTGCTTATCGTTAAAAGTATTCTACTATCTAGTCCTCGTGCCTCTCTGGTATGCTGTAAGTTACAAAGTAAATACTTGATATATGCACATATGTTAACGAAAAGCATAGTAAAAACTTGAGAAGAAATGAAAAATTCCCGTACGACGCAGTTTCACGTCTCCCATTTCACATAGTCCTAATGATGTTGCCTTCTAAGTGCCCGCCATAAGGAATAGGGAGTAATCGGGGGGCCTTTGTTCGCACTCTTTGGGTCACAGGATTTTGTTTGGATAAACTCCATTCATCAATTAACAACTGACATGGGGCGTGTCTTAGGTTACCACTCAGGAGAAAGGAACAAACATCTAAACGCGCTCTTGGCGATGTTGGAAAATCTTATACAGGACATCTTAGCTCGCTCAAACCGCTATTGAGACACCGATTTCGGGACGAATTCAGACGCCCCTGGCGCTTCCGGGATGGGCAATGAAAACGCGTTAACACGCTCTTGGTGCCCAGAAGGTTAAACAGTGAAATTTCGATCTACGTGATGAAAAAAGTCCGAGACAGACACAAAACGTTCACGATGAGGGACTGGAACAACTGTTGGACGCGGATCCCAGTCGCACACAGTCAGAGCTCGCCCAGGAACTCAGAGTAACACGGCAAGCCATTGCAACGGCCCTCCTTGTGAATCCTCAAACTTAGAGGGATTCGCAATGAGGCACGTTGGGTGCCCCACCAACTCACAGCTGCGAACACGTTTAGGCGCTACGATGTTGCTGTGTCCTTCCTCTCCAGATTCAAGGACAAGGATTTCTTCCACAAGATCTTGACCTGTGATGAGAAGTGGATCATCTACGAGAACCTTAAGCGGAGCAAATCGTGGGTTCATCCAGGTCAGCCTAACACCGGTACCACCAAACCGAATATCCATGCCAGGAAGTTGTTGCTGTGAATATGGTGGGATCAGCGCGGTGTCGTACATTATGAGTTGCTCAAACCTGGTGAAACGATCAATACTGAGCGTTATTGTCAGCAACTCATTCGTGTAAGGGACGCAATGTAGGCGAAAAGACGATACACCGTCGAGGGCAGAAGGTCGGTTCTGTTTTTTCAGGATAAGGTGCAACCTCACACGGCGAAAACGATTTTAAACACGATCACCGACCTGGGATGGGAGTTTTTGTACGACACGGCGTATTCTCCAGACTTCGCTCCGTCGGATTATCAGCTTTTTTTGCTCCCTGCAAAACATCACCTGAGTGATACGCACTTCACTTCTGTCGAGGAAGTCCACACAAGTATTGATGACTTTATCAATTCGAAACAGGCATCTTTTTTCCGCCGCGTCATTCGGCAGCTACCTGACTGATGGCGCATATGTACCCAACACGACGGGGATTATTTCCCTAATTAGGTACGTAATCTATTTGCTATTACTTGCTGTCAACGTGTCGTGCCTGTGGCCGAGAATTAAGTTGCACACATAATACAAACATTTTGCTCTAATTTAACAGTTAGACTTGCCTCACGAACAGAATGAAAATATTAATACTTAAAATGTATTGCATGATTTAAATATTTTTAATATCGTAACTGGATTCTGGCTAACTAGAAGTGTGTGCGTTGCAGTATAAGTATGATGGGCATCTCCTTTTTTTTCCTTTTTGTTTGGGGTACAATTGAGTGCCACTCAGTGGGCTAAAACAATATCCGGTATCCAAATTGGGGCCACTGACTTCAGGTAATGTACAGCCAGTGCTGTAAGACAATCCAATCACAATATCCATCCCTCAATAAGATTCGATCCCGTAGATACATGGAAAAACGGTCATAAACGAGCGCTTAACCCTTTAACCGGCTGGAACGAATTAGCTCGGGAGTAGCCGAATGTGTTGAAATCAGCACGAACGAATATATTCGGAGTCTAAGGAGTAAGCTGAACACGACACAAACGAGTGAACCTGCACATCAGATAGCTTTGGTTTTACCTTAGTTTTGTGATTCTGAGAGGTCATTTGGGGTATGATTGGCATAAATCCTCCGTGTCTGATTATGATTTTCGCTAAGAATGTTATAGGAAGGGCTGCAAACCTAAAAAAGAAGAGAAAAAATATTTGAATATCCTACCCTGTGTAATGATTTCCATGTCAGGGGGACTGCTCCTTCCGAATGATTCGTTGGGTGATGCAATACAGAATAAAGGACTATAAGGGATTCGGATTACATTGTGTAAGACTAAGGACTGTAAGGGAGCACTTACAATCATCGGCAGATTTACAGTAGATACTCCTGAGACGAAAGAGCGAAAGGAATTATTTTGCCGTAGCGTTTGTATAACCCGGTCACTCCGAGAACACTTCTGTTAGAGAAGCGCAGAAAAATTTGGGTAAATTTTTGTTTGGATTCACCCGCTGCTTAAAGGGTTAAATCACCGCACCGCAGAAAAACTGAAAAGGTTCCGAAATATGTGGATATACTATCTGATTAGGAGCTTACACTCACTGAAAATATTTCTTCCGTTTTGCGACCTGGACGAAATGCCAAAAATGGATTCTTAAATGTATAGTTTTATAAGGATAAACTACTGTACGGGAAGTCCAAGTATAGAGTTTTTCTTATGTCTTTGCTTAAAAACATTGTGATGCTGGAAAAAAAAGAATATATTGCATATTTAATATCTAGAAAATTTGGGTTAATTATACACAGCTTAAAATAGTAAAACCTTGTCCTTAAATATAGAATAAATTAATTTACAGGATGCTACTGTTTCTCCCCTAAATTTATTAACAAGCAATCGTAACGTTCTATATTAAATACAATGTGAAATGCACAAATTCGTAGGTGACGGAGTTCGAAATCGCGTCTGTCTACTACAGAGCGGATTGCTTTACCTATTAAGCTGCACCGACGGAATTCATCGCTTCAAATTTATCATCTTGACATGTGCTTCACATCTGTTGTAATTCATAACAGTCGTGCATGTATCGCCATATATGAGACAGAATGTGACATGGGAGGTCATGATATGAAGCGAAACTATGTTTACCAGATAATAACTGAAGTTTTCTACAGTGGTTAATGAAAGCAATGGAGTCACTCTTTATGGAGATCTTTTTGCTAATAACTTGCATCTCAGCTCGTGCTTTCCGAATAAAAGCAGTACGACCTGTACATAGAATTATACGCACAACTAATGCACATAAAATAATGAAATTCGCGATCATTCTTTCAATGAAATATGTCCCAACCCTTCCAGAGATGTTGGAAATGGAAGGAATAATATAAACTTTTGCTTCATATATTCGCACAAATGTTTAAAAGATGCAGGTTCTCCGACTGTGGCGTCAGAGTAGCTGCAGTACCTCGTCTTAATGCTCTACAAATGACAGCTTGACACCTTTCGTGCAATATAAGGGCGAATTTTATACTTAGCTCACGCTTATTGTTCGGAGATATGTTGGCTTCGTCTGAGACGCAAACTGGCAGAGGGAAATCAGAAAATTCAGTTAGTCATGTATTCTGGGAAATTTCTTTCGAAGGAATTGTCGTCTCTACTGGAATACTGTCTTGAGGTGATGATTCCCATCATCAGACATTTATCTCCTGGCAGGTAATCGATTGATTTTAAATTCAAATAATTACTTAATTTATTATGCAAGATAGACACCTTCTCATTCACGATCAAACAAAGCTTTTCCGTCATAATAAATGATTTTGAGGAGGGAAACTGTTCATTTCCATGGTCAAGCAACGTATTCATGAAACAGGATGTTATCATAACTTACCGGCTGTGTCTTTGACAGTGGCCGATAGATGGCAATACGTTGCCACTGACTCCTGAATCGCAGAGAGCTGGCCGGAGTCGAAAGAATTAACTTACCTGCCTGCCTTTCACCACATGGTGTCGTGGGAGTGCAACACAGTTGAGGATACAGCAAGGGAGCATTGTTCTAAAACCTAAATAAACGTTTTATTATAAAAAGTGAAGAAATATATTTCAATCAAAAACAAACGTAATCACTACTGAACAATCGTTACAAATATCTAAATACCAAGAAGCTTCTTGTTTCTTTCTTAATGTTATTTAATTATATTTACTTACTCATTAAACTTTGTAATAAAGACCAACCAAAGAAAGGAAGCACAGTATCGGCAAATGCTGTTCTTTTAATGAATCTGTAAAATCAAGTGCTCTTTAACCTAAGCAAATAATGAAAGTCGGTGAACTGCATATTAAATTTCATCCAAGGCAAACGAACGTTCTTGGACTTCACGGATGTATTTTATTATTTTACAAGCACGCAGGCGTTCCTTGTTTTCCTTTTATTTTTTTTTCTTTCATTCCGTTGAGGAAGTATTTATGCCGCATATTGTTATGCATTTTTTATGACATGGAGTCTCACCATGGGAAATGGAGACAAACCCCAAGACGTGGAATGCCGGATGTGCATCCCCTAATGTGTAATTTTTTTTCTTATTTTTTGGCAGAAAAGGATGACTCACACGTTTTACGAAATTTATGAGTTTGTCTTCCTTCACAGTTGTTTGTCCTTTGCCTTAATTTTGTTCTCTAAATGAGCTTGCAAAACATAGTTACAATAGATCCCGAATCTCTGTTCATAATCGCTGTTAAAATTGAAAAAAGAAAATATTATAATATACGTAACTTCATCTTCCGCTCTTGATGAAAAACGTTTCTGACGATTCATGAACGCGGCTATCGCCAAAAATGAGTAGCGTGGTTTGAAATGAATGGTCGAAATTGTATTTTGTGACAAACTGCCAAGAAATCCTCAAGGCTATTGCACATTTCTTTAGCCGAAGAACAGATCACGTTAGGAAGATATCTGGTAACCATCTGTGTCAGTAATTTGACTTAATAACGGAAAAAACATCGAATTTTAACAGACTATTTTCTATTGCAAAGGCTTACACGTAGTTCTAGTGTCTTGCTACCCCTTATATGCAACCAGCCGTGTCACACACGGCATAATGGGAATTTGCTCCTAATAAACTGCTTGTGAATAATTTTACAAAACAAATAATCATTTCAATTTTTCGAAATACGAATTTCTTTTATACGCAAAACTTCAAAAATATTCTACTTAATAAGTGCGTAATTATTAATGGCACGAGTCCATTCTTTCTGATCGGCTGCTGGTTTCAATTTAACTCATTTACCTTCATCCCTTGGCAGGTGTAAATTTCTGCATAATGGAACTGCGCACAATATTACGTTCTCAAAGAACAGAACAACTACGCAGACCACTCGCTGTCTCTTCTTAAGAAAATAACTTTGAAAATAATTTTATCCACTCTGCTTATGGTATAGAACAACCCAAAAGGATTGTTTTCAAATGTTCAATAGGATCTGAATGCCGTTTTTTTTTTCAAACAGACGAAAAGCCCGTTTTACTATTAATATTATTTGGCAATTTTCTTTCCTAAAACATTTTCAATGTTGCAGTGTGTACCATATAGTGTGCAATGGCATTGTGACCAAAGGTTGGCCAACTCCTTATTCATATTTATATAAATTAAGTTTTAAACAAAATGCAATTGTGTGCGGAGAATTTCTTGCACATAGTGTATTTTGATATATGTTGTTGAATATCAATAAGACGTACATATTTAGTATCAGCTGTTGTTATCTTCCACACATGGCCAATTTTAGAATGGTTCAATCGTTCTCGTCGTACCAAGCTCAAGAGGTGTCTGAACTGAAAATATTCCTTTTTTCCACAAAACGATAGACTATATGCAATGTATATAAAAATATAAGTTACACTATGAGAATTGTAATTCAATTCCATGTGCGATGATGTTTGGAGACGCTCTCACTGGAACAATCCAAATTATCACAACAAGTGCAATAAAATAGGAGATAGTCTAGGACATTTAATGTGGAGTTGTAGCAAAATGCCCTGGATAACTGAAAGCGGAAACGAAATACTTTGTTTTGTTTTTACTGTTTTTGTTATGTTATACATCACTGCATGTAGATAAATAAAATTTCTAATTCATTCCATGTTTTAAGTACGATTTCAAGAGATGGCGTTTAGAAACCTCACAATGCACTGAAATTATATTTCACGGTACGGAAGAAGGTTGACAGCAATTTTAAAATGAACATTCTGTGTCCCCCTACGCTACTGCTCTTTTCTTCGTTTTAAGAACGTCCAAACTTTTTCCTACTTCCCAGGTGGCACGTTTATCTCTCGGCATCATCGGGCGACACGTTTGTTTTGGTTAGATGTAGTGACTTTTTTGCTATGAACCACGGATTGGTAAATACTAGACGAGTTTTAATCTGTTTTTTTTTTTTCGTTCCAGCTCTGCGAGAAATAGATACGCTGCTGAAGATATAACAAGGGAGCCTACAATGTAAATTATCGGCAGTGTATTTGTCAAATCGAACAAAACATTTATTGTTAAGGCTGCGTCGCCTTCTGAAGCAAAGCAAGTGCAGGAAGTCCATTGAACTGCCTACTAAAATCCTTTCAAATAAATGACAGAAAACAACTGTTTGACTTGACTAAAGTCTATTATTATGTTACTTGCATGAACGCACTCGTTATTTTGCATTTCGATATGTAACTATTTATATGGCATAGTGGCAAGCGGAGTAACACGATGGTAAACGTAAACAAGCACGACGACCCAACGCACTTCGAAAGTATAGCTGTCATTTAACTAACGGCACAGTACTGAATATCTTATTAGGTTTCATTAGATTTAGGACAAATAAAAGCTCAATTTTCTATCATAATTTAATTATTAGATACACTACTTTCAAAAAAGTACATTTCTGAATTAAGACTTTTTCCATCAAGTTAAAATATGTTGTTCAGCAGTGGTCATCAAATGCGTGTAATGTATCCCTTGATAGCAGAGAGTTTTGTATTTCACACTTTGATTAAATCAACGATATTTCAAGGAGGCTATTCCCAGAAGAAAACAACTATGTCACGAAATTTCAAGCATCCACCACAGATAAGACGTACTCCAGGGGAATAACAGATTTTCAGCACAGTAAAGCAAATACTCTCCCTTTCTCCCCTCCTTCATTAAATCTGAGGTTTCAACTTGGAAATACACTGGTGTGCAAAAATTAAGGACGAAGAGGACAAATTAGCATAACAGCGGAACGAGCAGGCAGAACGTACGGAAAGACCACTAAGGCGATAGAGTAGGGTCCGGTTCGGCAGTGCATGCGAATATATGCAGCATGACAGGGGGAGTGTCCAAAGGGTATAAAGCACACGGGAGGTGTACGCTCAGCAATTCGGTGAAAGCTATTGCACGGTGTACATCGGTCTGAACGACGTCGAGTTGCTGCCACCTTGTGATATGGACAACAGGCAATCCAGTAGACGACATCTGGATGACTTTACCCGAGGAAGGTCGAAGTGTGACTAGTGTGGCCGAGGAGTTCGGAATCGCTCACAGCTTCGTTTCACAAGCTTGGAGAGCATTTCAAGCGACAGGAACAGCTGTCCTTGAGTTTAGCAGTGGTCGTCCATGAGCAACCACAGCGGCGGGTGACCGGTATATTTTCCTACAGGCGAGAAGAGACAGACGGCAGACATCGAGAGAAATCGAAAGGCACATTGAACAGACAACTGAAAGAAAGTTATCGCTTTTTACCGTGGCCAGGGGCTGCACAAAGGTGTTCTATTTGCACGACGACCAGCACGGTGTGTGCCATTAATGCCTGCTCATCGGAGACGGCGGTTTCTCTGGTGCCAGGAACACAAGAACAGGACGCATCAGCAATGGGGTCGAGTTCTCTTTACGGATGAGAGCCAATTTAGGCTGACGAGCGATTCTGGACGTATGCACATCTGGAGAGAGCAGGGAACACGCAATCACACCTCGAACATCAACGAAAGGGACAGGTTTGGAGGTGGCGGATTTCTCGTTTGGGGCGGTATCATGCTTGGTAGCCGTACTGACCTCCACATCTTCCAAGGAGGTTCAGTCACTGGTGTCCGCTATTATTGTATCGATGTTCTCCTGCCTCACGTGCGTCTGTTTAGTGGTGCAGTGGTCCTGAGTTCCTCTTCAATGGACGACAACTCTACACCTCATGCTACAGTGGCTGTCGCAGAGCTGTTGGAGAGTGAAGATATTCAACAAATGGATTGGCCCTCAAGGTGCCCGGAACGAAATCCAATCGAATACGTGTTGCATCTTCTCCAGAGGCGATTGGCAGCACGTCACCAACCGCCAGCAATGATTCGGCAGCTGCGGTTGGCGCTACAAGAGGAATGGGCCACGAAGCCTCAACAGATCCTTGACAACTTCGTTCTCACCATTGACAGACGTAGTATATCCTGCAACGCAGTCAGGGGTGATCATATCCCCTACTAAAGACTGGATTTTTCCGGGCAGCCGCCTGTCACATGGACGTTTCTGTCTTCTGTCCAGTTTGCTCGAAGCTATGTTTTTAATAAAGTGCCTTTGTATCCTTTTGATTTCTTGTTTGGACGGTGATCTTATGGTATGATTTGAGTCGATGTGGAGCACTTCTGCACGACATTACATTCGAAAAACTGTCTCGTCCTTATTTTTTGCACACCAGTGTATTACATCTATTGATCTGTATAAATGACTTTTCTCATTCCAAGTGAACAAAATCATCCCATTTATTTACGTACTGATATTTTGCAATTATCATGTGTAGCTCACTCAACTCGTCTTCAGTTATTTTCTAATTTACAGCATACCTGGATTCAGCTTTATTTACGCATACGCCATTATGTCTCTAACTGAAGAGATAGTTTTACTGAGTTTATGGATGGGCAAAAAGCCTCGAAATTTTTGAGCATCGATAATTTGCCACCTTTAATCGATGTTTTAATCTGGAAGTCACGGTACCATATACATCGAAGGCACATTGATGTTCATGTTTTAATTCGTTTTCTCTTGCAGCAAATATTCTCCATCAGTATGAAACATAACATGCACATTAAAAAAACTTTGATGTTCATGTTATGTTTCATACTGGTAAAGAAGATTTCCTACGAGTGAAAGGGATTCCTTTTTGTTCCATTCTTTTAAAGAGGAAGGGAATGTCGCGAATTAGCGGATCATTTTGCTATTTCTTCGGCGAAATGAATTTGTTTTTCCCGTTATGACAGGGGGCGATCTATCGAAGACCCATGGAGGTCTCCACCGACACCTCAATGTTTCTTCAATGGATTGCGTTTTAACAAATACTAATAATATTTCTTAAAACGCTCGATGTATGGAGACCTCAGTGTTGGAGACATTGAGGCCTTCATACATCAAGAGTTTTAACACATATTATTAGCTTCTCGATATTGAATTGGTGAGTAATAATTTTGAATAGAGACTTTTCCCACTGATGTGTCCAAATAATTGTTGCAGGTGGAAGAGTATGAAATCTTCGGCTTATTAGTAAAATATATTTAGGTTTCAGCGTTAATGCCGATGTATAGCAAACGCATAACCGTGATTGTTTCTGACGCTAATTTTTGTGCACCTACTCATACGTACATATCGGTAATCTCCGACATTACTATCGGAAACGGAAATGTTGCTTCCTACCGTGCTTGAACATTTTGTTGAATCACAAACTATTGTCCAAGAACATAGGTTTCTTATAATTGTTTAAGATAACTTAGCATTTACTGCTGGGCACACAAAGGCAATGTCTGTCATTTTGGAGCACTTCACAATTAATCGGAAACGCTCTGTCTCCTGCAGGGTAATAATATCTAGGAGATATGTACGGGTGTTGTGATTTGTTTAAAACATATTTCCAACATTCTTGAAATACATTGGGTATACTAATTCCAAAACATTTCTCATGCATGATGCGTTCTTTCTTCTACTTGTGAGAATTCGAGAAGCCGGTCTAACTGGGAGAAACAGGCTCAGAACAGACAGTTTTGGAAGGAACGTTGGTAGACCTTCATCAAACAGTTGATTTATAACGGTTTAGTGGTTGAGAATGATGGTGATTATTTATATTTATGTGTGTGTGAGAGAGAGAGGGAGCGAGTGAGAGAAAGAGAGAGAGTTATAGAGAGAGATAAATCAACCCGCTTTCATATACCAAAATTTATTGAAATAAAGCTACCACTTGTTTATTCAGAAAAAATAAATTATGTATATAAAACATAAATTTGCACTTAACTAGTTTTTCTAAATACAAGTATCTGATTTCCAAATCCATCAAATTACTGTACTTAGGAGTATTTTAATTGATCAACTAAATGTAAACGCGGTTGGAGTCGAAGCTCTTTGAAAGTATATCATTATTCTGTGACTTCCAAAGAAACTATAGTTCTTTATCATAGGGTTTATGTTTCATTTTCATTTGCATCAGTGAACATGCGCCCTATTTCGTTATTGGCCGAAATTCCGTTCGTATTACATTGAGTAGTGCAAGAAAAAGAAAGTAAAAAGTTTTTTTTCAAATGCCTATTTTTTTGAGAAAAATTCGAATCTTGTATTCTGATCGCGCATCGAGTCCATCTGGAATTCGGTAAAAAGTATGTTTGTTTTATGGAATATAACAGTAGTTTTAAAAAATGCAATTACTGCACTGTTATTTTAATTTTATTTTTCACAGATAATAAAACCTGGCGCATTTAACTTTTTATTTTTCATAATGTCTCACCTTTTACCGAAACTTTCCATTTTAGCAGCTTCTGTGAATTGTAAAACCTTAACCAAGTTTAAAGAAAGAATTGAATGCCAAGTCCACGGTGTATGATAGTCAGGTGATAAGGACTCTGGAAAAAAAATCGCACGTTAATGTCACTTGCCACTAGATGGCGCGACGAACGTGTAGGCCGATGATTCGATACAACCTATGCTTTCTTATGGAAGGAAGCGGAAGAAACATTCGTATTTTACGAATGCTGTTTTGCTTGGAATTAAAAATACAATAACTTAAAACGCTTCGCAAACATGCACGTTTGTGCCTGTCACACGGAATTCATCAAATATGCGTTATATATATATCTTTTATTAGCCACAGAATGAGCACTCTTAAAGTCATGATTTCTGAGCAGACGATGCTGAGTTTTTCTACTGAGGCAACAGAAAATGCACCCTTTATCGTAAAAAATGTACTTCTTGCAAAATAAGATGGTGCTGTACATTCGTAAGAGCAATTTTAGCTTGGAATTAAAAAAACTCATATTCCATCAGTTTTTGCGTAAGTCATTGGAGCATCGTTAACGAAAACTACTGGTTTTGAAAACTTACCAAAGTTTTACCAAAAAGTAATTTTCATTAATCTTTCTCTCGAGAAATCATTCACTATTGATGTTTTTATTTAGTAATAAACAATATATCTTACACATTTGTTTTACATCTGTGCTGGTGATGACGGCCGAGAAAGTGTATCGCGGCAAAATGGCGGCTTTTTTCACGCCGGAGCTTTCACCGACCTGCGTGCATATAGTACGATAAACATATTTAATATCAAGGGAAAAAAAATTAGTTATCCTACATTTAAACATTGGTTAATGCTCTTAACGTAAAATGCTTCTACATTGTAATCTGTGGAAAAATGTATCGCATACTAATGCTTGCTGCCAGGGCTGGATGGAACTTTTGCGTGCCTGGGGCGAAATTTCATTGCGCAGCTCCGGAACAAGTTTTCATTGCTTGCACTAGGAAATAAATTTCATATTTTTATAATGTCATTACGTGAAAAATGTCCGTCCTTAAAGAACACACACGATGTGAAATCCATAAATTTGCCGGTGATTCCGCTACTCCGGAACAAAATACTTTTCTAATTAAGCTACACCGACAGAATTTATCGCCGTAACTTTTCCGTCTTTACATGTGTTTCACCTCTGTAGTAGGTCATAACGAAAACTATCATAAAGAGAAACTTTAAGCTTAACAAAAAGATCATAAAATGGATTGAAAGTTCCGAGTCAGTGACAGACAGAGGGAGAGAGAGAGAGGAAAAACTGTAAAAATCTATGATTTTCTTTTTCGGGAGATGGGGTTGAGGTTGTATTATGTCTCTTATAAAAACTTCCTCACAAAATGACAAAACTCTATCTGCGTAGCGAAAATTTTTGAATTGCGAATATTTTGGTGTAGGAACAATAATAAATTCATATAAATAGTTTCTTTTCTCCTGATACATGTTTTAGTGATTATTTAAAAAAAGATGAAGGGACAAATTAGGGACTTTTAAACTTTTATACGCGCTGTTATATGATTTTTTTTATTTGTAGTAATATTTTAAAGTCACTGAATAATGGCACCCTTCTGCAGCTCGAAACCAACTTTGATATTGTTATTTTTATTTATTTCAATTTAAGTATCTGGTTTGCGCGCAAGTTGTTTAATTTAGAAAAGTAAGGGCCACAAAATGATGAAATTTAATTTGCTATTTCATGAATGCAGAAAATATTAAGGCAGTTGCATTAATCACTTGGAATTCACAAATATCAGTATTTATACGTCGAAGGGCGATAACCTATTCGAAAATGAGGGGATTGAAAACAAAAGAAAACAACTAAAAAATAACATCTTTTAAAGGCCTGGAACCCAAAACTTACACACAAAAAATGATAATTGTAAAAAATTCTACCGAAAATGTTTTTTTTTCCTAAACTGCGAGGCCCCTTAAGGCACGGGGGCGCCTGCCCCGTTTGCCCATTTTTTTCCAGCCGACCTTGCTTGCTGCCATTTTTCCAACACTGTTGGGTTATTAAAGGTTGATACATGTTCTTTATATGTCGCATAATATGTCCGATAACCGATGGTTCGGTACAAAACTCTTTCGACTTATACATAAAACAGAATTGAACAGATCCTAGTCCGACATTTAGCTACATTATAAATTTAAATCCCGTTAAGTAAAAAGAGAGTTGACGTACTTTACCTTCTGTACAGAAATTTCAAAGGTTCTGCAGCTCAATACAATGCAATTATACAAAGTAATAAATCAAAATACTCAAGAGAAATACCGATTTAGCACTGATGAAATCATAAACACCATATAATCCTATGGTGGTTAGCTTGAACAATCGGACCACAACTCATGAACGCCCTCTGGCGAGCTGTGACATTAACAGTCCGTTTTTCAAATTGTTGACAGCACGGAGAATCGTATCACCTGACTTATCATACACCGTGGCCAAATCTAAAGGAAAACAAAATTTTATTGCAAGAAATACATTTTCAGTACCTTGCTGTTTGTCATTTTCCCCAGTGCAAAAAAAGATAATACAGTAATGTATGTTCCTCTATTTTCATTATTAGAGACAAAATGAATTGATTTAGTTCTCGAACTGAGGTACAGCGGACAGTGGATCTGAACATTTTTTACGTGTATCACTATCTAAGCCCATGGCGTACTAAAAATGTTCACGTTCTATGAGCATGTGTGTGTGCAGGTTAATGTATTTCTAAATCATATTCCTTGTTGAAAAATGCAATGTTATTATCGAAAAAAAGGAGTAAGTCACTTAAAAAAATATTCTGACAATACAGAGAATGTATTTCACAATTACTTGTAAAGGTAAATATTTCTGGAACAGATGATAAAATGGATGTGTATCTAGCCGACAAATAATAGAATGGAGCAATTCACACTTTGAAGTTTAAACGAAATTTCTGGTTCGTTATATTTTAATAAGAGAAGTTCTACATTATTGCAACTCCATAATTTTGCGCATCTTTATTTTGGCGGAATCAGAAGTTGATAGTTTCACTTAAATCCGTTCCGTTTATTTACTGGCGTAAAACATTATATATTAGTCTCCAAACGTTTGCTCATGCCATTCCAAGGCAATAGTTGGATATCAGTTTCAAAGAATTTGAACTAATTTGCTTTTACTTATTTCTTAAGCTAAATTTTCATACTTACTTTGTTTCAGTCAATAAATTCAAGGGCGATGCTTGGAAGTAGGTTTAAAAAATCCATCACTTCAATTGAAGAATATTTTTCGTCGCTGATAAAATAAAATACACGTTTCAGAGCTGTATTGGACAACGTTGCGTGAGTAATTGTGTCTGATAATAGTACTGGAAAGGGCACATACTTCTGGAACGTGAGTACTTTTGAGTGTTTGAAATCTAAATATGTCTCGAGGAAGTTGGTTCCTGTACTATTATCAGACACAAAAACTCAAGCTCTCAAGGGCACAGAGCACTAAAGGACCGAGGTCGTTTAGCTAAACGAAACTCTAATTTCAGGTTTGCAACAATTTCGTTTACGCCGTGAAGCACAAGAAACCATCATATGAAACCCTTTCGTTTAATATTATACTTTACGCTGTGATAGATAATTACGCCAAGAACCCCACAAAAACACAACTCACTGACTACGTAACTTGACTTGACTCACACAGGCATGCCGCTAATTACGCATTGTAACTGCAAAATCAAAATATCTACTGCAAAAGTTTCAAAGAACCAGCTTTGTCAAAAGCTTTCATCAAGTGTAAAACGAACAAATTTGGTTGCAAAGAAAATACAGTACAGTCTCGGCATTCTGATACTTCGCCAGTTCCACACGTCCAGTAATTTATCGCTGAATAATTACTATTCACTATCATATATTCCTCCCTAATGCTACCTTCAGTTACTTGTTTTGTGCTGCCACCTGTGTTTCAGGTTCATGAACTGTAACTAAAATCATTACGTTTGGTGTTATTTGCTGACTATTTGGTATTTGTGTCGTTTCTAGATATGTTGAATCTAAGTTCTGAGATTAAAATACCTAGGGTGATTAACTATCCAGCTGTCTCCGGCAGCTGGGATGTACCTGGCCAAGGCAGCGGCCAGTGCGACATGATGGCAGAGGGTGCTAAGAATCCCCGGAGGACCGGACTAGGCTGCCATCTGATGCTGACCTTAGCTACGTATAATGGACGCTCCCTATCTTCTGATTCAAGGCTTTTTGAATAGGAAGAGGAACTACAAAGGATCAAGTGGGACATCATCGAGCTAAGTGAGGTAAGGAGAAAAGGAAAATATCTCATTGAACTGAAAAGTGGACATCTTTTCCCCTATCGTGGGATAGATACTGGCAGAACTAGTGGTGTTGGATTTATAATAAACAAGAAACTGAAGGATAAAGTTGTAGAAGTTGAAAGTTCCTCTGACAGAGTTGCACGACTCGTTATCCAACTCTCGAGAAGATACCAGGCTCAGATAATTCAAACTTATGCACCCACCACAAGTCATCCTTAAGAAGTAACTGAAGACTTTTATAAGGGAATTCGTCATCTAAATAATAAAGGTAAGCAGCATTTGAAGATAATTATGGGAGATTTCAATGCAAAAATAAGGCAACGGCAAGAGAATGAAACTTCAGTAGGTAAATTCGGTCACGGCAACAGAAACCAGTGTGGAAATACTCTCGTTGAGTTTGCAGAGGCAGAAAGGTTTTTCATCTTAAAATCCCTTTTCAAGAAAAACCCACACAGGAAATAAACATGGAGACATCCAAATGGAACGACAAGTGAAATTAATTTTATTATGTGTAACAAAAAATTCATCACAGAAGACTGCAGTGTGCTAAACAAGTTCAACACAGGTAGTGACCATAGATTGGTGAGATGTAAGATGCATCTCAACACTAAACTTGAACGTGGCAAGCTCATAAGACAAACAAAATGTATTGACATAACCAACCTTAAAAACACCATAATACCTTCAAGTTGGAACGGAAGAACAGATTCTCTGCTTTAGAAATCCTAATATCGGAAGAAGTGGATATTTCTGAAGTTAACAGAAAAGTAACCAAAGCTCTTGTGGAAACAGCAGCACAATTAGCTGGGTCTAAGAACAAGTTGCATTTGAACAAATTATCAGGAAAAACCAAAATGTTGATGCAAAAAAGAAGAGAGATTGGGACAACTAAAGAAGATGTGACTTCCAAAGTGGAATATATAGAGCTGTGCAAGACAGTAAGAAAAAGTATCACTGAAGACGTAAGGAAATTCAACCGTGAACTAGTGAGGAAAGCAATTGAAAACAACCAAAGCCTAAAGATAGCAAAGGGACATCACAGTAAGTGAAGAAAACAGATTATGGCACTGAGAAAAGAAGATGGTTCTGTAACAAGAATTAGAGGCGAAATTTTGACAAGAGTGAAAGATATCTACTCCAAATTATATGAAAGGGATGATACATGCACTCCAGACATCATGAAAGGTACCAGTACCAGAGTTCTTCCAGTCCTCCCAGCAGACGTTGCACATGCAATCAAGAACATGAAGCGGGGAAAAGCTCAAGGAGAAGATGGAATTACTGTAGACATCATACAAGAAGCAAGTGGAGAAATTGAAACAGTACTCGACCAAATTTTCACTCGATGCCTTAATGAAGGGAAGATTCTTGAGGATTGGAACAACGCTACAATGATCCTGCTACATAAAAAATGACATTGAGGATCTCAAGAAATACAGACCTATCAGCCACCTATCAGTGGTTAATAAAATCTTCACTAAAGTTCTTTCACACCGCTTGAAGGTAACACTAGACATGGCTCAACCGAGAGGACAAGCTGGATTCAGGAGTGGCTACAGCACAATAGATCATATCCACGTACTGAGAGAACTAATTGAAAGAGCGAGGGAATATGAACTTCCATTGTGCATGGCTTTTATCGATTATGAAAAAGCCATTGATTCGGTGAAACCATCAGCAGTTACAATGGCTCTGAAATCCTGTGGCATTTAAGATGCATAATTTAATAATATTAATAACATCTATGAAAATGCAAGTGCAAAAAGTCGGCTGTTTGAGAATACAGCACACATAAAAGTAGGAAAGGGTGTGAGAAAAAGGTGACACCATATCTCCGAAGCTCTTTAATGCTACATTGGAGGGTGTCTTTCAGTCGCTGAGCTGGAAAAACAAGGGGATAAGGATTAATGGAGATTATCAAACTCACCTTCGTTTTGCTGATGACGTAGTCATTTTTGCAACTACCCCATCAGAGCTGCAGAGTATGATCCAGGAACTTGCTGACAAGAGTAAAGAAGTGGGATTAAAAATGAGCTTTTAGAAGTTAAAAGTGATGTTCAATGCTTTTTCAAGAAATGAAGATTTATCTATTGATGGAGAAAAGCTGGAGACAACAGACAAGTACGTTTACTTTGAACAGCAGATATCAAGTGAGGGTCACATTGATGAAGAAATAAATCGACGATACAAAACTTGCCTGGAGAGCTTTTGGAAGAAACAGCATAATTTTCAAGAGCAATATGCCATTATGTCTTAAAAGCAAAGTGTTTGATCAATGCATCCTTCCAGTGCTTACGTATGGTGCAGAGACGTGGACCGTAATTAAAAGAGACATACAAAGGCTGCAGGCAACTCAAAGATGCATGGAGAATTGCATGCTTGGTGTAACCAGGAGAGATAAGAAGAGGAACTGGTGGATCAGAAAAATGACAAGAGTGGAAGACATCATGATCAGAGTTAAATCCCTCAAATGGCAATGGGATGGACATACTGCCAGAAGGACAGAAGATCGATGGGCAGCCGAAATTTTAGATTGGATTCCGAGGGACAGGAGAAGACCCAGAAGAAGACCGCATGGGAGATGGTGGATAAAAATTTGAAAGTATGCAGGAGTGACATGGAGGAGACTGGCACAAGACAGTCCGTTGTGAAGGAAACTTGGGGAGACCTTCGTCCAGCAGTGGATTGATAATTGTTGACAATGATGATGATAGACGGTAGGGAACATTATCGACTTTCTATTCACTCGACGCCTGGCCTTCTACATGGGTATATTGCTGTCTAAGAGATATTGATTATAAAGTAATTATAATTTTTTCTCTTTCTTTGTACAATGACAGGAAGGAGGAACCAGACCTCTGAAAGTACTACTAAAAATAATTTGGAACAACTCTCCCTGGTGAGAATAATAATTTTGAGAACTTTGTGGAATTACCTTTAACGGAAATTAATTCAAAACTAGACACTGTTCCTTAACTTAAGACAGGACTTAGAGACATAAAATCTACAGTTGACTCATTAATTAATAGATATGATGGTTTTATACCTAAATGTAACTCACTGGAAGAATCTAATAGTGACTTACAAGAAAATCTAGAAATTGCTACCAGAACTAATCAAGTCACCAAGCAGGAGATTGATTCATTGAAAGTTGAACTGAACGAGCTTAATCAATACCATCGTAATAGAAATATTGAAATTAATGGGCTTGATCTTACAAATATTGCCAGTGATTCAGACCTGATTTCTCATGCAGATATTTTGGCAAAACAACTTAAAATAGAAGATCAACAACAATCTGATATTGACATGGCCCATCCACTTCCGTCGAGATATGGGAAAGGTCAAGACTCTACTGTTATTCTTCAGTTCAAGTCTAGATCAGTAAGAAACCTATGGATGTCAAAGAGAAAAACACTCATCTTGAACTCTGATTTGGATCCAAGTTTGCCAGCTACCAGAATTTTTTTAAACGAAAATTTAATTCCATGTTATAAGCGGCTCTTCTGGCAGGCAAGAACTCTTGTTCACCAGGGCAGAATTAAAAATGCTTGGTTCTGGAATGGTGGTTTGTATATAAAGGTGACAGAAGATGAACTGAAAAAAAGAATTTATACTGAGAATGATTTGGTTCAATATGGCCTTAAATTGACCTCACTGGCTCGAGTTGATTGGAATAAAAATGTAGGTTTGGTGATCAGGGTTGGCTTTACAGGGGGATTTAGAAATGGGTTTGGGGAGGGAGTGTTAACTAACACTAATGACAGAGGATTGTCCTACTCTTAACAGATTAACCCATACACTAACAACTAACTAAATCCTAACATATACCTTAGAAAAGTTCAATCAGATTCTAATAAGGAACCACATTCAACTCTAAAATTAATACATAAAAATGCAGGATCATTAATAAACAAAATTACATTACTTGAAACTTTAATACAACAGATTAGAGTAAAATTAGATATTATCTATATAGCAGAAACATGGTTTCCAACTGAGAAATATAATTCACAAATTAATGATTATAACAATTTTAAATTAAATAGAAGTTCTTTAAAAGGGGGAGGGGTTGCAATTTACATACACAAAGATAATGAATACTTCTCTTTAGTACCTGAATTTACTATTAGCAAGAAAAATATTGAAATACTGACAATCCAAACTCAATTTTACTTTATCAATGTATGCTATCGACCACCAAATGCTGAAATAACTGAACTTTTAAAGATGCTGAGTGATCTCGCTAAGTATGTTAACTTTGCAGGAAAAACAATATTTATGTTGGGACTCCTAAACATTGACATTTCTCAAGTTAATCCAATTGCAAATAAATTTATGCATACTCTTCACTCAGCTGGATTAAAAAATACAAATCTATCCCCAACGCGTATTACTGCAACCTCTCAAACCATATTGGATTTATGTATAGTAAACTCACAAACTTCTACATTAACTTCTGGAGTTGTTGAATATCATTTAAGTGATCATCTTCCAATATTTATTATACATAAACATACTTTTCATCACGCTAAAACTAATAAAACTAGCAAAAATTCCCAAATTAGGAAAATTAATACTTCAAACTTAGAATATTTTAAAAATAATCTTAGTCAGACAAATTGGGTTGAGTTGGATACGATAGACTCTCCAGTTATTGCATATGACTTGTTTATTTCAGTATTTAAGAAACTCTATGAAAAGGCATTTCCAGTGATTGTACTGTCTAATACAAAAAGTAAAAAATGTAGAAAACCATGGATAACAAACAATGTAATAAATCGTATAAACAAAAAAAATAAAGTGTATGGCAAATTTCTAAAAACTAAACTACAAGTAGACTTTGAAAATTTTGAAACATATAGAAATCATTTAAATTCTGCAATACGATTAACAAAAAAAAACTATTACATAAATATTTTTTCCCAAAATCAGCTCAGAAAAACCTGGAAGCACCTTAATTTTCTTCTGGGAAACTCTTCCAAAATAGCATGCACAGACTTTTTAATTAATCAAAATAATAAGCAAACAGCAAACAAAAATGAAAGTGCTACATTATTTAATGAACATTTTATTTCAATCCTAAAAATTATAAATGAAAAAATAAAAAAAAACGAATACTCCTTTTAAATCATATTTAAAAAATACCACTTACACTAACTCTATATATCTTATGGAAATAACGAAACCTGAACTACTAACTGAATTAACCCATATAAAATCAAATACTGGACCAGGCTATGATGAAATTCACCCAAAAGTTATCAAAAATGTAGCTGAAATTATTATTGAACCCCTATTATTTATATTTAAACTCATAACAAAACAGGAATTTTCCCAGAGAAATTAAAATTACTAAAATTTTTCCTAAACACAAATCTGGATCTAAAAACATAATAAATAACTGTAGACCAATTGCAAACTTATCTACTTTTGCAAAGATTTTAGAAAAAATAATATATACCAGATTAATTTCATATCTGACTAAATTTAAAATTTTAAATCAGTATCAATATGGATTTCAACAAAATAAGTGAACGGAAATGGCAGTACTTACAATTCAGAATAACATACAACAGAATCTTGCAAATCATAGCTTAACATTAGCTATTTTTTAGACATAACAAAGGCATTTGATTCATTAAATCACGACATACTCTTAAAAAAGCTTATGCATATAGGGATACGAGACACCTCACATACACTTCTTAAAAACTACTTAACAGATAGACCTCAATTTACACAAATTGAGAAAAATACTCATCTCTGCAAAAAAATAAAAAAAAAAACTCTGGAGTTCCTCAGGGTTCTATACTTGGGCCTTTGCTATTTAACATATACATAATTGATATTTTCAATGTAAATAAAGAAACTAATATAATTTTTTATGCAAATGATACAACTATTCTAATTCATGGCAATCATATTGATGAAGAGATCAATAAAGCAAATATACTGCTCGAACAATATTCTAACTGGATGGCAGCAAATAAAATGCTAATAAATTTAGAAAAGACTAAAGCAGTAATATTTACTCGGCAATTATCTCCTCTACAAATAATTGAAAAATTGGTAATTGACAAAACAATATTTCAAATAATAGATAAATTTACTTACTTAGGAATTACACGTTACAAAGATTTAAAATGGACTAGACACATAGATACAATACTAACAAAAATACCTAAAAATATAGGAATAGTCAGTAATGTAATAAACAACCTGACTTTTAAAACCTTAATGTTATTATATTATGCCTTGATTCATCCATATTTAAATTATTGCTTTTTGGCCTGGGGCCAGACAACGAATACTAAGCTCAAAAAACTACAAATACTACAAAACAAGTACATTAGACTAATTGATCTCAAAACAATAATAGCAAGGATAATATTATACATTAAAATAATTTTAGGTACTGTAAGGTATACCTACAAAAATATAAAATATTAAATATTGAACAATTGTATAACGTCAACTGGGAAAAATTATGTTTAAACGTATAAAATCAGATAATTACAATCTTACTGAAATAATTAAACTAGCACCAATATTACATCTATATCACACAAGATCAAAAGTATCTTTACAAATAACTACACCAAGAATACAAACGGCACAGGAAAATATTACATATAGTGGTCCAATGTACTGGAATGCACCCCAAACGAATTAACCAATATTAACAATTTCAATTTATTTAAGAAAAAAACTAAAATCATATATACTTCAACAATAAGAAAATTGATTCTCAGTTTAAAATGTTATATGAGCATGCAGAGAATTTAACACTGTATAATTATATAATTGACTTGACTGTTATTAAATGATTACTGGGAAGCCTGAGCTATGTCAGGACTCTTGAAAGAGGCCTTTTCTTAGGCTTCATATTAAAAAAGTGTGACATTATATGAAGTTTGCCTGGAAGTAGGTTTAGAGAAACATCCGACAAATTATGTTGGCGTTAACATAAAACTTGTTTTTTGCATGTTTTACATGCAGTGCGAATTTTTTTGTTTTTAGATGTAGTGTTAATGCTATTTTACTTGAGCATCTGTTCAGTTAATATAAAACGCATATTGGTGACTGGCCTATCCTCCTTTCTCCAAAATATTTATAATCAATGAGCCAACATTGATTTCTGGACAACTTATGGCCAGCAGAGTCATTGAAACCACATTCTCTCAAACATAAATATGACAAAGATATTTAAAATTACTCAAGGTGTATGAGGTTAGGAAAAATACACTTTGAATGCTTGCTTTCCGTAATGCTACGTAAAAGTGCTGTGGTTAATAATAATTCAAAAGCGATTTTTGCTGATGTACCTTACACACACGGTTAAATGAATTTGCCAAGGTGGAAGTACATAACCATCGTAGGGTCTCAAGTCTTCAACATCTGTGAAACTGTCTTATTTTCAATTTTCAATTGCCCATCTGTTATGTTTCAATTTATTTTCAATATTGTTTAGGAAGATATACTTTATCTATGAAAAGGTTCAGCACTTCGTTTTGAAATTTTAAGAGCATGTAATTATCTCCATGTGCATCAGCGTTATTAATTGTATCTAAATGTCTTCAGAAAATTAAGGAAATAGTTTTTAATGATTTAAAATTTTTTGAAATTAATTTGCAGTTTCTGAAAAGAATTCGGTCACCAGAAGGAAAAAAACTAAATGAATCCATTAAAATAATATCATCTGAATTTTAAGGAAACGTTCTAATTTTCTCCTAGGACAACCCTCTAAATAAAGTGAAATCCGAGTGGTTTGTGTGCACATGTGTTTCCTATCTTCCAAAATATATTTTTCTATGTTTTCATTTTTTCAATTTAAAACATCTACAAATATTTCAAAGCAATTCTTCTACTGATATTTTGCACCATATGTGTCGAATGAGAAAGTTCAGGGTTCATTTTTTAATTCTCAGTATACAGGTGAACATATTTCAGAAATGTAAGCACACTTTTGTTGGTCCCAGTATTAATATACTTCAGACAGGCATTTTCTTCAGCTATATTTGTCAAACCATGTAGTTCTATCTAACTTTGCAACTGCAACACCATTCGCTTTAGGAACTATTGTACATTACAAAATGTATATAATATACGTTAGAAAGACACTATTTATACTTGGCGTGTTTAATAATATCTTTATGGAATGTATATTTTCAAGGAAGCGTTCAGTGGTTAAGGAAAATGGAAAAGGTCATCTATTTCCACTTAAATTTCTGTAAATTAAGGTACATTAAAAATTCAGAAAGTTGATTTGTAGTCCTTAAATATTTCTTAAATTACAGGAGGAAGCGCAATGTTCATTACAGTTAGTTACCTTGTAGAAAAAATAAAAACAAATAAAATTTTGCGTAACAAACCGTTACGATAATACTGTAAAAGACAATTTCCTGAAAACGTAAACTCAAATAACCCATACTAAAATTAAGTAAAAAAATTGCCATACCTGATAAGATACTGCAAATGAATACACTGAACACAAATTTGTAACCAACGCATTACAGCAAAATAATTCGGAGTATGATACCCAGCTTTTCACTGCCGTATTTGCTATACCTGATAAGATTTAGTCGAAGGTATGGCATACATTCTACCAGTAATTTTTCATTACTTTTCTTTAAAGCTTCCTTTCTTGAACATTCCTAATTTCAAAACGGTTGGACATATGGCGTCACGTCGTTCCCGTCTTTTAAGATTCGATTGGATTTCATGTAGACGAATAAATCTTTTGAGGGAGCAGCAATCGAAAAATGCTTTCAAAGTTGAATCTTTGATTCATGAACAGTTATATGTCAGATACAATAAGCTAATAAAATAACGTCATTTACGGTGTCGTGAAAACAGAAGATGCAGTTATGGATTGACGTGGTGGTTCACTACTCAGAATCAGAATTAACGTGCATCAGATTGGGAGGACATGTCAACGAATCATTGAATGTCTTAATTCTCCTTCCACCCAGAATCATTCCGGGGATACTTCTGCTTCCTTTTTTATCGTTAATTAGGATGCGGCAGATTTGATTGAGTTACGCAGCCAAACTTCACTGCACACAGCGAAACGTTTATTCCACACTGGCGGAAAGTGAAAAAAAGAACACCAAGAAGGAGACGTCTGATACCAACGAAATTTATACAGCATAATAGCGGGATACACAGGATAACGTGATCAAAACATTATAGCAAAATACAGCTGTATTTGCTGGTAAACTGAAAAATAACATTTCCATGCAACATGGTTAGTACGAGGTTGAACCGCCATGAACTGCGTCACACTGTAAAATTCTGGCATGGAGTCTGTCGTACAGATGTCGGATGTAAGTTTGGGGTATTGCGTTCCAAGCATCCTCAACCTGGACACGTAAGTCGGGGATGGTCGTGGCTGGCCGTGGAGACCGGATAGGCCGTTGACCCATAAAATCCTACACGTGCTGATGGGGTACAAATCCGGTGAACGTGCAAACCATGGAAGTTGTCTCACACCCTGAAGTGCATGTTGCGTTGCACGTGCTGTGTGTGGCCGTGCGTTATCTTGCTGGAAAACACCACGATGGACCGACCTTACAAATGGCACAACAACGGGCTGATTGATGTTGTTGATGTAAGAGGTGCTGTTTAACGTACATGGTACAAACACTAGTTGTGTACGGGAGTGATAACCGATCACTTCCTACACCAGAAAACCAGGCGTAGGCCCTGTGTACCGCTGACGGTGCAAAAAGGGTGGAGACGCTCCCCTGTGCGTCTGCTAACACGCATGCGGCCATCGGAGGCTCCCAAGCAGAATATGCTTTCATCGCTGAACACGACAGATCGCCATTGCGTTCTCCAGTGCAGACGTTGGCGACACCACTGCAGCCGTTCCTGACGGTGGACTGGATTCAGAGTACACACGACAGAGGAACAAGTGCACGTAATCCTGCATCCATTAGACCGTTCCGGATTGTTCGCATAGTCACCTCAGGTGCAACGGCAGCTCGGATTTGCGTCGCAGTGGATGTTATGCTTGACAACACCGCTTTTCTTATGCGTCGATCAGTCCGCTCATCAGTCCTTCTGTGACTCCCGGTTCCACGTCTTCTCGTGTGGGAATGTTTCTCGGACCATCTACGCCACCATCGTACCACCACCGATACTTCCCGTCTAATTCGCTCCGCAATACGACGATACGACCACCCGGCCTTGCGTTTCAGACTAGACGACCTCGCTCGAAGTCCGATAACTGCTGAAATCGTACACGTCTTCCATGTCTAGGCATTGCAGCTTCTTCAGGGTCTTTGCACGTGTCCACACGCCGACGACTGATTACATTCACTTCGCCGTACTCCTTAAATACCACCGACGATAATTTGCATATTATGCCGTGCTGTGGCGTAAGCTTTCACCGGTTGGTAACGAAATTAACATCACACCTACGTAAACTCGACCCAATTAACATATGTCAATTTCATGATCGTCCGCCATTTCCTTCTTGGTGTTCTTATTTCATTTTCCGCCAGTGTATTTCAATTTTTTATAGTTAATCTTAAAGCGACAGAAATATAATTTTTGTGTTGATAAGAATAGGTCAGGATATTACGTACGTTTTGTTCTAAAATGCATTGATATCCCAGAACAAGGCAGATAAAAATTAGATTCCACGTGTATTGTCCTAAGATAGTTTACGAATATTCGCAAATTTTCAACTTCATTTATATAGTATATACTTCGTGTAGAAAAAAAAATTCATCTGACGAGGTTAAGTGGTTTCAAAACTGGGTAATCTCTTTGAGCTCCTTAGGAGATAGAAGCATTTTCAGAAACGGTGGTAAGCCATCCAAACTCATACGTGAACCAATCATTGGCAAAATGATCAGAATTAGTATTACTGAACATATTTTTCTATAAGAATACCACAGTCATACAGAAAATCTGCATTATAACATCCAGCCTCTGGAAGACGTACCACTGCGAAATGGTGGTAAGATAAGTGCATTGTACAAGAAATAATTAATCAATATATAAAATATTTAGGACTTCGATACAGTTTTTTCTGAGTTTCAAATATGTGGTTCAAAAAATGAAACCACAAGCAAAATGGAGGATGTTTTGCGTGCGTGTCCCATAAAACTCAACATCCTGATCGTTTAAATAAGAGACTCCTTACTTATGTATTTTTCTGTTCAGTAGAACTTTTAACATTTACATAATGGAATCGGATATTTATTTTATTCCTGACTACAAAATGAATGATTGCTTCCTGTATGAGCTAAATATATTAAATAATCTAGTGGTGCATTTTTCCGTCAGGGAGCTTAGAAGCATATCTTATTTTTGTAGAAATCTCGGTTTCTGTGGCTCCGATTTGAAAAATTCATTCTTTATCGAAGAACGTTTCCAGTGCTTAATGTTTTGCATATATTTCAATATTATTCTTAACACACAACTTTTCACCTTGAGGGCGTAAGATCAAGTTATCATTAACAGCATGCTTCCAGCAAAATCGGCGAGACAGAGAATTTAATTGAAAAAATCCATTTTCGGTTAGATACTACTAACTATGAAACATTTTTGTTAGTAAATCTTCCCAGAATAACGCATATTTTCCATCTAGGCGGTCGCAAATATTTAATATGTCTGTCTTGGAATTTCTTCTAATTTTCTGATTTAAAAATTATTTTTTAGCTGGTGGAACACTTTAGCTTTGTACATGTAGAGTGCGTTGTAGTTTGCAGTTTTGTTTCTAGTTAGTATTTACGTCCTTCTTTTCGGACCTGATCTCGGCTACTAAAAACGCAATCGAAAATAATATTTTTTTAAGGTATGGCATTCGCTACCATCAAGGTAGAGAATATCATACTATTTGAATTCTGCTATAGCCATTAAGGTAGAAACCTTTATCTCGCACTCACTGCTTCATAGTGATATGTTTAAAAAACTGTGTTTCCTTACACAGCTTTTGCTATGATAAATACTTTTCTCATATCTTCAATTTCTGCATTATTCAAAATTCTGACGTTAGGCGCATAAAGTTATATCATGTATCCTTCTATATTTCATCTTTTAACTGCTCAATTTGAAAATCTCCTTGACTCTGTAATTTTTCTTCTGCTTTGAGAAAATTTGTGCGCATAATTTTTTTAATGTTCGATATATACTTTTCAGCTGCTGGTCTCAGTAATTAGTTGGTTCTGTTTCCGGGTGTTTTATCAATTGCATGAGTGCGTTTGATTTATATTTATTTATTTATTATTGTCCATGGGTTCCAAAGAAAATGACTGATTTTGAAAAAGACATATTCACCCAGGAAGTGATTCCAAAGATGTGTTCATTACAAGTAAACATCCTGTGTCATTTTTTCTGGTTTGTTTACCATTTAAAATTTGATGTTAATGTGCATCTTAATATTTTCTGAGAGTTTTGGCATTTGATCAAGCAGACTTCTGAAGCGATGATTGTATTGCAATGCATTTTCTTCTAACAAAACAGAATCAGGATGAAAAAGAGGAAGACATTTGTATTTTTGTTTACCAGTGATGTTTAGAAAAGGGTTGTCAAAGAGGAGATGATTTCCAAAGGGCTTGCTATATGTAATCGAAACTTTATATATTCTCGATAAGGCTCTCGTCTAAAAGATTTTACAATTCGATTATAAACGAACAATCAGCAGAGCGAAATTATAGAAAAATAAATTGGTTGGAAGGATTTAAAAAAATAATTTTTTTCTGGATGTTAAACAGACGTTATTGGTAACATTAAAATGAATGAAATCTTTATGTTAAAAAGTTACGGTCTTAAATATTTTGAACATACATCATAAAATTCCGTTACCACTGTTTTTACATTGGAACAGCGTTTTCGAAAAGACTGAAAAAGAGGTTTTTCAAACGTGTTTTTCGTCCAGCAGTTGCTTCTGTGAATATGCGGTAAACGGAAGAATGATATTACGCCCTATAGTTGCACGCTTATACGTAAAGAAAATTTGATATAATAAAACAAACATTGGACACCAGAAATGCAGTCCGACAAAGAAATTATTTTTCAAATCTTAGAAGCAGAGATAACGAGAAAAATAAGATATATATCTAGGCACCATGGCGGAAAAACTGTGAATTATTTTGGGCAGATGGTATTTTCAAAAGAAACAGAGGTGAGCGGTATCGGTATACGAAATGATATTTTCAGTCAAGTTTTTATAAGCTTAGATTTTGTTTCCAAAATATTAGAACCATGAATAACGCTTAGCCCTCCTGGTGACCAAAATTATTTTCTACTAGCAATTAGAAATGAATTGTAGAATCTATTGCTCCAGGAGCTGTGTCCGATGAAGATTTTGTTTTTTCAAATTGGGTCCTTAAATCAAAGATATCGGGAAAACCGCAATTTACCTTTACGTCCGTTAACGGAAAATCTATGCAATACTTTCAAAAGGCTCTGTACCTAATACCGTTTGGTTATATATGACATGGAAAAGGAAAAAAAAATTTTCAATCGGACATTTAGAGGTAAATAAATGGAATAAAATGCATTTTGAATTTGACAGCAGCTGCGTTAGAGCCAGTAGTCGAAATTTTGCATCGGAAAAAATCCTTTATTTCAAGCTTTCCATTGCCAAAATGAATTTTCAAATCGGACTAAAATTTGCAGAGAAATGGTGCTCAAAGGCTGATGGACAAAGTGGTGACATAATAAGGATTTGTCTTTAGAAAGGACGTGGGAAGTATCCTCTTGTGTGGGGCGTAAGTGATACATGCTTCTTTTGCTTTTTGTAATTTGTAAGGTTGTAACAGTTCGTAAGGAAAATCATCGGGAATTTTAACTTCACCTTCTAAACTATAGTAACAGGGATGTTCTTGGTATTACATTTATGCAGTATCTGAATTTGAAACAAGTGACAAGTGAATTCTTCACTGGACGTTTAACAACACAACTTTGCCGAAAGCCTGTAATGAAGTCACAGAAAATGTTGATACTTAGGTGCAATAAATGATACAAAATAACAAAGACATCTTTGAAATACTCATTTTGACATAGACCCAAATCAGGCCAGATTACGCTGCTCTAAACCATTGTCTGCACTTCACCATATAAGAATTTCAAATCAATGTAATTTTATGAATAATAAATAAATATAACATTGAAAATACAGTCGTGTGCTACTCCATTATATTTTGACGTAGCGTGGGAAATGAAACCAATGCTGCATGTTACTAAGTTAGGTCACAGGCGTTCCAATTTTCGCACGATTGGTGGTGCTTTAAGTGATATTTTATAAATTTACACTTATTGATCTTTTACGATGTAAATTGCTTCTAAACTTTCACTTCCGTTTTATTTCCTATGTAAATATTTCTTTTTACTGAAGTCAGTTTCAGTGTTTTAGATTCACATTCCTGAAAGAAATACAAGCTGCAAGGGAAGCCAAATATAAAACATGGTATTCACTACAATATTTCAAAAGATACATTGAATTAATTTATTCAGAAATGCGTGGTAAGTAATTTTTCATTACGCCAAATCATCTGCACGTTGCCATTCAGTTGGCTTATGTAAAACCTAATCTCCAAATGAATCTCCAAATGAACTTTAGGTCACTGAACCAATATTTGCAACCAAAGTCATTGCAGACTAAAACGTTACAAAAACCGTAGACATGCATCGCTTTTGTACTCGTATACTGAGATGTATGATTATAACCATCAAATTCCCCACCCACTAAATCTGTGTAATCCATAATTCAATCGTTTCGTATCATTGATGGTTGATCAGTTGGGTTCCTTTTTCACATACGTACTTCCTGTTTATGAAGATCTTTAGATCTCTACTGTTATGTTGTTTCTTGTCCGCGTAGCGTGTCGTTTCTTCTCAGATTTTATTTCAATCCCTGCCATTAGCATATCACATCTCAGACAGCTGTACCAGGTTCCCCAATGTAGCTGAAATATTACACACGCACTGATTGCTTATTTGGCACCTTATTGTTCGTCCTCTTTGAAATTCGGTTAATTATACCGATCGCTGCATACATGATACGTTTCGACGTGAGACGTATACCTAAGCAGCTTATTCACTGAACTGTCTGAACCTTCGTTGTGAAACGGTTATTCGAAATAGATATTTCACATGCCAGCACTATATTATAGATCTTTTTAAATTTATTCGGGAAATAACGAGTGGAGAGTGAGTGGGAGAAATTTTAAATGGAAACAAACACGTGTTTTGAAAAAAATATCAAATTTAGTAACGAAAAAAATAATGATAACAAAATCAAATAAAAATTGTAAGCTCGATAAGCTCGAAAACCTTTATTATTTTCTACGGAACAAATAGATGCCGGACCACTATTACAGAAAAATTATAGTAGATTATGTTGTGAAAAACGTGTTTATAATGAATTAAAGGTCCAAAATAAAACTTAACCGCTTTGCAAAATAATAAACTGCGAAATACTGTGCTTCATTTACAACTTTAGTTGGAAATTGTAAAATAACCTTGCACAATTATATAAATGTAGAGATAAAAACAGTTATGACTAAATTGCGGAACACAGATGCATGTTAATTATCGATATCATTGAAAGACGTGAACGACAAATAGAGATTTAGCACGATTTAGAGAAACTGATTGTAGGTATAATATGTTAGAAAAGAAATCTAATTCTGCAGCGTTCTCCGTGCCACAAAAATGATAATCTGTGAAAAGTTCCGCCATGACATTTAACCCTTAACGCGACATGAAAACTGCAGTCATTAAAGTTCCGCCATGACATTTAACCCTTAACGCGACATGAAAACTGCAGTCATTAGATGTGGGAACAATTGGAACATTGAAAGCGCATTGCCGTCTTCTTCAGGTAAGAAGCACTGTAGGAAACGTCAAAAACACAGGTGTAGATGTCTCATGTCCCTAAGTGAGGCAGTGTATTTTGCAACGGACATGCAGAAACCGAGAGACAAGAGGCAAAACTTAACCTTTCGAAGCATATCGTGTTGTTGCTTGAAAACAGACCGGTAAACAAAAAAGGAGATCCTGATAGAGTGCAAATCATTAAACACTGTAATGAAAGAAATAGGCACATGTTCTAACCCGATGACAGGCAAAGCGGTTTTTGGAAATCAGCGATAAGAGGCCTAACTTTCATAAGATGGATTGTAATGACATATCCGATAGAAGTATGAATTTCCCTTAAATTGGAATGTCTGGCCCGGCCCTAACCTGAAGCCCAACCCGACCAGTTTTATGCTTTTTTGAAGCGTTCTCTAAACTTTTCTGAAAAATATAACAAAGCTTATTCTACCGCAGGGAGGTTTGCTACTTGTTGCCCGCGGAGCATATTGTAATGTTCCATGGAGCACTTTCTAACTGCCTTCGAGACGTTACCCACGAAGAAAATTCTAAAATATAAATTGATTTAAAGGGAAAAATGAATATCCAGATACGCGGGTTATACTGACGTTCAATTTGACTTTAAATAAATGAACATGACTTGAATTTCACTTAATTTTAAACGAGCTATGCTGCGACAAAATATAACTGAAGCTTTTAAAGAAGTCTAAAAATTATAGGTACATAAGTTACTTTCTTGGGTATTCTTTCTAACATAGTTAACATGTTAACTGCATAGTTTCCTTTTCTGAAAGTTAAGTTCAAGGATTCAAAGCCTCTCTAAAATAACCGATATTCGTAATAAACACATGCATTTTTACTTTTGTTTATCATGTGCAAAGCGAGTCTTATTCCGCTTTCAAAGTTTTCCCGAATTCAGAAAAGGGTGAAATCTCCCTTCTCTAAAGAAACAAAGCCGCTCTGTTAAACTATTTTCTCTAATCGTAAAAGGAATGCAACGCAGAGAGAAATGTCATTTCTCATAGAAAATCCTCAAACAGATGATACTTTGACATGACCAAATACCCACGTGACGTGTGTGATTGCTTTCCATCTTTTACACTTCAGTATAAACAAAGTATCCCTCGATCCCCAAGTATGCAAACAAATACATCGAACCTCCTTGTCTCTGCCTTATTAACAAATGGCTCCCGGAGTTCGTTTTGTTTTTGGTTTTTAGAAGCTAAAAATTGTTCCTGTAAATATTTCTCGGAAAGAAAAAAAAAGCCATATGTCTGGGTCTTTAAAGCCAACGAAGTGCAATCGAAATTTGAGTTCAATCTTTAAAAATAAAAACCGTCCCATCTCAGACTCTCATTTTAGAGACCGGCTTGTCGGTTACTCTGTCATTGATCAACTCTCATGGGAAAAAATCAGTGAACTTTTTCATTTGATTATTTATAAGATCAGTCTTCGTTTTGTGAGATATTTATTTTAATCCAGGAGTAAAATGCTAAACCTTCCAATAAACTCCCGTGGTGGGCCTGTCCTAGCATGTAATTTTTTACTTAACTGACGGGCAAAAAATTTCGGTCAGTGTAATTATGTAACATTCTCGTTGTTCGTACTATTGCATAATGATGCACTCAATAAAGTGGATAATACCTCTTCTGAAAAGTTCGGTTATATCAAGCCATTATTCCATGAAGAAGCATTTCATAGTAAGAAAAAATTAAGCAGTTTTTTGCAGGAGAGGAGACATACACCAATGACTTCATGAACAATATTGATAAATTAGATTTTAAACCTGAAAGAATATGTAATTCTACAGAGAAGCAGAGAATTATTGTCATTTATTTTGGATTGAAAAAAGTTGATCAATAATTCAAAAGGGATTGTAGAGTGGAGAAAATCGGATCCTTGAATGTTTTCATGAAAATGGATATAAGCAAGCTGCATAGCATTGAATATTTTATTAAATTCCTTTGTAGTAATAGAATTTTAAAATGCTACCATTGCTTACTTTTGATATATTGAATAGTTGGATATCTTAAATATATTTGTAACATTCATTTGAAAATAGTTCTTCAAAGTGAGCATATGTCGGTCTTTTAAAAACAAATGAAAATGCCTTTCGTTTTATCATTCAGAAAATCGTTTTTAATAAATTTACGATTAGAAGTAGATGAGGCATCATAAAAATATGATCACGAGGCCCGGACTGAATTTGTAATAATTTATATGTAGTTCTGTTTCCTCAATTTCAAGCATAGAATATTATCATCATGGTAACACCCACTTTAAAGTGTGATATTTGCATCAACAGCCTGAAAGAAAAGAATTTGAAAACCTTGAGGATTCAGATTTCTAGAAATATTGGATGTTGTGGAACAGAATAGTGTACGAAAAGTTGCTCATCTAACTTTTCTATGGATGTAAAGATTATTGTTCAAAGTAAATATTGTAAATATATTTGGAGATTAAAGTTTGAGATATGGCATACCAAATTTTGGCGTTTGTTGTTTTGCTTCTCTAAAATGCTGCATCAAAATGAAAATTTCCCACCATATGATAACAATAGCGTATTTTAAGATACTTATATTCTTTTTTTCGCAATTTTTTACCAATCAGTTTCAGATCCCAAACTACACATCTACTAAAGCTTCATAAACATGGAGTAACTGCATGACGTCGTTAACCCACTCACAAAGAGGACTCAAAAAGCATGAGCACTGTTGTGGAAAAAATACAAAATTTCGTTGATTTTTCATTCATAAATATAAATAACATTTACAGAATGTTTTCTGCAGAGACGTTACGTTATACCTACCTAAGAGAATACAAAAAATACAAAAGAATATGTCTTGAAACAAAAGGTAACCTTCTGTCCTAAGTAAAACTAAATTAAGATTGATTCTGAAATTTTAAAATAGGGTATCTCTTACTTTTAACAAAAATTGTCATTAATATATATTTTTCATTAAAACAAGAATTTTTTATGTCTTTAGATTTGATATCATTTAAATATTTTTTTCGCGATTAGTAATGAAAATTGTCTCATGCGAAGAATCGTTGCTTGCCATTTATCTGACCGAATACGGAGCATTTATAATATGTTCCAACTGTAGTTTTCGGAGTCTGTGATACATTGGGCAATCACTTAGACAAAGACAAGTTCATTCTCTTTTGAACATAATAGAAAGAGAAAATAGTAATGATAAAAAGAGATTTACCTGGAAAAGCATCGAAAATGTAGTTTTTATTTAGGTAGTAAAATAAAATTGCGTGAATGTTTAGGGATATGTAAATGTGGTGCAACAAGTGGATGCATAGAGATATCAATGCAGTAAAGTAAAGACGTTTTCTTCATTAGGCACAAGTTTTTGTAAAAATATATAAATAATTCATATAAAATGCTACATCGGTATTGCAATGCTGCCTTTTCTATGTACGCTCATGTCTTGAAGCACAAAATACCTTCAGAATTTCTGTGGATATAGGACTTCAGAAAAGAACAGTAGGAACAAACATGTTAAAAAAAATATTAAAAACTAATAAATATATCATAGACATAGTCAGGTGATCTGTCATGTTCTCGGATCGTTTATCACCGTACTATTCTGGAGACATTACGAAATGAAACTCGTACATATTTTTCCTCGGTCTTATGCAAATCTTTTGTATTTCCTATACATTTCATATATTATTGGCATTATATAATTTTTCTAAACAAAATTGCATTCACGAGTTGCTTCAGTTCTTAGATAGGAAACATATAATCAGAATCATGTAGTGAAAGTAATAATAAAAGTTATACGTAAATTTAGCTTACTTTAAGGCGTTATTTTGAATGCAATACAAGTTCAGTAATTCCTTTGAAAAATGAAATAAATTAATGTTAAAGTTTCAGCTAAATTTGAGCACGAATGCTTTAGATGTTGCTTGTAGACGACAAAACCAATAAAACGACGTGTTTTTGTCAATAGTTAAACCTTAATTGTGGTTTGTGAGAAAATCGTAAAAGCACGTGTTTGTGCAGCAATGAGAATTTTGGATACTCATTCTCATGAAATATTTTCAAAGGCCAGTTTTGTTGTTTTTACATTCAGTGTTTAACCAGAAGTGGAAATAACTTAGTCGACTACTGCTTCTCAAAATTAACCACATCTAAACATACACTATCTACCAAAGAGTAATTAGACACCCCTGCAATCGGCAATATCTGCGGCCCTGATACACGTCACGGCCGCCGCCGTTAATCATCGTGTGGGTAACAACAACGCAAATAATCTCATGCAAGATGCTACGCAGTTCAGAGCTCTCTGATTTCAAGAAAGGTGTAATCGTCGGGTATCGCAGAAATGGCCGATCCATACGTGACATATCCAGCGAGTTGAAGTTCCCAAAATCGGCAGTGGCCTACGTGATTAGCAAGTGGAAGATGAGAGGTGACTGTCGGAATGTGCCCCGACCCGGCAGACCAACAAAACTGGGAGTTACAGACCGACGGGTACTGGCGAGAGAAATTCGGAAGAACCGCACCAAATCGATGGGCCACATCCGCGAGTAGTTTCAAGTTAGCATTAGGGAGCGTTCTTTCGATGAATACTATCCGTATAGAAGCTCATCTGCTCGGTTAACATGGACGTGCTGCCGCCCACAAGCCTTTGATCACCAGGTCCAAAAGCGCTGTTCGGCTAACGTCTTGCAAAGAACGTCAACAGTGGACCGTTGAACAGTGGAAATAGGTTCTTTGGAACGACGAATCAAGGTTCATCCTCTACCGTTCGGATGGCAAAGTCTGGGTTTGGCGTCGGTCTGGAGTACCCCTCTGCCGGAATGTATTGTGCCAACTGTAAAGTTCGGTGGCGGTGGATTATGCTATGGGGGTGTTTCTCCTGGTATGGCACGGGACCTTAGGTCGCAATTCCTGGTAGACTCAACGCCGAGACCTATTTCACCATTTTGGATGACCATGCGCTTCCTACGTTGGGCAGTTTTACGGGGTGGACACATGTTACTTTCAGGATGACAATGCCACCTGTCATGTTGCGAGGTCCACCATGGCTTGGTATGGTGGTAATGGGGTTAATCGAAAGGACTGGGCTGCGCAGAACCCGGACGCTAACCCTATCGGGCACCTCTGGGACGAGTTGGAGCGTCGACGTAAGGGGTGCCCTCACCTTCCAAAATCGGTGAAGGAATTGACCTGTCTTCTCCAAGCGGAGTGGAAGAAAATACCGCTAGCCGTCGTACAACGCCTGGTTGAGAGTATGCCCCGGAGGGTCGCAGCTGTAATCGCCGCTAGTAGAGGCTCCACCAACTGTTGAAGGTGAATAAACTTCGTTATCCTTTTCTATCACAGGTGTTCAATTACTTGTAGGTAGATAGTGTATATACACTGGCGGAAAGGGAAAAAAAACACCAAGAAGAAATTGGCGGACGATCATGAAATTTACATATGTTAATGGGATCGAGCTTACGTAGGTGTCTTGTTAATTTCGGAACCAACCGGTGAGCGCTTACGCCACAGCACGGCATATTATACAAATAATCGTCGGTGGTATTTAGGGAGTACGGCGAAGTGAATGTAATCAGTCGTCCGCGTACGGACACGTGCGAAGACCCTGCAGAAGCTACAATGCCTGGACATGGAAGACGTTTACGAATTCAGCAGTTATCTGACTTTGAGCGAGGTCGTCTAGTCGGACTACGCTAGGCCGGTGGTCGTATCGTCGTATTGCGGAACGAATTGGACGGGAAGTATCAGTGGTGGTACAATGGGGGCGTAGATGGTCTGAGGAACATTCGCACACGAGAAGACGTGGAACCGGGAGTCACAGACGGACTGATGAGCGGACCGATCGACGCATGAAAAGAGCGGCGTTTCAAGCAGAACATCCACTGCGACGCAAATACGAGCTGCCGTTGCACCTGAGGTGACTGTGCGAACAATCCGGAACCGTCTACTGGATGAAGGACTACGTGCACGTGTGCCTCTGGCATGTGGTGTACCTCTGAATCCAGCCCACCGTAAGGAACATTTGCATTGTTCTCGCCAACGTCTGCACTGGAGAACGCAATGGCGAATTATCGTGTTCAGCGATGAAAGCCGATTATGCTTGGGAGCCTTCGATGGCCGTATGCGTGTTCGTAGACGCACAGGGGAGCGTCTCCACCCTTCTTGCATCCGCCAGCGACACACAGGGCCTACACCTGGTTTCCTGGTGTGGGGAGCGATCAGCTATCGCTCCCGTACGCAACTAGTGTTTGTACCGGGTGCGTTAAACAGCACCTCCTACATCAAAAACATCATTCAGCCTGTTGTTTTGCCATTTGTAAGGTCGGTCAATGGTGGTGTTTTCCAGCACGATAACGCACGCCTACACACGGCACGTGCAACGCAACATGCACTTCAGGGTGTGAGACAACTTCCATCGCCTGCACGTTCAACGGATTTGTCCCCCATTAAGCACGTGTGGGTTTTTATAGGACAACGACTTATCCGGTCTCTACGGCCAGCCACGACCATCCCCGATTTACGCGTCCAGGCTGAGGATGCTTGGAACTCACTACCCCAAACGTACATCCAACATCTGTACGACAGACTCCTAGCCAGAATTGCACAGTGTGACGCAGTTCATGGCGGTTCAACCTCGTACTAACCATGTTACATGGAAATGTTATTTTTCAGTTTGCCAGCAAATACAGCTGTATTTTGCCATAAAGTTTTGATCACGTTATCCTCTGTATTCCGTTATTATGCTGTATAAATTTCGTTGGTATCAGACGTCTCCTTCTTGGTGTTCTTTTTTCACTTTCCGCCAGTGTATTTTTTTTTTTTTTTTCGAATGCAATAAATGTTCCTGTTTTTGATACAATAAATGACATGTGTTTTTCATCAGCACTGTTACGTAGCTTTTAAATGTATCTGCTCGTTATGTTAGAGGTCCGGTAACTTCGGAAAACATGCGTAATATCCTTAGATCGTTACTGCGAGTGGGTGGACGACAGTGGCCGATCAAACATCGAGTTTACCACTGTACTGTACTCCCTTAACGAAAAGTTCCTCTTTTAACATTCGGTGGACGGTTGCATGGCAGATGATTGCGAAAGCAGTGTTTTCGAAAAGTTGAATTTTAGCTGTAACTAAAGTTATGTTGTCCTCAGGATAGAAAATGGGTATGATAAACTGAAACGATGCTCATAAAATAAATTGTATATTTTTCTGCAGTTAGGTTCTTTTTTTAATGGACAAAAATTCAAAGATTATGCTCTAGGAATTTGAAGTATCGCACCTTCTGTTGTGTTTATCGAGCACATCTGGGTATTAATCACATTGTGTTCCACGAGTCGTCACCAGAAGCCAGAAAGGACGATTAGATTCATTTCATACATAACGATTTCCAAGACAGCGTAAAGGAGATGACTTTTTCCAGTCTGTGCTGCTTTAATCAAAGTTTATTTCATCATTAGCGAGATTGGTGGTCTAATGTTGGGGTTTGCGTGTTGTGCGCAAGGTGTTCTGTCGATCTTCTGGTGAATGTGCATTAATGGTTGGCTTGAAGTACATCGGGTGAAAACTGAATTACAACCATCCTTATCAAAAGTTAATGCGCCCCTTTAACTACGTGGTTTACGAAAGTGCACGATTTGTCGATCGACGTCGCGTGTACAAGAAGTAAGTCGAGCAGCAAGTGGTGAAATTCGTAGCGTGATTGATAAACAGAAGGATTTATGGTACTTTGAGGAAAGACAGATTGTGGGAGCTCGGTGAGCGGATGCCTCAATTTTACAAACGCATAAACTGATATGTTTTTTGCGAAACCCAATTGTTACTGCATATTAGGAATGGTTTCATAATGGATTAACAACGATCCAGAAGAAAAACTGCAATGGTTAATAGATCATTTCTTAATGCTGACTTTTTATCCAGCAGGTAACACATGTTTCATAGAAGACAATACATTTGTTCATCGCGGAACGTGAAATCGTCAGTGTTTCGACGAGCACGATATCGACTTCCGCCATTTGAATCTATGCAAAACCTCATGAGTGCTATAATTCAAGCTAAAGGCGGTCCAACGCAGCACTGACTTAAATTTCCAAATACATTGGCCGATATGTGTATTAAGAAGCGTTGATAAACTTGTAAGTCTTGCATTACTTTTAATAATGATGCAAGATGTATGACATTTGTTGGAAATGACGTGAAATTTACTAGTGTAAACGAAGTGTGGGGAATTTCATATAAACCGCCCCAATCAGAAAGCAAATATCAGGTTTCTTCTTTTAAAACCATGCATTCCGTGACGCCAGATTTCTCAACACGTGAACTATATAGATAATTTACTTTTCAACAACTTGGTCCTTAGTTGTTCATGAGCTCTTGGGAATATGGTTTTATTTGCAGCTGGCTGCACTAGATTTAACAACTTCAGCTCACTTACGGAAATTTCGCCATAGTCTTCATGCTTGCCTCTTCAATGATTCATTATCATCATTTTCAACCATTATCAATCCACTGCTGGACGAAATTCTCCCTACCTTTTCTTCCCCAAGGGTATGTCTTGTGCCAGTCTCCTTCATGTTACTCCCACACACTTTCGAAATGCATCCACCCATCTCCCATGTGGTCTTCTTCCGGATCTTTTCTGTCTCTCGGAATCCAGTCTAAAATTTCGGCTGTCCATCGATGGTCTGTCCTTCTAACAATATGTCCAGCTCATTGCAATTCCAGGGATTTAACTCTGATCATCATGTCTTCCACGCTTGTCATTTTTCTGATTCACGAGTTCCTCTACTTATCTCTCCTGGCTACACTAAGCATGCTCCTCTCCATGCTTTTGTGAGTTGTCTGCAGTCTTTGTATGTCTCTTTTAGTTAAGGTCCACGTCTCTGCACCATACGTAAGCACTGGAAAAGCACTGGAAGGATGCATGTATCAAAAACGTTTCTTTTATGACACAATGTCATATTGTTCTTGAAAATCATACTGTTTCTTCCAAAAGCTCTCAATGATTACTGTAACATTAATCATCAAGGATGGTGATTAATTGTGATAACATATACGTACTCTCGTTTTCTGCATTTATGTGGATTGTATCCATACCATACTGAAAAATTCAGGCACTGCGTTCGTAAGCTATTATATTATTAGTTATGTGCCACATTTTTACTTTAGCTGACCTCCGTCATTTTACGTTTGCAGCTACTCACATATTGCGCAGCCAATTTCCTTTAACTATAAACATGTATATATATATATATTATTTTTCAGCTACTTTACTGATAATCTATTTTAACTTAATGTATGACTGTATAATTTTTTGAATGTTAGCCAATAATAAAGATACATTTTAATGGCCTAATTTTATAAACGTCATGTCCTCAAATTCTTAAGTTAGTAATACTCTAAAATAGAAACTTTGGAATACGCCGGAGAAGAAGGAATTCTCGCTGCTTTCCCTTCTTGACGACCTTTGATTCTCGGGTACCATGCAGAAATTGCGCTTATTAGAATAACTTGATTACAACAGACAGGATTGTAAAGAAACGGCATAAAATTTCAAATACGACTTACCACATTGACACAAAAACGTCTGCACTCTATTACAAGGCGATGACAGTTTTGGTCATAACCTTACACATGCACCTTTTTTTGGCATACACGTTGTTCAATCGACGTCACATGATGCTCTTTCTTGAAATTGCTTTAGTCACGTCTTTTAATTTCTCCTTGGTGCAGTTTTAGGCTGGTGCACTGTTTTTGAGCCCCAAACTACATACAAGACGTGTTAACTTGCATACACTTACATTTCGTTGGCTGTAACTTTTTCCACTTAAAATTTATTGTCCTGTTCCCATAAGTCATAGCTTAAAGTGCACATTATCATTTATTTATGAAATTTTAAAAAATAGATGTGATGCATGCTATTATTAAAATAGTCACTGCTGCTTGAACTAGTACTTGCCTGATTGCTAAGTGTTCTGATCTACCATTCAAATACTGTTACTGCTTTGTAAATAAATTATTTTCACTAGTTGCGCAACAGTGTATTACCTGCTGTTAGGACAATAACTTTAAATAACTTTTTAGTATTAGCCCAGGATCTATTCATAGAAAGTACTGCGAATAGCATTTGTTCTATATCTTAAAATCTGTGGTATTAGATATCTCTTTCTCCTTAGTTCGGCCTATAGCACTTGATGGCAGCTGATATTCTTAACCTGACCCCTTGTATTTTTCATTTGGGATGTTCTTAATTGTCCTGTAGTACAACTTTGGTGAAAAAAGTGTATCAAAAATAACCTTTGTACGCTTTAGGTCGAAGGAATTTTTCCAACCAGTGGTACAGGTAAAAAGAGAGAGAGAGAGCCCAAATGAGATAACAAAGGAGTCCGTACATGCAAATAAGTGACCCTAAGGTTTATTTCCGGAACAAATAGAAATACAGCATGTACATTCAAGTGCACGCTGCATAGTAAATCAACTTGTTCCAAGCAGTTGTGGAGCAGAATAGAAGAAATAAACCCAAATGAGATAAACAAGAAATCTGTGTATGCAAATAAGCTGACATTAAGGCTTATCGGAGACACAGAAATCCGATACTACTTGTTTTAATGCTTACAACTATATGTCATGCATTGTCCGAATGGATCTTGGGTTAATACCCAAAAGCTATTAAATATTATTACCCAAAAAGCAGGTAAAAGCATGAGTAAACTAGTGAGAATATATTCTGAAATTAAAGTCTGTATAATGAAATAAATGGAAGCTCCAAACATGTTGCACAGGAGCAAGTACTAGTAGAAGCACCAGGGGCAATTTCAGTAATTTGTTTTCATTTCTGATTCGCAGCTATTTGCTTTTCGGAATTTCATAAGTAAATGGATCTGTAAACTGCGTTTGTAAATTCAAGGTTAAGAATTAGGGAGCATAACACTTAGTTCTCCAGTGCAAGGTTGGCAGATAAAAAAACGGTATGTAACGCATCGGTTTTTATAAGTGTGAGGTACAGGAGCAGTGCACCAGCCATAAACAACACCAGGTAGAACAAGTTCTGAATAAGAACAGCATGTATTGTAATGAGGGTAACTGTGTAATATGAGAAGAGAGAAGTGAATTTACAACGATCGGTATGTTTATCACACTAAAGAGAGGTCAGATGATTTTCTGTCAACTTGTTAGTAGTGTCACAGTTCAATTTGAACAGCGTCCCTTGCCAATTCGGGCTGTTTTTACTGGGTTAATCTTACAAATGTAATGTGCAGACGGGACACCCAATTCTCCCAGCTAAGACGGACGACAGCGTGAAAGTCTGCGTTCATGGATCCCTCGGTAACATGTAAAGTGTAACTTGACATGCTGGAACTTATAGTAGCACCTCAGTTACATGCACTCCAACCTTCGGTTATTTTCCAACAAGACGGTGCTACACCACATCGGTTAATAATGGTTTGTGAGTTCCTGAATGCCAAATTTCCGGACAGATGAATTGGCCGCGACGGTCCCATGATATCTCCACCTCGATTGCCCGACATACCCCTTGTTGTTTCCTGTGGAGTTATGTGAAATACAAAGTTTACTTTAGTAGTTTTCGGGATATTTGGACGTTGGAGAGAAGAACAACGGACGGCATTAGTTTTGTCTTGGCTGAGCTGTTAAACAAAACATGGCGTGAAATCGAATGTCGCTTAGATGTCTTTAGGGCCACAAATGGCACCCATGTGGAAGTGTACTGACACTGGAAAAAAAGACTTTACTTGTGCACCATCAATGTCGTGCAATCCCTTTATTTTACCTGCAATCCATTTTTTATATTAAAGTTTTGTAATTTGTGAAAGTCTTTATGGACACCCTGTACATATTTATTAACCAACTAGTTATTTTCATTTGTGATTTGCAACTGGTAGACATTTTTCCTATTGGAAATGTTACTGTAAGCCCTTCGTCGCGAAGTTTTTCGATTTTGCCAGCGAATGTCGCCTTTCTTTCCCGCGATGGAATTTCTACCCTATTTGTTAGAAATGGTAGTTGAGTGTTCAGGTTTTTGCAAACAACTAACACCGAAAGAATCTTATATGAACTTTTGGTTTTGAGATCTATCCAAAGCGTCATATATGAACGACATATTTTTTGGACAGACCGTTTCGGGAAATAAAGATGTTTGAAACCTATAAATAAACATTTTGATTGAATCTAAATGTATTGCCAAAGCGATATTCCTAATCAATTGAGAATTTGAGCTTCTACAAACGCTAAGAATTAATGGGTTTCAACTGAAGTTATGGCTTTACATCAAAGTCATTTAACTAACCTTTAACGTAAGTTAAATTCCGTATAGTCGGTGTAACGTGACCAGGTTTTTGATGCCCACACTGAGGACAAAATTATAAGTTTTTCTCAATTTCAATGCAGAACAGAGGACAATTTCGTTTCGAAATGAGAATATTAATGAGGACAAGATCTGACACATTGTGTAATGCCGAAGATTTGCAAATACTTTTATAACATGCAGCATATTCGTGCATCTTCATGGGAAAACAAGAATGACTCTGAATGATGACATTTACGTGAGATAGTTACAAAATAGCAAAACAATACTATCCTGCAGAATATTACTTCTACTAAATCTAAAATGCTACTCATAAGTGGCAGCACATGAAATGTTGCCGTTCATTTTGCACTGGTTTCTTTTCGATTCTGCATAAGAAAAAATATCTGAAGCCAGAAAATTACTATACACTGAGCGGACGGAAAACATGGGATACCATCATGTTTTGTCTATGATACAGAACGTATAAGAAGAAAAATCTCACTTGACAAAGCAGTTTAATAGCAAGGGGACTGAACAAAAGTTGTAGGACTCTCAGTGGAATCTGCCAATATTTCAACCAAATTTAGCATCATTTAATTATTTCACTGCAAGAAAGTAGATGGCGCCCTGGTGATGTATGGATGTTGGGTTTGTCTTTCAGCACTGGCTCTTTCCTTTCTCAGGAACCAATGGCTCTAAGTTAGGGAAGGGAGACTAATTACAGCCCATCAAGTTGATGACGACAATTCCTTCCCTACCCTGTTATAATCTAGGTAAAATCCAGTTAAAAGAGAGACGAAATAAAATTATGATTATCGAGTGACTTTGTTCGATGCTGACGCTGCGCGTTGCCCTTTGCGCATTGTAAAAGCTTCAACTGAAATAGTTCCTGCAACGTTGATCATTCACTCAATAACGAAATAAAAATGTGGATAGTATCTCTGATTTCAGCAAACTTCGGGAAAAACTATTTTTCTAGATATATAGCCTGTTCTGAGGATTCCTTAGTAATTGAGGATTACGCCACTGTTTTTCCACTTTGTACTTGGTAAATTTGTATTTAAAATAAATCATACCGATAGAATACCAAATGTTAATAATTTGCCTTGCACCCTAAAGGATAATTTATCTTTTTTAAAAGATGATACATCAGCGGTCATATATGGTCAATGATATATACTGTATATTGCTTTGTTCCATGTAATTTGTGTGTTTTATTTATCTCATGATGGCGCTGATGCGAAAGATCTTTCTTACTAGGATTGTTTTTTATTTTTAGTGTAAATGTGAAAGTTTTAACTACAAATGCGGTGGAGAACATTTTAATATATCATCGATTTTAGAGCTAATCATTCACATTTTAGATCGTGCAACTATGAATAGAGATATAGATATATATATAGCTAAGGCTATATGTTGAAATTGGTATGGCCAATGAGCTGAATAATTTACCACACGATGAAGAAATTGAGAAATGTTTTGCTTGAAACGTTTTAAAACAATCTCTGTTTGAATTGCGACCGCCATATTTTATTAAAGAAGAAAATACCACTATATTTTTCAACAATCAAGTTTGTTATATACTTGGATAAATGTACAAAATGTAGCTTCAAACCATTTTAAAAATGAAGATCCATCTGTAATTTTTGCTTACTGGCCTTCATTAGCAGAAAGATGCGTTTGAGCCTTGTAAATGACAACATATAAAAAAAATAAGAAAAACTCAAAATGAAATACATGCAAATGTTGCTTTTTGCGCATTGTAAAAATTAGCTGTAGCATAAACGGTCTGCTACATAAATAGATGTTTGCGTTCGAATACTTTGAATATCACTCACATATTTCTTAACGATTTTAGAATTGGTATATTGAGTTTGGCCTCATAAAGTGCGTAAGTATTTTTCGGAAAAAAATTATCTACCGTTATAAGAATCTATTGTATAGCATGCACTTTCTGAGCTAGTATGATAAGCGGTCCTTGCTCATCCTTACATGTAAGCACTTATAAGGTATTCACAACTCCTAAAAGATTCATATGACCATTGTTTATTTTTATGAAAACTTCAATGTACTAAACACTCGAAAGAATGGCTGAATGCTGCTTAATTTGTATATCATGATGTTAAATGGAAATATTTCTAAAACACTGCTAGTTGCAGGTCTTGAAATACAAAGTAAGAATTATTTGTATTACAGCTAACAGTGTTTCATGAGAAAATAAAACACTTCTACTTTCACATACTTAAATAGCAATCGCTAGTTTCATTTCTATTGGAATAAATTACATTAATATAAAAACTTTAGCAGACAAACCTACTGCTACCAATGTATATTAAAAGGTTATGCATGGTCGAGAAACAAAGTTTTGACTACCAGCTAATATCCATAGTAACCACCGTGTGAAGCGCGGATAGCAGCTAGACAGGCCGGCAGTGACTGAATAAGTTGCTAGAAGGTACTCACAGGTATGTGAAGCCATGCTGACTGCAGTGCATCTGACAGATACTGAAGGGTGCGTAGTGGATGTTCCGTAAAGCGAACAACACAATCGAATTGTTCCCACAGATGTTCAATTGGGTTCACGTCTGGGAATTAGAGGGCAAGTGAAGTACCTTGAAACTTCATCGTGCTCTTCCAATCACTCTCTGATATTTGTAGCTATGTGGCACGTTGCATTGTCTTTCTGGAAGATCCCATCCGCCCCAGAGAAGACAATCAGCATTTAGAGGTGTACGTGGTCAGGAGGATGCATTCATAACGGAATTTTGTCCATGTGCTTTTCACAGGTATGAGTGGATCCTGAAAATGCCACGAAAACATTCTCAAATCATAACGTTGCCCCCACTAGCTTGTGTTGAGGAATGTTTGTTTTCCGATATTTCGTGCCTTATACGCCAAAGTCCATCCGTTTGATGAAACAGAAAACATGACTCATGGGAGAATGAAATCTGTTGCCAATCAACGGAGGTCCAATTCCAATACGGCCGTGCAAATGTAAGCCTTATCTCCCGATGCACTTTCGTTAACATAGTTGCAGTGACCATCCGTCTGCATCGGAGCCGCATACGCAGCAGGGTTTGTTGCACAGTCGTTTTGGACACACTTCGAGTAGCCCGTGCGTTCATTCGTCCAGTGATTTGCTCTACTCTAGCGTATGGATCAGCCCTCATGCACCTTCGCAGCATACGTTCACCTCTCACATCAATGGCCCGTGGTGCTCCGCAGTTTCTACTTCGCGTATTCGCAATGATGCCATTTCTTCAATTACGATACACATTAACCACAGCACCACGCGAACAGTTCACAAACTGCGCTATTTCAGAAATACTGCCTCCCTTGTCCCGGTGATCATCCCTTTTTAATCTGATAAATCAATCTTTTATCCATCACAGAAACGAGCGATTCGTTTTCAGAATGCCTACAGCACATCCTATACACCTTACAAGACATCTCACGACACGTGGCTTCTTTCATTGGCTACGCGCTGTTGTCGTCGATAGTGGGAGATGGGTACAATAATTTTACCTGACTGTGTAGTTCTATTATCGAAAGACAGTATAGGAATTTTTAAAAAAGAGGGACACTCTATGTTTTGTCATAGGGTTTTGTGTAAATATGACTTCAATCATAGCGTTCATAAAGCTATTATCTTCTCATCTTCTCCAGCAGATCACAGTAAAGGCTAAATAATCCTTAATATAAGTACAAGGATTGAAGACTAAAGGCTTCGAAATGTATTGATAAGCCATGAATTTTAGTCAAGGACAACATTAGTTTTGATATACCTATTTCATTATCAATTCTGTTAAATTAACTTATTGTTTACAAATCGAAGAGCATAATTCGCTAGAGCCCTAACCTGCAGGATCAACGAGTCAAGCATTTGTATTCATAAAATCTAATCTCAACTTTGTATTAAAGTTCAAAGAAGTTTTCTCTTCTTTATTTAGCATTATATCAATTTTTTTCTGGTTAACAAGCAATTTTTTGCTTTGTTTTGGAAAGTAATATTCAAGAACTCAAATATAAAAAATAACTGCAATGCAGCTATGATTACAGTAGTTCTACATCTAGGTTTCTAAGCAAAGGAGAAGACTGACAGGTTATGACACGTTATCCTATATTGGTATCAGGTACAACTTTCAGTCCATCCCTGGGATTTTGGAGTGGAAGTGCATGCTCATTTGAGGAATTTCGAGGACCTATTTCTGGAGAATACTATGATAGTGATCTTCTATTGAATACATGAGTGGTGTGGTCTAAGGAGATTTGAGGGCGTGCCACTACGATTCCCAATGTTTTAGGCATTTTATTCTATTATTACTTCAGCTTTGAGACCTGCCATTGGCTGTTGAAATGACGTCACCTGACCTTAACCCTATCGAGCACCTCTGGGACTAGTTGTAGCGTCGACTTAAGGGGTTCCCCCACCGTCCGAAATCGGTGAAGGAACTGACCTGTCTTTTCTAAGCCGAGTGGAAGAAAATACCGCTAGCCGTCGTACAACGCCTGGTTGAGAGTATGCCCCGAAGGGTCGCAGCTGTAATCGCCGCTCGTGGAGGCTCCACCAACTATTGAAGGTGAATAAAATTCGTTTTCCTTTGCTATCACAGGTGTCCAATTACTTCTTGGTAGATAGTGTATTTATACTACCTACCAAGTTTCCTTGCAATAGTTCTATTTCTCGCTCTTCTGGACACTCAAGAACAGAAATATCTTTTATAACCACCTGGTATTTCAAATATCTGAGAGTGAACGCCGATCTATGAAAAATGCCATTTCGGGTCCTGCTTTAAACAAAACAGTTTTTATTCCTTCCGTATAATATGCACTGAACAACTTTTCCCACTGAACGGATTCAATGTGATCTTAATTGCTACACTTGTAAGTGGATAATTCTTTCATATAATATTTGCCCAACTACTTTCAAGGTTGAGCGACTTTAATATCTTCAAAAAGTACACAAGCATGTAGTGCTATGCTGTAAACTCAATAAATATTTATATTATTGTTTTTTAAAGGAATTAGTGACAGTTGATGATGAACACTGAAATATTCTCCTGTGTGAATAAAAATGTAATAAATGGACATAAATTCCATCGAAATGGAATTTGCAATAGGAATTCGCTTGATGATCCGCGTTTACGGACATTTCTAACCATGCATGCTTCAGGTACACTTTGTATACTATTTTGCTCATTCAGTTTTTATTTGTACGCACTCAAATACTACCAATTTCATGAAATGTAACATTTTGGCGCAATGCCAGAAAAATAAACGAAATTCCTCTCCTTTTAGCGTAGCCTTGGATTAACATTATATGCAACAACAGAGTGCTAGAGTATGGCCATACTTCTGTCAGAGGAATCCAACAGTAATCTTTTCCAATACAGCAGACCTTGGAAAAATGTGTCTGTACAAAATTGCATTGACATGCACCTGCTCGGCAGAAGAGCCCGTTGTTAGTTGGATGCTCATTCGCCCGCTGGAAATCCAGAGAGTGGTCGAAAGGGCCAAGCATTGATCAACTCATTCTGACCAATCAGGTGCCGAAGCCAGGAATCTAGAATCCCTGAGAACGCGTTTAAGCCACGTTGTACGTTAAAGGTATCTAATATGTAAACTGAACTTAAACGCGACAAAATATGTACGTGTATGTTTAAAAAAAGAGATATACGTAGAAAAAGCTGTTAGATGAGAGTTAAAGATAAATCCCAAATTTTAAAATTCGCCCCCGACGCGGAAGAAGTCAATGAAACATCACCCAGACGCAAGGTATGATTTCCTGGAATATCCAGTTCAAGTTTTCCATGCATATGTTTCCATTTATCTACGCACGGTCACTCTTCTTCCTTGAAGGAAAATCGGGGCTATGTTTATTCTTAAATCGGCTAACACCTCTTCAGTCTGAATATGGATCAGTTGCATTTTACAGGATTAACACGTCCGAGTAACTGTAACATCACTTTGGCCGATATCAAGGCTATAATGTAACTTACCTTTTTGTTTAAGATACATTACATCATGTCATCCATTTCATTCCGTGTGATGCAATTTTCAGAGCGCTGTGCGTATTTTTCTGGCACCTACTACGCGGCTAATGAATTTCCTGCTAAATTCCCTTAAAAGGCTCTTATGAGACCACAACGCGATTTGGTTCCTACATTTCCAAAGACGCAATATCACTGTGCCATCAGGTGGCCGAGTGGCATGAGGCACTGGCTTCTAATTATTCGTCCGAGATGGATCCCGAGTATGGCATGGAAAGTATGTCAGTCTTATGGCACGAAAGCTTCTCTTCCCTTAATAGAGTTCACTCGAATCAGGGTCGGGGAGTCCTTATAGCCCAACGACTTTTTCACTGTAGTTTTCACCTTCCTCCCGCCCCATCCAGAACGAAAATTAAAAAAATTACCTTACTCTTCATCCTGGTAGACGAAGATTTCAGTGTTTTGCCTCTATCGAAACCCTCCGTGGTCGTGCTTCAACTATAAACTTCTGACATGGATGTCATTTCCGAACTTCTAATTTTTTAGAATTCATTCATGTTAGTTGTAGCAAGAAAGATGACACCGAATTTTCGGGTGTTATAAGCACGCCTTTTGAATCCGTTCTGACGCAAATAAAATTTATCAAAGCTATTCAAAGTCAATGGAACCGGTATGGAAAGAATAGTATCTGACGGAAGAAAGAAATTTTTCAATCGGGTCTTTAATCCCTCAGATATTGCTGTAAACGGAATCGTGAGCTTACGAACTCTTAGAAACAGAGTTATCGACAAAAATAAGATGTGACTTTACGTCCCCTGGTAGGAAAATCATGCATTATTTTAGGAAGAAAGTATTCTCAAAAGGATTATCCATATGAGCGGTATCGGTCCAAGAACAAACAATTTAGTCAAGTATTCAGGAGCCCAGATTTTGCTACAAATACATCAGAAGCAGAAATTAACACTTACGAGCTCTGGTGGCCAAACAATGCTTTACCAAACATTAGAAATTATGTGAAAAATATTTTCCTTCAGGTCATGTATGCGATACAGGAAGAATTTTTCAAATCGGAGTTTTAGGACCAGAAAACGCAATTTACTTTTGTGCGCCCTAGCGGAAAGTCTATGATTGACTTGAAAATTTTGAATTTATAGGAAAAACATTTCGCATCGGAAACACTATCCAAAAAAGAAGGAACTTTTCAAATCGGACTTTTAAAAGTAGAGATATTGACAAAATAAGATATACAACCACGCCCCCTGGCGTAGAAACCATGCATTATTTCAAGAAGAAAATGTTCCTAATAGGTTTGTCGACATGAGTAGTATCGGTGAGCAAAAGACTTTTTTTTTCAATCGAGATTTTAGAAGCTCATGTTTTGCTGCAAATACATCTCAAGCGGAAATTAAGACTTACGTCCCCTGGTGGCGAAACCATTTTTTTTACAAAAATTAGAAATTATGTGAAAACGATTTCCCATCAGGACCTGTATCCGGTGCAGAAAGAATTTTTCAAATCGGAGATTGAGAAGCGGAAATATAGGGGGAAACGCAATGTACCTTTACGCCCCCTAGCGGAAAGTCTATGAATTACTTGACAACTTCGAAATTATATGAAAAACATGTCACACTGGAAATAAAGAAGGAATTTTTCAAATCGGACTCCTAGAAGTAGATACATTGACAAAAATAAGATGTACATCTACGTCCCCTGGCGGCGAAACTGGAATATTTTAAGAAGAAAATATTCCGAAAATGTTTATCGATGTGAGCGGCATCAGTCCACGAAAGAATTTTTCAATCTATATTTTAGAAGCTCAGATCTTATGGCAAATACATCTGAAGCAAAAATTAATACTTACGCCTCCTAGTGGCCAAAGTATCCTTTACCAAAAATTCTAAATTATATGCAAAAGCTTTTCGATATGGAGATGCATCCGCTGAAAAAAAAATTTCAAACCAGAGTTTTAGGAGAAGAGTTATCGGGGAAAAGGCAATTTAATTTTACGCCCCCTAGCGAAATATCTATGCGTAATTTGAAAAAGGAACTATATCTAAAATCCTCTTCGACATAAATAGAATTGAAATGTGGTCACGCCAAACTACGTTTGTCGGCCACATTTATTTATTTTTATTTAAATTAAGGGAGAGAATCTAAAATTACATTAATTTAAATTCCGAGGAAGTTTAAATTAAGAAGGGAGGCTGTTAATTTTCATAGCGTGAGGTATGGGTTAGGCTTCAGGACGTAAAAGGGAATTCATAAGGAACCAATTTTAGGTTCAATAATTTTTCCTAAATGGTTAAAGACAAGAAAGAAATCTTTCTAATTTTTTCCCAGGTAAGCGAACCCAAAATGTTTCGACCCCCTTCCAGTTAGTGTGCAGTGGACGCTCGAAGGACAGGTGAACAGAGACCAAGTCATCCTCCCTGGGCTTTTCCCCCACCTCAGCCAGAGAGAGCGAGCTTTCCAAGCAGCTCTGGCCCCCAGGGTAACACCGGAGAAAGAACTGACACAGGAAGGCAACGGCGGGCAATCTCCAGGCCTAATGTTCGACAACATTGTTTCGCTTCTCTTTGAAGTAAGCAATGAACGTTATCAACGGACACATGAACAATCCCAGCGTACACACTCGAGAACAAGGGAGAAATGCATCGGGTACCCTAAAAATGACAAGATTGACAGCGTCGTAAATTTTTGAAATTGATGGCTAACGGTCTTGAATTTCGAGGAAACGTAGATAGCTGGGCATACGCAATTGGTCAGAGAGTCCAACCAAATCAGAAGTTGGTGATTTCGGTAAGAGCGAATAAAAAATAGATTCTTTCTTCAGCTCGGACCAACATGCGGGAATAATTAATTTTAGTATAGAACCAGGAGGCGGAGTCTTAGAAAAATCCGAGGAGAAGTCGGAACTTACGGACAAAATGCTTGATGCATTTCTTGAAAAATCTTGGAAGTAACCGATCGGGACTTACGGACTGATGCTTCGGAGGAAGATGTGGACAGCCAGAGTAGCCCACCGACGGTAGTGAGCCCGACAAATCCGGCGAGCGGCCGTTACGTTAAATGAACGATGGCCCCTTCCTAGAGTATGCCTTTTGAGACTCCCCTTCTCAGATGCAGCCGGAGAGATAACAAGTGCCATTGGTGACGTCTTGGACGAAAAGTGCAAGGTAGAGTCATTTTAATTTCCCTGACAATCCACTTATTTTAGGTAAAATGTTTAAATTTATAGTGAAGTCATGTCGAGGTGAAAATTGGCACAAATTCTCCGAGCGATAAGTTAAATTGTCTAAAGTGTTTCTTAAAGAGTAAACCATTCTCTAAAAATTAATTTTATAAGTATCAATGTTTGCATTTGAAATCAAATATTTAGGAGTAAATTTAATGCACTATAAGTTCTTCACCACGTTACCAACTTATTTTCAGTGAATAAACTATTTGTTATTGTTGTTTCTTTATCGCTGTTTCCTTCAGAACAAGTTGGCATAGTGTGTGTTATTTTGAAAGAAATTAATTTTGATAAGGGGATAACACTAATAGGTGTGGTGGGACAAAAATTTAGAGTTAGGAACGAGGGACATTTTCCTGTTTGTCTTTACTCCCCACTTATTTAACCTATTGTAAATTTCGGTCTTTACATTTTTTTTTCCCAAAATTTATTCTCTAAAATATTGCGGCATATGAGTGCGCGCGCATCTTTGTGCAGGTGCTCATATAAAAACACAAAGCATCTTCCGGCTGAAAATTTGTGTCGCCCTCTCCGGAAGGAAACACAACTCTTCCGCTCACTAGAAAAATAATTAAAATATTTCCGGTGTCACTCGCAAGCACAATCGGTCTGGGGGTACAACATTTAATGGTGCCGTAGGACCAGGATTTGGTCGCACCAAAGGTTATTGCGGGAGCAGTTTAGGCACCCGGGATTAGCGATATCTTTTTTTTTCTTTTTTCTAAGGGATAAATAATAAATTAATGCCTTTAGATCAGAATTTTGTGAACATCAAAAGCAGTGTAAAGAGACTGCAGTACAATTGTGCACGGATAGTACCGCGAGTTGCAATAAGTGTTTCAGTTAATTCAGATATTTGCGAAGGTATTAAAATCAGTATAAGCACAGTGGTGAATATTTTAGTGTTTTGTTTTGATTTAAAAGAAAATAAATTATAAGTACAATATAATAAGAATGTTCTGAGCTAAAAGCTGAGATTTTAAGAGGGTGATTTTATGGTTGAGGCACTGCATAAAATACAGCGAAGCTTTGCAAATAATTTAAGTTAAAATATTTGCAAAATTAAGGTAGCACCGAGTAAATGAAATAAGTGTGATGCATTTAAGTGTCTATTTATGATTTTATTCCCTTGAAAGTGTATTTTCATTTTGGGTAAAGTGTGTTGATATTGGATGGTAAAAGGTGTTGAGGGGATTGATAGCTTGAGAATTAGAAAATTAATGTTAGGAAATTATTAATGAACGTAATTTTTTCGCGTAGGAAGAATTCAATTCAGTTCAGTTCAATTTATTGTTGTTGTGGTTGTTTATCCAGTGATACATATGGTAGTTTTCTTTCTTTTTTTTTATAATTTTTCCCAGTAGGAATTTGTTAAAATTAAGTGTTTAAAGCTTAGTAATTTGTAGTTGTGAAATTCGTAGTAGAAAGAATTTTGAGATAATTAGATATAGTCATAATGGGAGATAGTGGTGACGAGTGAGTTATTAACGTAGTTCCAGAAAATAGTGGGTTAAAAACCAATAACAGAGGGCAAGCAGGTTATGTAGAAGGAGAAAATAGTGTTAGGCAGGGAGATTCAGTAAGGCAGGAAAATTCCGGAAGGCACGATATGGATAGAAGTCAAGCGGAGTCAGATATGGCTACTCAGCTTACGGTCCAGTCAATGGCAGGCATGCTTAGTTACATCCCGAGTTTTTCAGGCACCGACGAGTATTTGACAGCCGGGCAATTCTTTGAGACCATCGACAGTATAGGTCACATGGCAGGATGGACAGGCACAGTACGTATCCTAGCAGCAAAGGCAAAGTGCAAGGGTACAGCAAGCCAATTTTTGATAGACGCGGCGGACGTACGCAGGGAAACGGGCTATCAGAAGTTTAGGGAGGCTTTCATCCAACGTTTCGATGCTAGACAGACAGATTTGGTAAAGCTACAGAGGTTGAGCACATGCAAACAGAAACCAGCAGAGAAGGTAGCAAAGTACGCAGCGAGGCTAAGAGGCCTAGCTTACTCGTACATGGAAAATATGGACACAGGAAATGCACATGTTAAGGACTTAGTGGACAAAACCAAATTATTCCAATTCTTGAATGGATTGAATACTCGTCTAAAGAGAACAGTATTATCCTTTGCGCCCCGGACTTTTGAGACAGCTGTCCAGAAAGCATTGGCAGAAGAAGTAAATGACGCTGTAGCAGGTGTTTCCTCTATAAATATGGCAGGGGCAGGTAGTGATTCATATCACGAACCTTCCCAATTTTAGGCTCAGGCGAATAATTCAGGAGCTTCGGTAGCGGAGCTATGCACCTTAATGTCTCGCCAAATGGCAGACCATGAAGTGCTGGTAAATAGGCTGAAGCAAAAGCACGAGAAATTAAGGAGAGACCTCAGAGATGCTGAAATTGCACATAGAAATTATGTTTCGAGGATCAAGCAGTTAGAGGCAGATAGAAGGCAGCAAACTGCGAGTAGGGGATATTCTGCGCCAGTTAAAGGATCTTGTTTTATTTGTGGAAGCCCCGAAAATTTTAAAATCAACTGCCCAAAGGCACATTCATTTAGAAATCAGAATCGGGGAAATTTTCAGCCCCAAAGAACGTTCGGAGAAACAGCGGTCAGGAGAGATGGCCTTTTAAACCCGGGCCGAGGAGCAAGAGAGAAATCTCCTGGCGGATACCCTGGGAGCTACAGGAGAGGTGAACGTGACGTCAGAAGTCGGGAGCTCCAGATCGGCCAGGCGCGCGGAGATAGTTTCTACCCTGGCCGCGCGTATAGGAACCACGGAGCGGAAGAATATTCGGGGAGAAGCAGTAACCAGCGAGCAGGCGGATTTTGGGATGATGATAGGAGACAAGACTTTCGGAGGGAAGGGCAGCGAGTCAGATTCACGGAAAATAACTCGTATGGAGCTAGGAATTCTGGAGATGATTTAAACTAAGTTGGGATCACAGAAGCCGGGACGGCTGTGATCCAAGAGAGGTTGAGAATAAGGTCCCCCTGATGTTGTCAAATTGTTCAATCCAGGAATTTGGGTCTTTACCGTTAGTTGATGTACTTTTTGGTGATATACGGGTTCGATCCCTGATTGATAGTGGCGCGGGTATTTCCTCACTTTCCCCAGAATTGTTCAGCGAAATTAAACATACAGATCAGTGTAGGCCACGAAAGTCGTTCATTAATGTAAAACGGATTACAGGGAACTTACTTCATATGGATGGTTGTTTTGAGTTTCCAATCAGGATTGGTAAGGACGAGATAGTGCAGCATTTTTACGTGACTCAGCAAAAACTACACCAAGATTACTAATATATTCTGGGTTGGGATTTGCTTAAATCCCAGGGATTCATGTTCGATGCAGGTACCTTGCGAAGGAAAAAAGTATCCAAGGCAAAAAGAAGGAAGTCACGTAGGAAACGGAGAAAGCAGGAGAAGAATTCAGTTAGTGCCAATAAAGTGGAATCAAAGAGCAGTTTTAGAGGGAGAGAAGGCAGGATCAATGGGGCATTACCACCGGATGAAACTAAGATTTGGAGGATGCTGAGGAAGGAGATCATCCCCCCAAATTCAGAAAAGGTTGTTTTAATTCAGTGTACCCCTTTTTTCCAGGAATGGAAACAGTCAGATCTTAGTGCAGTCTATGGAAATTTGCTCCCAAGGTTAAATAAGAGCAGGACGTTCGGTGAACATTTTAGGAAATTCAGGAAGGATGCCAATTTTAGTGGCAAATTTAACCGACCAACATTTTCACATAAATAAGAGAACCAAAGTACCTTATGTGGAACCCATAATAGATGTGAATGAAGTAGAAGTAGGAAGAGAGGAGAAGTTACCCCCAATTTCATAGAAAAATTTCAATTAAGAGGGAACTGATCCAGTTTGGAGGAAACAGGTTATGACGTTTCTTATGAAATATAAGGATGTTTTTGCACGAACAGCGAGTGAATTGGGAAAGTGTAATCTGTTGTGTCATGAAATCAATTTTAACACAGATGCGCCCATTGTTGGTAAACTTTACCGGGTGCCACACCATTTGAGAAAGGAGGCCGAAGAGCAACTTAAAGATTTGTTGAAGGCGGGTATCATCAAAGAAAGTGCTTCACCCTATAGAGCACCTATGCTTCTGGTCAAACGTAAAGACGGCGCTTATCGCCTCGTTATAAATTACAGGGATTTGAACCAGGCAGCAATTCCAGATCACTATCCCTTACCCAGGATAGAAGATCTTTTGGAGAAGGCTCAGGGAAATAGAGTGTTTGCGACATTGGATATTCGTCAGGGATACCACCAGATGAGCATAGCCGATAAGGATAAGCATAAGACAGCTTTTTCTACACCATGGGGTACATTCCAGTACGAGAGGTTGAGATTTGGGTATAAAACATCGCCAAATAGCTTCCAAAGGTTAAGTGACGCCTTGTATTTTAGTCTAGCCTACCACAACATCATGTGCTTCATCGATGATATTTTTATAGCATCCCCAGATGAGCAGAGTCACATGATTAAATTAGAGGCTGTATTCAAGAGATTAAGGGAGCACGATTTAAAACTTTCGCCGAAGAAGTGTTCATTCATGCAGCGAGAAGTTAAGTATTTGGGGCATATCGTGGACGGTGGCGGAATACGTCCAGATCCCTCAAATTTGTGTATAGTAGACGAATTCACAACTCCCAAAACACGTCGAAATCTGAAAGGTTTTTTAGGCATGTGCAATTACTACAGCAAATTTGTGCCACATTTTTCAGATATTGTTGCCCCTTTGACAGAGATAACGAAGAAGGGAAAGTTTAAATGGACTCCCAGTGCAGATCAGGCATTTAATGAAATTAAGGCATGTTTATTTAGTAGTCCAGTGCTAGTACACCCTGATTATGACAAACAGTTTTATTTGCATTGTGATGCCAGTGGAATAGGTGTGGGAAGTGTGTTATGACAGGAAGATAAGTTTGGTGCATTGCACCCAGTAGCATTTATGTCACGGAAACTGAATCTGGCAGAGCAGAGGTATCCAACGATAGAAAAGGAGATGTTGTCTATTGTAATAGCTGCAAAAGTTTGGAGACATTATTTGCTAGGCAAAGAATTTGTTGTCATAAGCGCCCATCGTCTTCTCACATATCTTCATAACCTACGAGATTGTAACATCCGTCTAAATCGCTGGCGGATAGCGTTGAGCGAGTTAGCTTACAAAATTCAGTACGAAAGAGGAAAGAATAAATTCGTTGCAGATCATCTGAGTAGGCAGGATTGGCACGCAGCGGAGGAAACAGCTGTAGGGGAGGCGTACTGGGTGATGGCAGTCAACGGAGCACCGGATCAGGCAGAGAGCGAAAGGATTAAAGCTTTGCAGAGGGCTGATCTGAATCTTGTGGGTCTCATAGGAACTTTGGAAAGTCGGCGTCTCACGTCGGACAGGATGAAGGACAGTTTTTATCTGAGTGACAGAGGATTGTTGTATCATTTCCAAGCACCAGAAAGCGGTAGTTCAAGAGAGAATTTATGGGAGCAGTTGGTTATTCCGGATGTTATAAAGGCAGATATCTTACAGTTTCGCCATGATATTCCTACGGCTCCACATTTCGGGAATCAGAAAACTCTCTCATGCGTCAGGCAGCGTTATTTTTGGGTTAACATGTATGCCGACGTAAAGAACTACGTGGAGTCGTGCAAACTTTGTAATGAAAAATCAAGGCATAAGTTAAGGTACAAGGAAAGGTTGCAAAGGGTAGCGACAGGTTCTTACCCCTTTCAAAAAATTTCACTAGATATTTGTGGACCCTTTTCCACTTCAGCTAAGGGTAACAAATATATTTTAGTAATGATCGACAGTTTTTCGTGATACGCTGTGTTGGTAGCTTTACCCGACCAGTAGGCAAGTACGATTGCAGATGTTTATTTACAGCACATCATAGGACCGTACGGTTTAGTGGAGGAAAATCTCACGGACAACGGGAGAAATTTTACTTCTGATTTATTCACGGGTTTGTTAACTAGGTTAGGGATTAGAAGATTAAATTACATCAAGTTGGAATCCTAGCGGCAACGGCATGAACAGAAGCATCTCATAGGTTCTTTAATAAATCACTTAGTTGCTTAGGTAACAGTCAACAGGATAACTGGGATAACTCCTTAGCCCCACTCATGTTAGCATATAATAGTAGCATTCACAGCGCCACCAAGTACGCCCCAAGTTATTTAGTATTTTGGGCGAGATATAACAGTGCCATCAGATATTTTATTACCTCCAACCCGGCGGACATATTTTGATTACGACGACTACGTAAGGGCATTTACCTCTAGGATGCGTGATGTTTACGAGATCGTGCACGGAAACCAACAGGAAGCAGCAGTACGCCAGGAAAAGTATACTGACCAGTTTGCATGAGAAAAGGATCTGAAGGTGGTAGATCGAGTGTTTTTGCACACCCCTTATGTAGCCAAGGGCTTAGCAGACAAGCTGACGAAGAAAAACAAGGGAGATTGGATTATTTTGAGCTTTCCTTCAGCCGTGAATGTGAGAATAAAATCACTGGACCGAGATGGAAAGGAACAAGTAGTACACAAAAATCTTATTTTCCGTGAAATTTCTCGAAAACCTCATCTGGTACTGGAGGAGCAAAACGCGGACGAAAGCGTAACTGTGGGGCGCAGCCCACAAGTAGAAGATTTGGGGAGTCAGTCAGACAGCACGGAGGAATACTTTCCATGTTTTGATGACATACCACAGGCACCGGTCATGACACCTGGTGCAACGGCACCCGTACAGGCACCAGTCATGATGCCCCATGCAACGGCACCCGTACAGGCACTGGTCATGATGCCCCTGGCAACGGCACCCGTACAGGCACCACGAACGCAGCAACCGGTGAGAGCGCCTAAAACACCCGCGTCAAGAGCGGTCAGCGCCCGAGCACCGGAGAGGGTTACCGAACAAGCGGAAGAGGCCGATAATGAACAGGAAATGCATGAAGAGGTTGACACCCAGGAAACGAGACGCAAAGGGGTGATCAGAGACCCTTATCCGTTACGATCACGAGGCCCAGTACCTCAGCGTACTGTGAGTACTTTTACCGCTGCAGGTGAACGAGCCACTCACCCTTTTGCAGAAGAAAATTCGAGGATTGAAACAGCAGCAAAGTTTCAGCAGGCACAAGCAAATGATACCGTGCAAGCGACGGGAAGTCAGGAAAATCCAGGAATTATGGACGGATTCCTACAGAATTTGCAACAGTCATTGGACCTAGAAGGAAATTCATGGTTAGACTTAAATATTTCTCGTACAAGTTGCAGCAGGTATTGGCAAATGAAGAGAAAGGCGGCGCACAGGTAAATAATTTAGTAGCACGACGTGATAGACACGGAATGACCACGAGCGAGACGCTAATTTAAGGTGGCACAAGTGCCCAAAGAGGGAGGAGAACGCAAAACCTGTTTTCCCTCTTCAGCAGAAGTGGTCGAAACTCAATTGTGAAGAATGTTTAAGTACGAAAACGAAGCAGCGGCGGCAGAAAGAAATGATAGGAATTTGTTTAATTAGCATTATTAATGATTTTTTTGGAAAAGAAGAAGAGAATTCACAGGGGAAATTCCGCGTAAGAAAATTGGTTGAAAGTCGAGCAGGCTAGGAAAGGATAATTTAGTAGCAAACAAATTGCAGGCACGAAAAGGAAATTACGATAAAAGGAAGAGGTGAAGGAATTATTTTAGCGAGTATGCAGAAGAACATGGCATAAGGGAAACCGAAGTACACGTTATAGTATCTGAGAACGTACGAACGAGAATACAACGGCAGAGGACCTGGTAAGGAACGGATTACCCATTCAAGTACAATGAGCAGGCGGTTTGCCGACTTTGAACACGAGAGGAAATCCCAAGAGAGTCGGAACAAGAACTGCCCTACGGTCGTGCGATAGGAAACTAGTTTACAAGCTACTTCTGGGATATTTCGAACTCTGAAAAACAGACTAAAGCAGGAGGGTACAATTGTAAAGGGACGGTATACATATTTACTCAGTGAATAATTGTGTGTTGAAAAAAAAAGAGAGAGGAAAAGAGAAATTTTTTTTTAACGGAGGACAGAATGCACACATGGCAAATAAAGAATCAAAATATTCCATAAATTTCCTTTCCTTTCTTCACTCTCAAGGGGAGAAATTTCTCTCGTTTTTTTTTGTTGTTGTTGTTTTTCCTTTAAGTTAACTCTTGAATGAACTCATTGTTGTTTGATAATTTAATGTGTACCCGAATTTGAAGTATTGTGTTAAATGAGAATGGAAAACGCAGATTTCAACGAGGAAATGTGCCAATTATAAAATTGTAAATTTAATTTTGTTTTGTTCTCTCTCTGACTTTTCGAGGAGAGCGGGATTGTCAGGAGAAGTATGACTATGCTGTTTAGTGCCTTGCTTTACAGTTAAGCGTCGTTTCAATGATGACGGAATGACAGATTATGGTCATTTCGGAGGAAATGGGTTATTACTCAGTCTTCCCATAAATGAACTGTGAAAGTTACGACAGCGAAGACGGACTGAACTGTCAGCAAAAACTTTCTTTAAACACATGACCGAACTGGGTATTTATTCTGTTGCAGTGTCAAATTTGCTGCAAGTCAGCGCTGAAGAGTGCATAATTCACGAACGGCGATGATGTACGTGATTTCGAATCACTACCAGAGAATATGATTCCTCTCATCTGTCGCACACGTATTTTACTATGTATCAGCGAAGCGGAACAATTCTGAAGACGATGGACGGAGGAAACTTCACTACTTCCAGCCCTTATTCAAAGATGCGTTGCGAAGGCCACTAGGAAAGATAGCACGCAGAAGTCGCTACGCGCGGCGGCACTACGGATGAAGATGACGTGATTAAACAGCGAAACTGTGAAAATTCAGACTTGGAAATAACAGAACGCCCTAGAGGGACGACAACAAAAAATGTTGATGTATCAGCATTTTTTTTGTGTTTCCATTGGAAGGAGCCTATTTTTCGCGCAGGTGAAATGTCGACCGACAACAGGAGCGGTTATGCGACATTGTGCGCAACAAATAAAGACTGTGTCAAACGACATGTACAGCGCCTGATCAACTTTAACCCCATGTTTCAGCGTAATTTTAATGGCGATTCCGCGAGTGATAGGAGTCGCGGTGAACTGCAATATTCACGAAATGTACTATTTCAATTCCAAGAAGTGCTCTGGCGGCGGAAGGCAGGTAGTAACTCGTCAGACGATATGAGCTGACAAAGTGCCAATTAATACAAGTCATATTTTATATTTTCCTTTCACCAAACTACGACCCGTAGGTCTAATTTTATGAGACAAACGCGGACCTTACAGTGATGTTGAGACACATAGACTTGAAAACATTCTCGACGAAATTTCGTTCCATACAGGTGCCAGCCACTGATGCACAGAATTGTGGAGCCCGCAGAGTTAAAACAGATTATTACTCATAATCATATTTCTGTCACATAAAGCTCGGCCATTAGCAGTACTTTTACGATAATAATATCAGCAGCTCTAACGATGATAATTAATCACATTAATTGTACTTTCAGCGGTGATGTTACAGTACAGACTCTGAATACTAACAAATGACACGAGGAATTGTTGTGTTATATGCTGAACGAGCGCATAGAGAAATTAATAATTTCTTAATGATATTATTGCTCTAATATGAATTTGTCTGTTCTTAGCAAGCGAATAATTTTCTTACATTATATATTTCTGTATTCTAAAATTAAGTGAAGAACAATTTTAGTAGTGCTTTGGTTTTAAATTTTGATAATTGATAAGTGTTTGATTTGTTTGCAGTGCATTATATATGTGTTTACACTTTGGAGAAAATGGGCCGATCAGTAAGATAGTGAGTTTTAGAGAGTCTAGAGTTGAATCTCTTCCCCGGGAAGGATAGGTAATGTTGCCACGCCAAACTACGTTTGTCGGCCACATTTATTTATTTTTATTTAAATTAAGGGAGAGCAGCTAAAATTCCATTAATTTACATTCCGAGAAAGTTTAAATTAATAAGGGAGGCTGTTAATTTTCATATCGTGAGGTATGGGTTTGGCTTTAGGACGAAAACGGGAATTCATAAGGAAATAATTTTAGGTTCAATAATTTTTCCTAAGGGGTTGAAGACAAGAAAGAAATCTTTCTAATTTTTTTCCCAGGCAAGCGAACCAAAATGTTTCGACCCCCTTCCAGTTAGTGTGCAGTGGACGCTCGAAGGACAGGTGAACAGAGACCAAGTCATCCTCCCTGGGTTTTCCCCCCACCTCAGCCAGAGAGAGCGAGCTTTCCAAGCAGATCTGACCCACAGGGTAACACCGGGGGTCAGAGCTGCTGGGTTTTCCCCCACCTCAGCCAGAGAGAGCGAGCTTTCCAAGCAGCTCTAACCCCCAGGGTAACACCGGAGAAAGGACTGACACAGGAAGGCAACGGCGTCCGCGGCAATCTCCAGGCCTAATGTTCGACAACATCGTTTCGCTTCTCTTTGAAGTAAGCAATGAACGTTACCAACGGACACAGGAACACTCCCAGCGTACACAGTTGAGAACAAGGGAGAAGTGCATCGGGTACCCTATAAATGACAAGTTTGACAGCGTCGTAAATTTTTGAAATTGATTTGTAACGGTCTTGATTTTCGAGGAAACGTAGATAGCTGGGCATACGCAATTGGTCAGAAGGTCCAACCAAATCAGAAGTTGGTGATTTCGGTAAGAGCGAATAAAAAATAGATTATTTCTTCAGCTCGGACCAATGAGCGGGAATAATTAATTTTAGTGTAGAACCAGGAGGCGGAGTCTTAGAAAAATCCGAGGAGAAGTCGGAACTTACGGACAAAACTTTTGATGCATTTCTCGAAAAATCTTGGAAGTAACCGGTCTGGACTTACCGACAGATGTTTCGGAGGAAGATGTGGACAGCCAGAGTCGCCCACTGACGGTAGTGAGCCCGGCAAATCCCGCGAGCGGCCGTTACGTTAAATGAACGATGGCCCCCTTCCTAGAGTTTGCCTTTTGAGACTCCCTTCTTAGATGCAGCCGGAGAGATAACAACTGTCATTGATGACGTCTTGGACGAAAGGTGCAAGGTAGAGTCATTTTAATTTCCCTGACAATCCACTTATTTTAGGTAAAAGGTTTAAATTTATAGTTAAGTCATGTCGAGGTGAAAATTGGCACAAATTCTCCGAGCGATAAGTTAAATTGTCTAAAGTGTTTCTTAAAGAGTAAACCATTCTCTAAAACACAATTTTATAAGTATTAAAGTTTGCATTTGAAATCAAATATTTAGCAGTAAATTTAATGCACTATAGGTTCTTCACCACGTTTCCAACTTATTTTCAGTGAATAAACTATTTGTTATTGTTATTTCTTTATCGCTGTTTCCTTCAGAACAAGTTGGCATAGTGTGTGTTATTTTGAAAGAAATTAATTTTGATAAGGGGATAAAACTAATAGGTGTGGTGGGACAGAAATTTAGAGTTAGGAACGAGAGGGACATTTTCATTTTTGTCTTTATTTCCCACTTATTTAACATATTGTAAATTTCGGTCTTTACATTTTTTTCCCCCAAAATTTATTCTCTAAAATATTGCGGCATATGAGTGCGCGCGCATCTTTGTGCAGCTGCTCATATGAAAACACAACGCATCTTCCGGCTGAAAATTTGTGTCGCCCTCTCCGGAAGGAAACGCAACTCTTCGGCTCACTAGAACAATAATTAAAATATTTCCGGTGTCACTCCCAACCACAATCGGTCTGGGGGTACGACAGAAAGTTAAAATATTTTTTTCAATTTGATGTTTAGAAGCAAAAATTGTGGAATAAAACATAATTTTGAACTCGACATCATCTGCATGTACGCCCTCTAGCGGCGGAATTGTACATCGTAAAAAAAAAACACAATGAAGGGTCATCATTCGCATATTTCAAGCTTCCGAATGCAAAAAGAATTTTTCAAATCGGGCTAGTAGTTGCAGAGATACCGCGGGTACAGGCGGACAAACCATAAGCACGATGATTTTTTTTTACAAAAGACGTGCTAAAAAACAGGAATTGTTGGTATGACAGTTTGTTGCTCCCACATTCAGCAGTGCTTTTTTGGGGGGGGGGGGGGCAAAATGACTGTGGTATGCATAAGTGTAATAGCGACAAGTATCAACACCCTGCGCAGAACTTTTATTTCTGTATTCAGAGGTGCGTTGCGTTTGTGCGTTTAAGCGAAAGTGGAAACTTTCACGTTTCGATGCCATAATGTATTTCACGAAATAAAAAAATAGAGAAAAGAACATAATAAGAACAAACATATTCCGATGTAACTGCATTATGAAATTATGAATGTGAATCGTTTGATAATCCTAAAAGCAAAAATATTTATAGTTTGCTACATAAAATATTGCAAATAATTCATGCGAGGGAGTGTTTCAGTAACCCTTCTTAGGGTACGTCTATTTATTGTGCGTGTTTATTATCGTTTTTGAAGAAACATGAGGATTCACTTTTGAGAGATCGTTTGTCAAAGTGATGATGCTGGGTTATCTCAGAAGAAGAAGACCGTTTCGCAGCTTGTCAGGTGTATAAAGGTGTCTGGTGTTTCCGTATGCCTTGCAATGGTTACTACTGCCTCCATAAGCAGTGTTTTTTTGTTTGTTTTTCTGTCGAAGTGAGTTGTGCTTTAAATATTTCGCGTGCATTTCTGTGGAATAACAACAGAGAGAGAGTGCAGCGGAACTGAAGAACAGCATGAAAGTTTACTGAGTGAAATGAGAGATTCCAACCTTGCTTTACTTATCTTAAGAAAAATTTATACTGTATGTCTGATGCTTTTCCGTAGTGCAATTGGTTTGGTTAAATATCCAGTTTCTTGCAAAATCCACTGACTGACATAAAAAATATCGGAATTGCACCAAAGGTAGCAGGCACTGAATGGTAATAGATGTTTGCTGCTGAAATCACCAGATGGAAACACATTGGCGTGCTTCAATATAAACATGGAGTGCCGCAATAAAGCCTGAGTATTCATCCCTTAACACAGACTGAAAGGTTAATCAATATGCCGAAAGAGAATTTCCCGTTCAGTGTCATTTTTGAACGTTAGGAAATTGTATCATCGCTCTTAGAGAGAAATATAAAATGTTTTGTTTTTTAGAAAGAAATATAAAATGGTTATGGCATCAACTCTACTGGTAATCACAAATCATGTTGTGAAGATATATCGAGCCGCCCCGGTGGCGCAGTGGTCTAAGCGATGGCCTCTGATCATTCGTCCGAAAGGGGTCCGGGTTCGAATCCCGGTGAGGCATGGATGTTGTGTTTGTCTTACGGCACTGGCTCTATCCCTTCCCTGGAACCAGTGACCCTAAATTAAGGACGGGCGACTGCTTATAGCCCATTGAGTTGCTCACGGTGGTCGTTAAAACTCCAATAAAAAAAAAAGATATATCGGTCTGTTCGCAGAGGAAATATTAGGTGTACAAATAAGTTTTAAAGCGTTTTTGAGTGACGTATACCGCTAATTTACTTATCCGACATTCACCCTCGTTGTCGTCATATGACCGTAACTGGTCCAGAGTATAAAATGTGACACAGAAGTTGCCCAGCAGTCAAACGCAGTTGCACATCAGCAGGTTAAAAATGGCAAACGATACTGCATTTATTCCACGCTGCATTCGTTACGAATTTCATCATGGAAAACGTACTGCAAAAGCATGTGCATTGATCTGTTCTGTTCTGGGGTAGAATATTGTATCGAAAAGCACGTCCTTCTGAATCTTTCGCGTCCAGAAAAGTTCGTCAGAGAAAAATGGATGCCATATGATCAGAGCCAGAGGAACAAGGATGCGCGTTTCATGAAGTGTTTGAATCTGTTGAGTAAACAACACATACAGTATTTTCTGTGGAAAAGTATTACGGGTAATGAAAAGTGGATATGATACTACAATCTCAAACGCAAAAAACACTGGGTAGACTCCGGTGAAGAGACGCAATATTCACTCCAAGAAAGTTCTGCTGTGCATCTGGTGGGATATGAAGGGTGTGCTTTATTATGAACTATTGGATTGAAACAGAGTCAAACTGTTAATGCTGATCAGTACAAGCAGCAATTGCTGCGATTGAAGCAGGAAATCTGTCTGAAACATCCATTCACAGCCAAAGCAGCGCGTCCCCTGAAATTACTGCATGACTATGCTAGGCCACATGTCGCGAAATTGGTCAAGAAAACGTTCTTCAATTTTAATATCTGACGACAAAAGGTGGTGAATATCAGTTAAACGTTTGATACTTTGAAAACGGTTTACAAGTCATATGATTTAAACTCACGGGTTTCACTGTGCATCCTGGTTGTAAGACCTCCTAATAACACAATAAAATAATTATCAACTCTCAGAATAAATCTTCAGTCAGAAAAATGTAACTACAGTACTTGTATAAGGACCGTAGTGGTATGGTTAATCTTCAGGTGCGTGCATGCCATTTAACGCTGCTGACCGCATACGGTCTCTTCATTTTTAATTATGACTGATTTAGAGGCCATATACTTCTGGAAGATTGATGTGTGGCAGACAAGAGAAAATTTCCTCTACACACAGGCACGTTGAACTTTGTTACGACCTTTCCAGCCCAATATTTGTGATTTTGTCATGTGCAGTCGGGGCTAACGAGGTTTCATTTACCTTGTCACCGACAGAGGCTGCCGGGTTTTCTGTCTCCAGGACTTACGACAAGGGAAGGGGGTCAAGTAGGCGTTGTCGCTTAGCCAATGGTGCAGAGGTCTGCACGGGCCTAATTTGGTGAGCCCGGCCCGGCCCGTTTCAAATACCAGACACTCGGCCGGCACAAGCCCGTCAATTGCAGCTCTTATTTATGCTCGGCCCGGGCCGGCCCGTGATCTGCCATTTGGTATTATTTTATCTTTCCATTGTATTTTATTAAAATGTGAAAACTGAATAATGAAATGAAATATTATTGAAAATATTTAGCTGAATGCCAGCCTAACAATATTAACTAAACTTTGAGAATTATCGAAAAATATAACCTTTAAAAAGAGAGAAAAAGGAAGACTAGGCGCGTTCAGAATCTCTCTTTCTCTGAAGTAGTAAGCGGTAAAACTACAAAAGTAAATCACTATACAGATTACGAGTAGGAGAAAAAATCCGTGTTGTTCCACTCTCTCTCTCTCTCTCTCTCTCTCTCACACACACACAAACACACACACACACACACCTTCACCCCACAGCAGACATCTTTCCGTTCTCTACTCTACACAACACACAATTGCTCGGGGTCGAATATTTTTGTTGTCAAGAAGCCCCAAAATGGTTTTACCATCTTCATACCGACAAATTGGTAAAAACACTATGAGTGCCTCTCCTTGCCTTTCTGATAACTCCCTGGGCTATGTCATGGAAGTCAGAAAAGCCACATACCATGGCGATAAAAAGAATGTGTCGACCCTGCCCGGCGAGGCCCGGTCGTAAGTGTCTAAGAAAAAGCCCTGCCGGGACCATTGCTTTGTTCTGTAAACTAAAAAAAGGTTCGACCAGGCCCACGGGCCGGGAAGGGTTCGGGCTTAGCGGGCCAGGGCGGCCAGTTCAGACCACTACAATGGTGTTTTTCACTTGTATGTTGCAAGAGCAATAAACACAAGGCCGTATTTCTTGAGTGAAAGGAATGCACCATTCAGCTGACTTAAATTCCTATGTTTCCCATATTCAGAGTCGGTGCTATCTTTAGGCCAACTAGGAAGTCGTCAATGACGCAGTACGGATCTTTGATGGGCGCAGTATTGTCCTTTGAGGGTCACAGCTTTATACATATTAATTTTTTGGTAAATGTGTAGATTAGCGTCCTAAATAATTTCGTCGGAAAAATATTAGTACCTGGAAAAGGTGCGACGTACAGATTTTAGAGCATGGAAATTAATGGCAAATGGTGCAGAAATTTCATGTTTTAAATGTCCTTTAACGATCTTTATCGTAATATTTACCTGTAAGTGCGATACTGTGAAGAGAAGCTGCGGTAGGCCTAACGTATCACTACTGCGACGCGACGGTGTGTAGCTTCGCTCCGTTGAAAGGAAGGTTCCTTGCTGTACCGAAATGACGGGCGGAAGAATAGAACGGAAAGCGTCCACATTATCCACCCTTTATTTTGGTGTATGCTGTACGTTGTTGGCAGGAAATATATTGGATGAATTTCGCACTGTTAGTCACGGCATTTATAACAACAGTATACTGCTTGTGTATTCAGTATTTATTATTGTTATTGGCCCTGAGCATGCATTAATATGATACTGAAGTGTATTTTCTGTTACTAGCTATTGAAAGGCGGATTGCGTAAATGTTTTGGATGACCTTTTAACTAAATCTCATGGGGTCTTTCTTGTTTGTTGGTTTGTTCCCATACTTTCAATAAAGTGACTAGTGAATTAATTTTAATAATACTAATTTCTGTTTTCTGTGGCAATGTTTGTTTCGGTCATTTTGATGTTTAAGATTTTTTTGTTATGCACTATGATCTCTATATTTCCGTCATGTGCTTGGAGTGATTAGTTAACAAAAGTTGATTAATGATAATTTATTATATAAGTTATTCAAAATGTTTGTGTTTTTCCAAACTAATTTGACAGTTGTTTTATTTCCTTTCACTTTGCAAGAAGTGTTTCAGAGAAGTAACTTTCAGAATATAAAACTTTTATTATATAAGTAATGTTATATGTATATATTACTTATGTAATATATTATATAAGCAACTGATAAATTTGGAAGCGGAAATTTTAAAGTCCAGAAACCCTATAAGGATTTAATATTACTTCTAGTAGTACGGATCGTGCGCAGAGAATAAATTTAAAAAAAAAAAAAAAAGGAACAAAGCAAAACGTGAACATGTGTAACGTTTGTTGGAGAAAATTCAGTTCAACCGTTGGGCGCTATTTATCGCACAGTGGTGCAACCCCCTCCAAATACGAATATAAGTTAAGTGAACTTTACAAAACAAGGTAAAAATTAAAACATATGAAATGTTATATGCCTACTTAAAATTTGTAACATTTTTGAGGTGTAAGAAAAACTACCGTCCAGAAGACTAAATGCAACACAGGAGAGAGAAAAGCCATAATAGGGTAATGTAGTAGCTTAGCGTCTCGCTTAGATTTAAAGAAACCTGTCATTATATTTTCGAATTAGATCCGTGATCCAAATATTTGAGTGCCCGGGGAACAAATAATAGGGCCCCAATTCTCTGTCTTTTGTCAAGCTTGGGCTTATTGCTGACCTCGGCAGGCAGTACCGAAGGTGTTACTAATATTCGAAGTATTGCTTATTTAATGCTTCAAATTCACCTCCTAGTGATGAAATATATGAAACATTTCGAATACAATAGTAAACAGCAATATTCCTGAATAATGAAATCACCAGGAATTCCCATTCACCGGCAATTAATGTAGCGACACATATGCATCACACTGATATTAACAGCAACTAGGTAAATTGAAATTTAATATTACTCTGTATATTTATAACTATTCTATTGAATTAGGAATACCTGTTCAAGGTTTCGCATGTCACCTTTATCGCAAAGCTAAGTATTTCATTTGCATGTAAATTATATTTAAGTATTAGAATTTTGTGGAATGAATAAAAGATTCCTTATTAAAGTGTCGGCCATATACACTATATTGACAAAAGTCACCGGACACGTAGAAAAGAAACACAACATAGCATTTATTGATATACATTAGTACGGTGTCGGTCTACCTTTGGCCTTAATGCATGCACTGTTCCTTTGAGACATGCTTTCGACAAGGTTTTGGAACACAGAAATAGCTATGCGCGTCCATTCAGTACATAATGTTGCCGCAAACAGTTGCTTAGTAATAGGCCTTGGTTCCAAACTTCTTATGCGGCCTTCTAATTCATCCCATATGCGCTCTATGAGAATAAGATCAGGGCTCTGTGCTGGCCAGTCCTCACACGATATGCAATTATCGTCAAATAACGCAGTAACAGTCCTTGCTTTATGGCTCGGTACATTATCCTGCTGGTACCAACAAGGCTCGGTTCCATCGTATTGAGACAGAGTTGGTAGTGCATAATTGTCCAGAATATCAAGGCAGACGTGCTGGTTAACAGATTTGTCCACGATCACCCATGGGCCAACACCATACCACGGAAAACACCCCCACACGAGTTCACTGCCAGCTCCAAACTTGACCGTAGGAACAGTACACTGTGGTAAATAGCATTTCCCCGGCTGCCGCCATACCCACACACGGCCATCAGACTGATGGATCGAGTATCTGGATTCATCAGTCTAACGAACCCGTTTCCATTGATCTACGGTCCAAGATGAATGTTCCTTACACCATGTTAAAGGACGAGCAGCCTTCATTGTGGAAATAAAATGCTTATGAAAATCCGCACGGCCACGGTAATCCATGGAATGAAGTACTCTGCGAATGATACCTGTACATAGCAAGGTTCCAGCATTTTTACTCAACTGTACACTGAGGTCTTGTGCTGTGCTCTTTCAATTAGCTGTAATGACTATCTTGAGGCTTCGACGTCCTCTATCACTAAGGAACTTTGGTCTGCCGGTACGTTTTGCTGCTTTGGGCACATCATGTGTCTTTTACTTATTCAGTACATCCAAAACAGTTGACTTGGTTATGTTTAAACGCCTCTCGGTTTCTTTTATGAACAACCCGCTAATATAACACCGAACAATCTTTCTTTTCTCAAAGTACGTTCCCCCCGCCGCGACATTTTTGCAGAACCTCACAGTGCGATATGATCGCGGCCAGCTGCAGGCTTGTTTTTATACCGTTTGCAGCTGTACCGCGCATCTTAACAACGCAGCGGATCAGTTCATTTGCATTTGAAGGTGTGTCTAGAGACTTTTGTCAATACAGTACATATCATATTTCTTTAGACATCTCCTATATGACATAACTAGTAAAGTTAGCATGCGTAAGCTACATAACTAACTTTTGGGCAGGTGTTTATACTGTTAACGCGTTTTTTTTCTTCATCCTTCCTGGAATAAGTTTCGCTGTTACGGTTCTTCCCTTAATTAGAAGATTTATGATTTCCTTGTTTTAAATTTACTTAAAAACGAAATCATAGCATAGTTTTCATATCGAAAAAGTGAATGAGATCAAAGTGTAAAGAGGTTTGGTATCCTCTGGTGCAGCGGTCCCCAGTTGTTTAATACGTGTGAACCTATTTCACAACTACAGTGTTACCGGAAATTACTAAGTGCCTTAACTTTCAGATATACATGATTTCCGAAAAATAACGGTGCACTGAAAGTAAAACTTACCATGTCGAACTGGTTCCTGCAGGAGGTGTTGGAAATGGGCCCCACCGACTTCCTGACATGTCTGCAGACTCTTCTGGTGAAGACCTTTCTCAGGGTATTTGTCAGATTTGTTGGTCGTTATTGCAGCCTGTAGCTCTTGAAGCGCATGTGGATTATCTGCGTACACCTTATCCTTCAGTGCTCCCACAGACAAAAGTCAGGCGGTGTCAGATCCGGTGACAGGGCAGGCCACAGTCACCGGGAGATAATGCGATTTTCGAAGAATTCCTCCAGAAGCTGTATTGATAATCCAGCGTTGTGGACATTGCACTGTCTTCCTGGAACCATCCTTTGTTGATTTCCCGTTCCGCGAGTTTTGATTCGAATGGTTGGATAATCTCGGGACGGTAACCTTCTGAGTTGATCGTTTCACTGATAAAAATGGGCCTGATATACGCATACGACTCATGGCACACCAAACACCGACCTTCTGGCTGTGGAGAGGCACTTCCTTAAATTCGTGGAAATTTTCAGTACTCCACAGATGAGTGTTTTGGCTGTTGATGTACCCGGTCAGAAAGAACCATGCCTCATCTGTAAATAAAAGTGACGTCCACAATGTCCTCATTTTCTTTAGGCAAGAACTCTTAGAACCACCTGCAGTACTGAACACGGGCTTCGTGGTCTATCTGTTTCTTTTAGCTGACGCACAATGGACACTTTGTACGGGTGGAAACGCTGCTTCGTTTTCAGAATATCGTGGGTTGTACTTTTTGACACATTAGCTTGCTTTCACAGCCGACTCACGGAATAGTGTGGACTCCACTGTATCCAGCCCCGGATATCCTGTACGGTCTCGTCTGCTGTGGATGGACTACCAAGTCTGAGCCATAAAGAATACTGCCAGTTTCCCGAAACTGTTCTGTGAGCTGGCTTAGCGCATTACGGTGGGGGACGTCTGCATCACGAAATTTCCTAGTGAATTGTTTTTGCACTTCTTTCGTGTACTTGTCATGGCCAAAGACACATTCCACAAAAACACTCTCTGTTCAACCTTCAACCTCATTGTACTTGTGTCGAGACAAGTGATCAATCGACACGTCTGCCTACGGTGACCAAGGGCTCGTGAATTACCTACGCTCGAAATGATAGCTGCGCGCGCCTCTGGGTAGGGAAACATGAAGGTTATCACACACAGAGCACTTTCACGTGGTGGGTCACTTCTAGTGTAATTCTTTTCTCATAATTCATTTAAAAACTAGAGTTACATTTGTTCTATGTATAACGTTACTTGTGTGTGACATTAATACGAACAACAAATGTGCAGAGACGCGCAATTAACCTTACGAAACATATAATTTAAACCTACGGACCGACTTAAAGGTTTCTTTGATAGTTCAGACAGAAGAACAGAACACAAATTATCAATCGTGGTATTAATCAAATTCATTTTAACAATACATTACTAGAAACTAATGTGAAATGAACATTACACGAAATTAATGCCTTGTAAAGATATTAGACTGTTTCCAATGTAGAATTAAATATCTGGATGAAATGAAACAGGTAAAAAAAAATTTTCACTGAAGATGCGTAGACCTGAAACACAAAATGGTATGCGTAGCGAATGTTTTCTACTAAAATATTGTTTTAAGGAATGTGCAGAATAAAATCTTCGGTCATTTTATAAAGTTAAGTAAAAAAATACTTTATCGCCAATAAGAGAAAATTACTCTCCACCAAAAGATTAAATTAGATGACTATTGGGGATCAAAAACCAGACTGACATAATATGAAGCAGAGACGTCATGTTCATTTTATTGCCAGAGGTAAATTGTAAAATTTTCCTGAGGTGTCCTTGTGTGTATACGTACGACAAGCCGTTATCTTTCAGTTCAAGGAGTCCTTGTTTAGTTTGAGTCTAATATGTATTGTATTAGAACTTATTACATCCCGAATATAGTTGAAATAGCCGTAGAATATATGAATATCAGTGATCGTTACAGGAAGTGTAACAGACAAATATTTGTCTTTGAATCTAATTAAATGCAGTGTGTGGGAATTTATCTTATAACCAAGCAAATAACCATGTCGGTTTTCATTCCTAATACAGATATCATTTTCCTTATACTTACTAAAATTTGCGGAGATAGGTTACCAACAGATAGTCAGATTTCCAGTAGGTTTGTTGTTTTACAGTAGTGGCGAAGAGAGAGATATATTTTGCTTGCTAAATGGCATGGTGAAGATAATTACCCTAAACGTAATAAAATGTATAGCTTTGTTATCCAACAATTTTTCTCAACTTCCTCAGAACAAAATTATTAATTTATCACTAAAATGTTCAATCTTATGTTATCTGTAAGGAGCGAGCAGACGCTCAAAAATTTGGCTGTGGTTTGGAATCAAAATTTCAAGAAATTTCATTTTAGTTTGGAACTACTAAATGTACACAAGCCTTACGGTTTTCGTAAAATGCTGTTACCTCATTGAAAAAAACCCCAAGGCAAATTGTTACCATATGCTGTGAAGAACTTAGATTTCAATGTACTACCAATAAATGTCCTTCCGTCCTATACCAAGTATACTACCCCCATTAACACTCGGTCAATTATATGTCTACAAACACTCTTTGTTTGCAGAAAATGTATTACTGTCCTCCGTCCCTTACGACGGTCTATAGTCTTCATGAATTCCCTGTAAGAATTCCTTGTAATTATCCGTGGATTTGTTCCGCCTTACGGCCTACAAAACAAAAACAAGTTCATCTTGCTTCTTCCGCGCACCTGACGATTCATCTTGACTCAGAGATTATAAAGTACAGCAGTCCAAATTTTCGAAGCCTATATCCTTAAACCAAACTGTAAGAACCAACATGTATGTGAGGAGCACTGTTCTCCTAGTACAGGTATGACCCTTCTCGAAAACACTGAGATAACCTTGGCAGTGCATAATAGTTCAGGACGTCCAAGTGGAACTCAGCATCCACAATTTGCCTAACACGGCTAATGTACCCAAGCCAAATCAATAAAACAACTTAATGCTATCACGCTGCTTCTACTAAACTTCACTGTAGGGATGAAATAGTCTGGAAGGCACCCTTCTGCGGGTATAACTTTCCTTATATACAACAAATCAATGGTTCATATTCTAAAACCTTCGACAAAAATGTTATGTTTTCTAAAATGGTTGCACCTTCCAGCCTGGGGCCAACTGTCATGAGTGTTTAAAATCGTTAAAAACCCGAGACGTTTCCGTACTTTCGTTATATTCATTTGGTGTCTGTCTGGATCCTCTGCACTTGGTTGTCTATACAGCTGTCTCAGCATCATAAGTCAGTTGCGTACGTAAATGAGGATGGCACGTGTACGATTGCTATTGATTGTCTTTACTAATTTGCAACATTAGCCTGTACATCATCAAAATACTGCTATTTTCCTGTTAAGTCAGGAAGTGATACAGGTTTCTTGACACTAAATCTAGCGCAGGAGGATTAAATACTTTAGGCTGGCCTCACAATCTCGTGGGATTTTTCCTCATTTCAATATGCTACTATGTCATTTTAAGTAAGTGCTAAATAGTCATTCACAGTTGATAAATGTCGGTAACCGGTTTACATATTGCTAGTCGTATCTATATCTAACAATTTTCACTTTTTTCACGCAAATTGGGTTGTTGATGCTTGAAATATTCGCGTTCGCTAAATCCCATCCTTCATCATGCAGTAATTAATGACATGTTCCAAATATCAAACGTGTTATGAGAAGTTTTCTTAAAATTAGTTTTCTTAAGTTCTTTAATTTAATTGCGCATTGCTGAATTTGAAAGAAACCGACCCTAAAGTTAAAAAATGGTGTCATTTATCCGACTTTGAGGTGAAAAATCACCGCCATTCTCAGCTGAACTTGAAAGAAGTAAAAGTTTAGGTAATAATACGGTAACCGGGTTCAAAATCACAATTCTCAACTGAACATTACATTATACTCCCAGTTTTTGGCGTAACTTGTGGGCATTTAGAGTCTTACGAATGATCCTGAGACGACTCTTAAGATATCAGGTTTATAGAAACGCGGCTACCGCTGCAAATACGTTTAAAGCAAATACATAAACTTAGGACCTCTTGCAGAAAAATGCTGGTACAAAAACTTTGAAACTATATGTAAAGTTTTCTGCATTAGCAACGCTGTCAGACAAGGAAGAATATTTAAAATCGGGTAGTTATCTCAGTGATACGAAGAAAAATAGAATATATATCTACATCCATGGAGGAAAACTTTTTTATTATCATTATGAGAAAAAATGAGCGCAGTTTTTTTTTCTGTCGTGAGCAGAGTGTGACACAGAAATACATTTGTACGATTCAGATTTTGATGAGTAGATAATACTGCAAATCTAACAGAAGTAGAAATACTCATTTTCTCCACTTCCCAGCAAAACTGTGCGTTACGAAAAAATAAATATTATTTGCAATTCACTGGGCACCATTAGTTCTATCCATCGTCAAGACAACAACAAATGTTTAAATCGGACAATTTTAATCAGAGATATTTTGGAATATGTAACATACCTAAGCTCTCAAAAGCAGGAAAACTGTGCCTTTTTTTAAAAAGGAAACATAACTTATTAAACTACTTTAAAAAGATGAACTACTCAATCAACTATTTTAAAAAAAACTACTGGATGAATTATGTAGAACCCCAGCAATACAATCGAGATAATAGATTTGAATCCAAATATAACGAGCTGGCATAATACAAAATTCCGCACACACCGAAGTTCTGTAGATTCCTAGAACTTCGTAATATTCTCCCTTGTTATTAGAACTGCGCATTACGTACAAAAGTTTTTGGAGAAACTGCATATATCGAAGTTCATCACAGTTATCGGTAATCAAATAAGTGATATTCATCCAGTTTCTAGCCCTTCCTATTTCATTCGTTTGGAAAATATGGAATACGTGCTGGTGACCACAGTGGTTCCTGTTACAGACAGATCAGTCTACATGAAAACGAAAGAAACTTTTTTGACTTCCTCCTTCTCCCACTCTTTCGCAAGAACACACATCTCCTTGATTCAGGTAAATGATGACTGCCTACCCCTTTCGACTAACAAACACAGATCCCAATGGAGCAGGGAATAAATGAAAATGTGGAAGTCATTTACAGAAAAATCATATTTCGGGAAGTTCTATTCAGTTAGAAGAAGATGAAACTTCAGTTACTTTAAAATGGCATGTGATATGCTAGGCAGTGCTTGGAAAGCCGTTTCGAAAGAAACAGTTCGAAATTGAGAAACAGTTCGAAAAAAATTCATTGTTCAGCTGGAAAACATATCTGCAAATGAGATCGGAGATAAAAGAAACGAAAGGGATTGAAACTTACTCATCTGAGAGCGAAAAGTGTCACTGTCTCTGATGTTTCTTTTTAGATTATATGAACATTCACGAGAAGCTTTCACTAGAATTGCTAAATATAGGTGTGGACATAGTGAAAAACCTTCAGAACGTGAACAATGATTAGTCAAGATGTGAAGAAATCTCAATAAAAAATTAAGCGATTTCAAACAGACCTGCTTCTGAAAGCTTTGAAATATTTTAAAGTTTATTTTACTTTTAGAAATATTCCAACAACAGCGTCAAATGAAGTTTCTATCATAACACGCACACAAAATCAGTAGAAATTGACTCAGGTTTTCAACGTAGAGTGTAAACAGCAAAACAAGTGTAATAAGTGAAATTTCAATTTTTTGCAGCAATTTTAATTTTCGAATCAATAAAAATTTTGCTGTTGCTGATCTCATTCATATCTCGGTTACGTTTAAGTAACAAACAAAAGTTACCTGCGATGAAGAGCTAAGAAGTTTATGATTGATTAGGTTCAGCCTGACATAATGCAGTATGCCAGAAATTGCCGTTTTGAAATTGTTCGGTGATAATTATGTTCGCATATATCAAATGTTTCTCACTCTCTCTGCAACTTCATTATACATGGCTTATATTGTATGAACATTTTTTGGCCGCCCCGGTGGCGCAGTGGTCTAAGGCGCTGGCCTCTGATCATTCGTCCGTAAGGGGTCCGGGTTCGAATCCTGGTCAGGCATGGATGTTGTGTTTGTCTTTCGGCACTGGCTCTCACCCTTCCCTGGAGCCAGTGACCCTAAATTAGGGACGGGCGACTGCTTTATAGCCCATTGAGTTGCTCACGGTGGTCGTTAAACCTCCAATCAAAAAAAAAAAAAAAAAAAAGAACATTTTTTGTAAGATGTGTTGATCTAGGGAAATCTCTACCTTTTGAATCGGATATTTAGGAGGAATGATTTGGAATGAAATCTCGTTGAGTTTGATGGAATATGCCTTTGCGCCTCCTGGTGGAGAAGTTCTGCATTGGAAAGATACCAAAAGGCAATGCCAGACGTTCGAAAATTGCAGGCTTTTCAATGCAAAGGAAGTTTCTTAATCAGAAGAAAACGTGCTGAGATGTTATGCCCGCAAAAGGAACGTTGTTTTTCTGTTTGTTTGGGGTTTGACGACTAAGCCGTAAGCAACTCGATGGGCTATAAGCAGTCGTCCATCCTTAATTTTGGGCCACTGGTTCCCAGGAAGGGAGAGATACAGTGCCGTAAGACAAATACAATATTCATGCGTCACAGGGATCGAACCCGAACTCATTCGGACAAATGGTTATAAGGCAGAGTTTAGACCACTGGACCACCGGGTGGAGGGAGTCACAAAGGAACGACGGACTGTCAGACTGACGGGATGAAGTCCGGATATAGTCATGACATAAGCACGTCCTTTTTTTAAGACGGGGCAAACATTTATAAAAATGACAGTATTCTAACGCACGTTACCTATAGCTGTGTGATGTTGATGTTAGATAACGATCGATTAGATTACTTTGCAGTTTTTAATCAAAAAATATTTAACAAAAGAATATTAAAATCCGTATTGGTTAGATAACATAATTAGCTAAAATTTATTGCATGAAAGGGAGCATCTCCTGTGAAAGAACGGAGTTTCGACGATGATGCCATTGTGCTCTTACCGTGAAAGTACGAGATTTCGTAAGGTGTATAACAGGGACATTCCGTTCTGACCTCTCCGAAAACAGTAATTCACAAGATTTTTGGCACGACTGTCTCCGCTTCTGCCCATGTAGAAGAACTCTGTGGTGAACCTATCCGTACATTGCAATTTCCATATAAGTCTTATTTTGCAGCAATGATTAGAAGCTACGCAAGAAAGCACAATATACTCTTTTAGGACAGGTCGTGCTTCAACGAATTTCAATAGAGCTTTCGACGTTAGATCTATCAAATTTTTCGCAAGAATCTCGATTTCAACAGTAGACCAAAATATCCAATTCAGCCCAATGATACCTGTGCTGCCATGAAGAATTTCCAGGGCAGTCCCGTTGACGCAGGGGTCGAAGTGAAAGATTCTGATCGCTCGTCTCAGATTGCTCCGGGTTCGATTTCCCTCCAGGCATGGATCTTGTGTTTGCTTTATGGCCTTGAGTCTCTCTCTTTCTCTTCCTTTGAAACAAGAACCCTACATTACGAACGAGGGACTGCATATAGCCCATCCAGTTGCAGTTGTTTACGGTGGTAGTTTAATACCTAAGCTGAAAATGTCCAGATAAGTTGATATAATGAATATTTGGCAATGTTCCGGCGACGGTCGTTTAACTAATTAGTCATTCCATAAGAGCCTCTACTCAAGCAAAAAAATCCTATTTTATTAATAAAAAAATGTGTGATTTAGTGTAAAACTGAGAACTCCGGTACGGACATGCGGTAAAAAAGCTGTATAATTGGAAGCGGCGAAGTTAAATTATTATTTGTCTTGCTTTACTTGAACGAATGCATCAAAAATAGAAAAGAATGCTTCTCAAGGATGATATATAAATTATTATGCAAAACTGCCAAATATTTTCTGTACTTCAGAACTGTGTACACTACGCAAACATAAACCTTTATAAGACGAAATTTGTTTTCGGTTCCTTTTAGAAAAAAAAATCATTGTTTGCAGAATTTTATTAAATGATCTATGTTATTGATAAAATTTTGCTCAAGATTTTTTTTCAGAGACATTGTTTATATGGTAACTGCTTTTGTTAGGGTTCCTTCCTGAAAATTTTATATTTATGATAATAATTTTAACTACGCTTATGTTAATTCCAGGATTTGCTTCAAATATAAAACAACTCATATATACTGATTTTTTAATAGAAATCAATCGCGATTACCATTATATTGTGATGATACCCCCCCCCCCCCCTCAAATAATTAATTGCCGAGAGGCGTGGTTAATTAACGGTAATTGGAACTTGATTGGGGGTTTTAATTAACAGAGAGTTATAATTTTAAACACTTGCGAGGGGTGGTATATTAAGAAAAGATCTTCTAGCACTTTGATTTCAAGTGGCGAGTTGCAGGTGTTTGCCACGAGAACAAAGAGCCCATGAACGGAAATGGGACGGGTCAGAGTTTAAAAGCTATTTCCCATGACGCAAAAGTGTTTGGACGGCAAAAGCGTTTGAAGCTTTTGTCTGTGCCGCGCGCTAAACAATCGGAAAGCTCTAAGGCTTATAGAGCGGTTTATAATAAAAATGTCGCGGTTTCAAGTGTTGGAATTCACCGCTTACCAATTTCTTGGAGAGGGAGATTGTTGTTAAAGACAGATCCCGTTTAATATCCGAGAGAACTGGGCCTCGATTTTTCCTCGTGCTAGAAAATGCTTGCCGTCCGTCTGCGTGCTCTTACAATTTTGAGCATAAGAAAGGAATCCAGCTGAAAAGAATAAGCTAATGAATAAGAACCACCAGATTTACCTAAAAACTTTTTGCACCTTTCCTATCCATCGATACCTGTCCTAAGGCGCCATTTCAGGTGAAATGCAGACAGAGAAATAATAATTACGAAATATCGCCTGACTCATGCAGAGAGAGAGAAGAGAAACGCCAACCTCGGGAACCGCCGAGGAGCCCTGCCCCCCCCCCCCCCCCTGCAGAGCCTCTTCGTAAAGAAAGCGGGGAGAGAACTTTTGTGCGTGTGTCTGAGTACGTGCGTTCAGCGACTAGGGATGATGTCGTTTTGACCAAGAGACCGTAAGCAACGGGGCCTCATCCAACAAGGAAAAAGAGCTACCCGTAGTGGCAACGTATTAGTGAATGTGAGTGAGTGTTGTGTTGTTTTCTGGGTACCATCCAAACTGTGGATACTCAAGGACCTACGTAAGTACTTTTTACCAGTATTCTTTGCGGCTCATTGTGATCGAACGGACTTTTCGTTTGGACATATTTTCTGAAACACCGAAGAGAGCCACAGCTGGCCGGAATTTATAGCCTTTCTATTAAATGAAGAATCGGTGTAATTTATGCATGTACCTATTAAATCCCTGTTTTAATTGTTATACTGTGCCTCCATTGGTTTATTGGTGTACTGTGTCGGCTAATTGGCTAACGAGGTATTGGCGGATTGAGTGATTCGAATCGCAGTCCGGAAGTGATTGGGCATCCTGACAATTAAGGCCCAAAGGACGCAACAAAAGTGGTGATCAGCAGTGGGATCCCTAGTGTATACCTCAGAAACACAGTACAACCGGCGCACAGTATTTATGCCAACTTTTGCAACTTGCATAATAAGTTGAGCTCAAAGTTTCAAAAATGGAAGGGATTACAAAAATATTAGATGAACTGAAAGTTGAACTCAGAAATGGACTGAAGACTGCCAAATAAAGTTTTGAGCAGCAGTTCAAACAACAAGAAAGTTTTGAGCAAAGCTTACGACAGCAGAAAGAAAGTCTTGAGCAGCAGACGGGCAGCATAAATCAGCTGATAGCTAGAATTGGGGGGTATGAGGAAATATTTGATAAAAGAATAGAAGATACAAACTTGCGTACCGATCAGTTGGAAATTGGGCAGGTAAAATGCGTTCACCAAATAGAACAATCTACCCAAAATTTAGAGAACGTTCGTAACTTGTGCGAGACTCAATGTAGAAATGTAAAGGAAAAACGTTCTGGGGAATTTAATGGTACTAAGTTAGAACAAACTAAATTTTATAGGGATATTGAGAAAAGGTACAACATTGTTAGGCAATAATAAGTTCGTCGGAATTTAAGTCACCGGGAGTGATGAGCGAAGCTTTGAGTAGGCCGACACCAATTAAATCAGGCGCGTTTGACGGAAAGACTAGCTGGGGAGTATACAGGACCCAGTTCGAAAGGGTTTCTAGTGTGAACGGTTGGAGCGAAAGGGAGAAAGCATGCGTGGTTGCAGCATTATTGAGGGATGCAGCTGCTGATATCCTACAAACTTTGTCGGAAGAGAGCCGCTAAAAATATTCCTGTCTCGTCGCTGCCCTGGAACTCAGATTTGGGGAGGAACATTTAAAGCAACTTCGTGTTTTTCAGTTGAAAAATCGCAGGCAGGAAATCGGTTCTACGTCAATTCGTCGCGTGCGTCAATTCGTCGACTGCGTCAATTCGTCGCGCGTCAATTCGTCGCCTACGTCAATTCGTCGCGCGTCAATTCCTCGACTGCGTCAATTCGTCGCGCGTCAATTCCTCGACTGCGTTAATTCGTCGCGGACAAATTCGTCGACTACGTCAATTCGTCGACTACGTCAATTCGTCGCGTTTACAGATTTTGGTTACATACAAAACGAATGCAGGAAAACGTACGATTTCGAACGTCTTCCTCCCTGATCAAATTTAAAAAGTTTGGACACGCAGACAGGATAGGAATATTACATTTTTCTTTGGCACTAAAAATATTAGACGGTAAACGGTTTTTGGAACGGGGCAGGTCCCGGTTGGACAGAGCCCCCCATATACAAAATTTTCGTAAAATCTACAGTTTTCAATTCAGAACCACCAAATCTGGTATACTATCTCGTGGTATTCTAACTTACCCCGCACGGGGATAACTGGTTTTCCAGTTATTTGGGGAGCGGCGCCCCCACGGCCCGAGCTGACCTTGTGACTGGTCACCATCAGATGTCACGCCACCGCTACTTTTTATTTTGGTGTTTGCAGGGACAGCTGTTCATCCAGCTGTTGGGGAGTCGCGGCCCCACGATCCCGAGCTGGTCTTGTGTCTCGCTTTTTTCGTTTTTATTTATTTTCTCCACTGGCTAGTTGCCCGTGTTGTATACTTTACCTAATCGCTACCACGTTATGTACTAACACCCCGGTCTTGTGGTTTTGTTACCCTCCACCACTAACTGATTTATATTAACCGCTCAGTTCGTAGGTTGCTGAGATTCAGTTTAGGTTCCCTGCCAGGATTTGTCTTCTTTAGATTTCTTTTTTTTCCTTTTCGTTGGCTTGGGTACTAGACCTACCTGCATGTTTGCCGCGTGCGGAGACCCGTGAGGCGGAAATGGGATGTCTGGCGGCTGAGGTCGCAGGAGACCGGATAAAGTGCCTCCTGTGTACCAACACTCCTCTTCGACCCCGGCTTCGCTGTAAACGGGAGGCTAGAGACTAACCCACCTCTAGTCAGAAGTCTTGTACCAAGTTGTGTACACGGCTTTAGCGGCTTTTTTTGTCGTATAGCACGGCAGGGTGAGCCCGGGGGCTGTGGGATCATGCCAAAGGCGTTGGCATGACGGTACCCGGAGGCCGAAGTGTCCGCCGAGTGCGTGTGATCACAGCCAACGGACTATATCTGCAACGTATAAGCTCCAGAACTGTGTCCAGCGTCATTTTCTTGGCTTGCAGACCTCCAGTTCTCCCTTGTAGGGCTCGGTGGTGGGTGGAGTAGTCTGCAGACGAATCTTCCTCCTTTTTTTCCATGGGTAAAAAGAACAAAAACTCCAAATTTAAGTCAAATGACAAAATGATAGTTGACAACGACTGTCCTTCGTCTTCTCAACCTACCAAGTCTCATACCCTTAAACGGTCTTTAGACCTTGACCTGGACCAAGAATGTGGAACCTCTTCTTCGGCGGCTGTACCAGTCGCTCCGAAGCGTCGTCTCCCCTCAATTGCTGTGACTACGCATGCTACTCACTTGCTTGTAGAATCCATCGATCCGAATGAGAGACTGTCCACCAGATCTCCCTTTTTCATTTCTAAAGCTTTGGACGCTGCGGTTGGCCCCTTGAAGTCTGTGAGGAAGCTTCGCTCTGGGGACCTGCTTGTCCAAACTTGCAGTGTTTCTCAGAGTAACACTTTTCTGAACCTCACTAGTCTTCAAGGCATTCCTGTGAAAGTGACACCTCACCCGTTTCTTAACACCTCTCGGGGTGTTATTTCGGAGTTTGATCTCTTGCCTTGCAGTGAAGACGAATTCGTGACTGAACTTGCTGATCAAGGTGTTATTGCTGCACGTCGTATGATGTTCCGGCGTGATGGTTCCATGATTAAGTCAAAAAATGTCATCTTGACTTTTGACTCCCCGAAAGTTCCGACAGAAATCAAAGCAGGCTACTTGGTCTGTGCAGTTCGCCCGTACATTCCCAGTCCTCTGCGCTGTTTCAGGTGCCAGAGGTACGGGCATTCACAACGATTCTGTAAGAGTTCCGCTCGTTGCGCTAATTGTGGCTCCGGTGAACATGACGGGGAAGGTTGCACTTCTGCGGCCTGCTGTGTTAACTGCGGTGAGGCCCATGCAGCTTACTCCCGCAACTGTATGAAATGGAAGGACGAGATGGCGATCCAGCGCCTCAAGACCCTGGAAGGCCTCTCGTACCCTGCTGCCAAAGCCAAGTTGGGTATTCCCAACACCCGACAGCGTAGTTTTGCCGCAGTTGTTAAGTCTCTGCCACAACCCGTGCAGCCCTTTGTTCCGCGCCCTGTAGCTCTCGCAGCGCTTGCCAAGCGATCTACAGCTGACCAAGCGACACAGGTGTTTTTCCCCGAGCTCGCGATTTTTCGACTACCTGATTCTGGGCCTTCTCTTTTGCAGCCGACCCTCTCTTCCAGTTTAAAGCAGGAAGCCTGCACGTGCGGACGACCCGGCCCTCAATCCGCAAAGGTGTGCAGTGTCCATCCAACTGTCTCGGCCTCAGCGAGGTCCCCACCCTCAACCAACATTATAGAGGAACATAGGGGGAGGAGAGTGACAGTTCGTCCCCAGCCTCAAACAACATTGCAGAGGAACATGGGGGAGAAGAGAGTGACAGTTCGTCCCCGCCCTCTGCCAGCATTGCAGGGGAGTGTGGGGGGAGGAGAGTGACTCATCCTTTGTGTAGTTCTGTTTAAAAAAAAAAATTATAATTATAATAGTCAATTAATAAATTTTTATATAAACCTAATTAACTACCTTGTCTTCACAGCTTTCATCATACTCTTTTTCAACTTTTACCAAGCCTGTCTGCTCTTAATCATTTTCCACGTTTTTAAAAATCTGTGGCTGATAGTTCTTGGTCTGGCGCTCTTTGGCCAAACCTGGCCCTTGCGCCAATAAAATCCAACAACCAACCAACCAACCTATTCTAACTTAGACTGTAGACGGTTTTGGGAAGCGGTTGCAGAGAGAGAGGGAGGGGGGTAGAGCCCCCCTCCCTACAGAATTGCCGTAAGATATAGTTTTCAATTTAGAACTACCAAATTTGGTATATTATCTCATGGTACTCTAACTTAGACGGTTTTTGCAACGGGGCAGGGGCCCGGTTGGTCAGAGCCCCCGTACACAAAATATTCGTAAGATCTACAGTTTTCAATTCAGAACCACCAACTCAGGTATCCTATCTCATAGTACTCTAACTTAGACGGTTGTCGGGTTTTGGAACGGGTCAAGGCCCGGGGAGTCACAGCTCCCTCCCCCGTACGTTCAAAATTTTCGTAAAATCTAGTTTTCATTTCAGAACCATCAAATTTGGTATCATGAAACTCTAACTTAGACGCTAGACGGTTTTTGGAAGGGGTTGGAGCCCGCAGGGTCGGAGCCTCCCCTCATAAAAAATTTCGTAAAATCTACAGTTTTCATCTTAGAACCACCAAATTTGGTATACTATCTTATGGTACTCTAACTTAGACGGCAGACCGTTTTTGGAACGGGTCAAGGCACGGGGGTCAGAGCCCCCACATACAAAATTTTCTTAAAAACTACAGTTTTCAATTCAGAACCACCTAATCTGGTATACTATCTCATGGTACTCTAACTTAGACGCTAGACGGTTTTTGGAAAAGGTTGGAGGCCGGGGGTCAGACCCCCCACGAATAAACACTTTTTCGTAAAATCTACAGTTTTCAATTTAGAACCACCAAATTTGGTATACTATCTCATGGTACTCTAACTTAGACGCTAGACGGTTTTTGGAAGGGGTTGGAGCCCGCGGGGTCGTTGCTCCCCCTCATAAAAAATTTCGTAAAATCTACAGTTTTCATCTTAGAACCACCAAATTTGGTATACTATCTTATGGTACTCTAACTTAGACGGCAGACCGTTTTTGGAACGGGTCAAGGCCCGGGGGTCAGGGCCCCCACATACAAAATTTTCTTAAAAACTACAGTTTTCAATTCAGAACCACCTAATCTGGTATACTATCTCATAGTACTCTAACTTAGACGCTAGACGATTTTTTGAAGGGGTTGCAGCCCGTGGGGTAAGGGCCCCCTCATATAAAAATTCGCAAAATCTACAGTTTTCATTTTATAACCACCAAATTTGGTATACTATCTCATGGTACTCTAACTTAGACGCTAGACGGTTTTTGGGAGGGGTTGGTGCCCGGGGGTCAGACCCCCCGAATAAACACTTCTTCGTAAAATTAACAGTTTTCAATTTAGAACCACCAAATTTGGTATACTATCTCATGGTACTCTAACTTAGACGGTTGTTGGTTTTTGGAACGGGTCAAGGCCCGGGAGTTAGAGCTCCCCCTCCCTACATACAAAATTTTCGTAAAATCTAGTTTTCATTTCAGAACCATCAAATTTGGTATCATGAAACTCTAACTTAGACGCTAGACGGTTTTTGGAAGGGGTTGGAGCCCGCGGGGTCGGAGCCCCCCCCTCATTAATAATTTCGTAAAATCGACAGTTTTCATCTTAGAACCACCAAATTTGGTATACTCTCTTATGGTACTCTAACTTAGACGGCAGACCGTTTTTGGAACGGGTCAAGGCCCGGGGGTGAGAGCCCCCCAAATAATATTTTTTTTTAAAAACTACAGTTTTCAATTCAGAACCACCTAATCTGGTATACTATCTCATGGTACTCTAACTTAGACGCCAGACGATTTTTGGAAGGGGTTGAAGCCCGCGGGGTCGGAGCCCCCTCATAAAAAATTTCGTAAAATCGACAGTTTTCATCTTAGAACCACCAAATTTGGTATACTGTCTTATGGTACTCTAACTTAGACGGCAGACCGTTTTTGGAACGGGTCAAGGCACGGGGGTCAGAGCCCCCACATACAAAATTTTCTTAAAAACTACAGTTTTCAATTCAGAACCACCTAATCTGGTATACTATCTCATGGTACTCTAACTTAGACGCTAGACGGTTTTTTGGAGGGGTTGGAGACCGGGGGTTAGACCCCCCACCCGAATAAACACTTTTTCGTAAAATCTACAGTTTTCAATTTAGGACAACCAGATTTGGTATACTACTTATGGTTATCTAACTTAGACGGTAGACGGTTTTTGGAAGGAGTCGGGGCCAGGGTCAAGGTAGCCCCATGCAAAATGTTCGTAAACAGTTCCATTTTTTACTTTTAAGAATACCCTATTTACGTTCTAAGGCGCTCTTTGGCCCTTTGAGGGCCTTGCACCATTAACCATCAACCAACCAAACAACTAACCAACCTACCGTCTAAGTTAGGGACTGTAGATAACAATAAAGTGCAAAAATATGCGTTTAATGGGGTATTAAAAACACAAATCTATATAGTTTAGCTTTCACTACCAACGAACGGCTTATCAGAAAGAAATATAATGTAATGTAAACAGAGAGTTCCAGATATTCAAAATTCAAAACGGTAAGAAAAAGATTATCAATGCCAATGTGAAGTCGTATGCATGCGACATCACATAGGTACATTGCATTTCTGTGTCGCGGGATTCACAGAAGCACACGCCAGATGTACGGCAGTTCTATAGATGTCTCCTAGAAGGCAAGTATTCCCATTCCGTTTTCTTTCTTTTTTGTTTCGCAAAATTAAATTAACTAAATCAAAAAATCTAAAATAAGTTTACTGGAAAATTGCAGGAATATCTTTTTCATTCATTAACTTTCACCCGCTGAACTTGGTGATTCCACAAATAGTAATATGTACCTGGCAAATAACTGGTATCCCTGCTAGTACAAATTATATTAATGATTTATTTGCGTCCAGTTCAATCTAGTATGTCCATAAGAGCGTTTGGGGCCGTATGAAAAACACATTTCAACGTGTGCCGCTACGGCGGCGGAGTGATCTAGGCGCTGGCTTCTGACCACTTGTCGAGAAGGATCCTGGTTCAAATCCCGGTGAATCATGGACGTTGTGCTTGACTTCTGGCACTGGCTGTCACCCTTCCCAGGAGCCAGTGGCCCAAAATTGGGAATGTCCGACTGCTTATAGCCCACTGAATTGATCACGGTGGTCGTTAACACCCCCCCCCCTAAAGATTGCGACGTGTCCATTGCTATTTGTTGTGGACCGTACAAAAAGTATGTTTTTGATATCAAGGTGTCCACTTCCATGTAGGCTGGCCATAAAATGTTAGGGGACCGTACAAAATTGCACTTTTGCTTCCACCTTGTCAGCGCGTCGGTATATGGTTGAAGTATACGTATATATAGTTGGGCCATTTCAGCACGTAGTTTGGTTTATATAGAAAATCAAGATAATGTTACATTTTTACTAAGGTACAACACATTAATCCCAAAGGCTATTTGTTGAAATCTTTAATCCGCCGTGCTCATATTCACAACGTTAACATAACATGTCAAGTTATTAATGTTGCAGTTTTACCCTGTCACAAAACTTTAGTTACAAGACCTTAGGCGTAAACTTTTTTTGGGAATTTTTAGTCCGACGTATTCAGAAGGTTTCGATAACATGCCAAGGTTATGGTACTGCGTTTTGACTGAGGCACAAAAATTAATAAACAGGCCTTAAGCCTTTTTATCAGTTTTCAATCAACCGTGCTCATATACATAAAATTTTCAGAGAAAGTCAAGTTTACTGTGTTGCGCATTTACTCGAGTACAAAACTATAAACAGCCATTAACTTTCACCCGCTGAACTTGGTGATTCCTCAATTCATCCATTAACAAGTCTTTTAAGTGATTGTATGCTATGGTCATATTGATAATGTTTGATGACAAGTCAGGTTAATGATGTTGCACTTATTAAAGACTTAAAAAGGTGTAGAGGTTAGTAATTATTATTTGAAGTCTAAGTAAAAGCTCATTTTTAACTTGACTCGTCATGAAATTCTTGTGAATATGACATTTATTTTATTTTGTACATTTTACAAAGCGCATGCATTTTTTTTGGCATTTGTTTTATTTTGTGTTGTACTTGTTACATAGCGTTTCGCATTTTTGTAATGCTTGTGACTTGTGATTGCATTTTGAATTTTTATTTGTTTCACATTTTGGATTGCATTTTGAATTTTTATTTGTTTCACATTTTGGATTGCATTTTGAATTTTTATATGTTTCACATTTTGGATTACTTTTTGACATTTTAGGTTTTTGACATGCTATTTTGAAAATTTTGACTTTTTTAATTTTGCGTTGTGTTTTACATTCTTGCATCTTCGGCGGAATTACATTCTTGAAAAATTCAAATACAAGTTAGTAAAAGGTATAAATCAATTAGTGAGAAATACCAGCACATTTTAGTAAAGGGTAGAATTATATGAAATTCCTCTTAAAATGTCCACCATGTTAACATTGTCTCTGTGCACCAAAGAAGTTCGAATTCCTTTTTATCTTGCCAGCGTTTCTCTTCTGGGTGGATTTGTTGGAATCTGTGCTATCACTCTTTCGATTTTAGCCATAGTTGTTCTCTGCTCTTTCGCAATTTCACTGATTATTTCGTACAGTCACAGTTTTTTCTCTCCCAGATTTGTATTCCAGCGTCTGTCTAATCTTTCAAGTTCGTTTTGTGTTCTGGGAAAGCCAAATAAATTGTTTTCACTAACTGACCAAATTGTTGGCGGGAACAGCGGAGGGCTTCTGCTTGGATTGTTTCTTCTGCTTCCACGAAATTTTCCAAGAACATAATTTTCCTCAAACCACTGAACTACAGAATCTGCATATTCTAGTAAAATTGATTTCACTTCTTCAAAAGCAGCTGGAATTTCATCAGATGAAAAAAATGCGAGTGCTTGCAAATGTCTGACTTTGAGAGCAAACTCACTGCTTTCCTTATATTCCAAGGCTATGCCAGAGGATGGATATTCCTCAGCACATTTTTTTCCGAGATGAAACCAACAACATTTGTGTGTGCTGCTTCCAAATTCCTTTTTAGCAGCATTATAACGGTAGCTATTTCAAAATATATTATTATGCGTATATTGTGGTGCAAGCTGAATATCATAGTATGATGCATAGTCTTGTAAATCCTACAAAAATAGTTTATAATAGTATTATATTATTTATACTTGCTGGAAAGTAACCCATAAACTAGTGGGACAAGTCTGTGCATCTCTGGATTCGTTTCAACCATAGCATGAATGGAACATAATTGCCTAAAAAGGGTTGGACAAGTTTCAAATGTCCCATCCATAATCCAGAGGGGTGCTTCTTTAAGCTTTCGTAAATTATTCTCTGTTAAAAATAAAATAATTCCTTGATGTCCAAATGCGCTATCTCTGCCAAGAAATTTTGCACCATCTTCTCCTGTAAATTTATTGGGGCATCGATCCGTTCTGAAGTCGTAGGCTCCGCAGGCATGTCTTGGCATGTTTTCTCTTTTTTACAACTTGCCTTAGTGCATCTATATTAGGCATGTAAGCTGCATTTACTGTAGCCATTGACGTTGTCACGGTTTGAATAATTTGTGCAGGGGCTTCGTCCGTATTTCTCGCTCGTTTTTTTATTTGCGCTCTTGCAACAGCAACATCACTTTTCTCCGGTCTTGGAGCATGATTATGTGGTTTCTCACTGCGCATCCTGTGTTCATCTCCAATAAGAATAGTACTAGCAAAGCCAGTACAATTTCCATAATTTCTTTCAATACAGTGACAATACCGTAAATCACCTCGCACTCTGTTATGGCAAAAAAAATACCCTTTCCATTTGAGCAAATCATTTTCTTTTTGTGAGTTAACTATTTATGTTGCATTTTTCATCTGCATAGTGCCTTCGGAAAACAATGCACTTTCTCTTTCCAAAATATTTAGAATGATATATTTCCACTATTATCACTTGACAACGCACAACAAAGGTTTCAACAAGCACGTTCTCTGTTCTCCAGTCAACTACGAACTAATGAGCAACCATTCAATAAAACACTCAGAATACAGACAATCACGTGAAGCTTGTTCCTCCAGTTAGGGTTTAAGCGAAGTTCAAGATTTTCGTACCTGCGGTCCCAAGAAGTGGTTAATTTTAAGGATCGGCATCTTATCTTTTGTTTTTCCAAAACGCAGAGGTACATGTATTTCACAGCTGGGACGCTCCAGGAGGGGGATCAACAGATGCGAAAAACCCGGGAGCCAGGTTCCAGATACATGTACTTGGAGTGCCACTTTTCCAAAATAAGAAATCAACGCTGCCAACGTTTTGTACTAGTTTTGTACAGTTTTGTACACCCAAAAGAAAATTTTGTACACCACCGGAAGTGGTACTTTTCTGCTCTTTAAAAGTGGCACTCCAAGTACATGCTGAGTGCCACTTTCTCAAAATCGAAAATAACTACTGCCAAAGTTTTGTACTAGTTTTGTACAGTTTTGTACACCCCAAAGAAAATTTGTACACCACCGGAAGTAGTACTTTTCGGCTCTCTAAAAGTGGCACTCCAAGTACATGCTGAGTGCCACTTTCTCGAAATCGAAAATAACTACTGCCAAAGTTTTGTACTAGTTTTGTACAGTTTTGTACACCCAAAAGAAAATTTTCTACACCACTAGAAGTGGTACTTTTTGACTGTCCTTTGTAGCCCTCGAGCATGTACTTGGAGTGCCACTTTTCCAAAAACAAAAATAAACACTGCCAGAGTGTTGTCCTAGTTTTGTACAGTTTTGTACAGTTTTGTACACCCAAAAGAAAATTTTGTACACCACAGGAAGTGGTACTTTTTGACTCCCCTTTGTGGCCCTCGAGCATGTACTTGGAGTGCCACTTTTCCAAAAAGGAAAATAAGCACTGTTTTAGTTTTGTACAGTTTTGTACACCCAAAAGAAAATTTTGTACACCACCGGAAATAGTTCATTTTGACTCTCCTTTGTGGCCCTCGAGCCTGTACTTGGAGTGCCATTTTTTCCGAAAACGAAAATAAACACTGCCAGAGTGCAGTCCTAGTTTTGTACAGTTTTGTACACTCAAAAGAAAATCGTGTACACCACCGGAAGTAGTACTTTTTTATTTTTCTTTGTGGCCCTCGAGCATGTACTTGGAGAGCCAATTTTCCAAAATTGAAAAAAAAAAAAACACTGTTAGAGTGTTGTCCTAGTTTTGTACACCCAAAAGAAAATTTTGTACACCACCGGAAGTGGTACTTTTTGACTCTCCTTTGTGGCCCTCGAGCATGAACTTGGAGTGCCATTTTTCCAAAATTAAAAAAAAACACTGCCAGAGTGATGTCATAGTTTTGTACACCCAAAAGAAGATTTTGTACACCACCGGAAGTGGTACTTTTTGACTCTTGATTTTCGAAGCAGTAGCTTAAATGGTTAACTAATTTGATTAATATTCCTAGTTTGTTGCATATAAAACACACTTTTGTAATAACCCAGAAGCCGAACGGCCAAGTTGGAAGAATCACCAAAAGAATTTATGTTTAAAATCTCCTTTCCCTTAATTTTCCACTCAATGAAAGTTCGAAGGTCAACTTTATAAAAAATCGTCACATTGTGATTCATCATTTGACACAAAATAGCTCTTAGATCAACATATAGCAACAATACGTATTCGTTTAAATCTCTTTCTTTATATCAGTTCCCCACAATTACTTGCAATCTTTCTCTCTACACCCCCACCCCCCATTTTTACAATCAAGGTTGTCTATAAATTTTGCTGTGACTCACTGTCAGTGTCGCTAAAATGTACAAGCTGTTAGAGAAGTAGCGGACTCTTCAGTGGGAAAATGTTTAGTTTAGAAGCAACTCGAAAGGAGGGTTAAGTTACAGGTATAAGTCACAGACTGAAATTCAAGCAATTTGAATTTCTGCGCAATGTTTTTTCAATCTAGTGGTTTTCAATATAAACAAAATTTTTATATTTAAGCATTGCTTTGTAGAAATAAAAAGATATTCAGTGAAACTTCGGCTATGCGTACTCCAGTTATATTTTTTGATATTTAAACGTAATTCTGCATTAGTCCCGATATTTTACTGTATTTTCTAAGCTTTTCCAATTCGATAATAGCTAATTAATTCATTTATACGCTTTTTGCGATGTACATAAATTTTGTAATTTCTGATTATCACAAACTCACAGTTCTTTGATTCGTTTACGTAACCGGTATATCACAAGTTTGAGAGAATCGAGACAGCGTTAGCGTTACTGAGTTCTTGGTGCAGCCAAAGTTGAACCTTCATTCCATCAGAGAAGGGTATGCTGTTTACTTTCGGTTAGCGTTCTTGTGTTCCTTCTTCGTGCAAAGTTGAACCTTGATCTCATCAGAGAGGGATATGTTGTTTAGTTTCGGTTTGGATGAAAAATTTATTTCGCAATCTTTGCTCGGAATAAAACGTGCACTTAGGCAAGCTACAACTCTTGGCATGATGCGGACGTCTTTTTGTTGTTGTAGTTCAGCTATGAAATAGATGGTGCAAAACTTAATAACGTTCGTAGTTATGTTTTTTCTCTGACTTTGACAAATTTTAAACAAGCAAAGATTAGAGAATATTTTACTCAATACTATTGAGAAATCAACTTGTAAACAATTTGCTTTGAAAAGAGCGATGCTAACAAAGAAGGAGTAGTAGGGGTATGAATATAAAAACAAAATAACATTCGGATTTACAACAAAGTTTTTAAAAAGTAAAGATTTTTTTTTCATGTATTGAAAATGCGAAATTGTACATAATCATTTTGTCATGTAGTTTTTAAAATATTTGGCCAAACTTTGGGAACTTGTTTAACCGCCATTTTGGTGAAAAAAAAAATCATATAAAGGGCCGGAAACTTTTTCCCGCTGCGTTATCCCCCATGAGCATGGGCGTCCGCTGCAACTTTTCCGGGGAGGGGAAAAGCTGGTATACTCCCACTATCATAATTATTGCTTAAATTTATAGTACCCCTGCGTCTTTATATGGCATAGTGGGGGTTGGGTCAGGCGAGTGCATCGAGCCCCTAAAGCTAGGGAGTGGGTTCGGAGCACTGATATCCCCCCCGCCCCCAAAGTTTGGGAACTTGGACACGTCTTTCTTTCTATAGTCAATATTTAGTATTGAAATAACGGACAATAATAATAATTATGTCATTTACTAATTACTGGTAACTGATTATTCATATCTGAGTCAAAAGTTTAACCTTACTGTAGGCTTCTTGCTAAATTTAATAATCAACTTAATAAAGTCTTTTTGTATGGAAACATTCACTTGGGGTTACGTAAAACAATGGCACTGCTCCATCGTCCTTTATTGAGTATGAGTATAAACCCCTATTTTTTATAGACATTTATCTGTTAATTTTTATATCCCCTTCAATTTTCTGTTTCTTGCACTTTAGAAGAGATACTATGAAATAAAAACTGCAAACGTCTTGGGTTTTGTCCAAATCTATCAATTACATTTTGAATGAGTTCATGTTTATTCTCAAAAACCTTTTCTCGATGAATACTCATCATGCACAGTCCAGATAAACGTTCATCTGCCATTTTTGACCTTAACCAGGTTTTTAACCGTTCTAATAGTGCTGAAGGACCTCTCCACTGGGCAGGTTGTTACTGGTAATGTTTGAACAATAAGAATAGCCTGTCGAACAGAAGGAAACAGATCACTGTGTTTGAGCACGCCTAAAGTTCGTCTTCACATCCATCATCTTGTTTTTTCCTTCCTGACCACATTTCAAACTGTTATGGATAGGTTTTGCTCATGTGTGTAATTAATAGTTAAATTTAGCAAATGTTAAAATTCAGGTAAATATTGACTTTAGGTGAAAATTAAAATTTGGGAGACGAGTGGATGCATTTCGAAACAAAAAGTAAATTCAATCTATTAAGCCCATGATAAATGAAAATAAAATGCAATGGAATTAGGACATTCCAAAAGTTATTACGACATTCCAAAAGTTATTATTGAAAGTTTGCGTTATTTGAATTTACGATGAGCTGTGACACCTGCAAGTGTAAAATAAGTAATTGTTTACATGTGTACCAAATTTGTGAACACTAAAAAATGGATGGTACACTTTGGAAGCACTGATATCCTAAGTGCAAATCCCCCAAATACATGGCGTCAGTTGAATAAACAAGTACATCGCACTTTCACGTTTTATCAACACACGGCATAACAATTTTTCGGTTGCTGGATGTCCTACACATTAAAGCTATTCGACCCTTTGGCTCCGGGTTGTGATACGATCGCTCTGCAATCGCCTTATTGGTGCACTGCTGAAGGAAAGTGCGAGGCCACATGGAGATTCCTCGTGGAGGATGTGGATCCTACAATTGTCGGTGGTTGTACTAAACTATGTAATTATTGCCTTGATGTTTTTCTTAACACTCACGGCTACCCGTCACAGTTGCATCTGTAAAGAGATCGTTTTCCAAATTAAAATTTGTAAAAACTATTTGAGAAGCATCATGTCACAAGATAGGCTGCAGGAATTGTCACTGCATAGAAAGGCAGTTTGCCAAAAGAATGGACCTCAACGCTTAATAATTTCGCCAAAAAATGAAGGCTAGAAAGAAAGACTTAGGCCTAAAAACATGAAAATTTCCACTTATGGCATAATTAATTTTCCACTTGTATTTTAATCATACAATTATAATTTATATTATATCTGTATTATGTAGTTATGTATTACACTCAGTGGTTGAAGTGGCACAGAGCTACTGCCAGTATGGTGTAGACCATAGATCCACATAGTATAAATAGGAGGTTTCGAAAGAAATACATTCCATTCCGTATAATTGCTTTTTTTTTTTTCTTTGTTTTTTTGTATTGAAAAATTAATGTATATAATTTTATAAAATTAATGTAAAAATTAAAAAAACTTCATTGAAGGTTTGTGGTCGGTCTCTTTCAGTCTCAGCTGCTAATTATCAATTTTATCCGTTAAAAATGCCATTTCCCGTTTTTTGCGTTAAAATTTGTTCTTTCATCCTGATATCTTTACGTAGTTTCTGAAGGGTTTATAATTTATTACATACCGGGATGGTAAATAACGTTTTTTTTAACTGCCGGTATGCTCACTTCCATTTTGTTAACTACCGGTATGCCATACCAGCACATTTCGAACACTGGGTATCATAGTACTCGTATATTTGTAAACAACACATACCTGCACATTGCATTTCCACACGCACTTTTTTTTCCTGGCCTGCATTGAAGTTTTGTTGTACATGCAAATTAATATCTGCAGCTACGAAATCCATATTGCATTCTTGCAGTGTAGAATACTGAATTCCCTGTTTGTATACAACCATATCCAATAACGATCACTAAAGTCTCATAGTTGTTAACCTTAAACATTTAAATGTATATTACCGAATTCGTTTCAATGCGATAAAACGTATATTCATGATTATGCATCTGACAGCTCACCGTGTTAAATCTGACTGGCTGATTGATAACCTTGCATTATGTACTTCTGTTCCAAAATTTATTTTAAAAGTTAAAACTACAGGGCTCTATAGGTAGTTCCTTTACTTTACCAGACATCAGTCTCCCTAACTTCCTGGCATCCCCATTTTCCCAAAACAAACACCGTGAAAAATACATCCTCCCTAGTGTCCGAAATTCTGGAAAAATTATTATGCTTAGGGGTGCTGAAATGAACTTTCCGGGGTTGCACAAGTGGTGCTAGTTACGCCACTGCGAATGCGCAGAGGTGTTTTGCAACTTCCCTCTCCCCCAACCTTGCTCGGCATGGCTGCTAGACTGGAAGCGATGATATGCGCTGATTTGAATTCCTTTTCCTCGCGTTTCCGAAATGCTTTTGCCGAAAGCATTGCTTAACAAAGCAACAAAAAACTGTTTCTTTTCTTCCTTTGCTATAAAAATGAAGGCTCCGACAATGTCTTAGTTTATACAAGACAACCGCACGAAAATTTGCTACCTTGAACAAATAAAAGTTGCGTATAATGAACACAAAAACAGCTGGTTGTGTATAATAAACAGGAGTAAAAGTATGTAATAAACTGGAAAGAGATAGTAGTGTTAACTTCTGGATTTCGAAAGATGACACTCTAAGAGCATGTTGGACAACCAAAGAGAACCATCGCCGGAGGAGTACATCACTCTCTTTTGTCTGTACAAAACTAGTACACCATTCTGGCAGTGTTTATTTTCGATTTTAGAAATATGGCACTCCAAGTACATGCTCGAGTGCCACAAAAGGAGAGTCAAAAAGTACCACTTCCGGTGGTGTAAAACATTTTCTTTTGGGTGTACAAAACTAGGACAACACTCTGGCAGTGTTTTTTTTTCAATTTTGGAAAAGTGGCACTACAAGTACAAGGTCGAGAGCCACAAAGGAGAGCAAAAAAGTACCACTTCCGGTGGTGCACAAAATTTTCTTTTGGGTGTACAAAACTGTACAAAACTAGTACAAAACTTTGGCAGTAGTTATTTTCGATTTTGAGAAAGTGGAACTCAGCATGTACTTCGAGTGCCACTTTAACAGAGCCGAAAAGTACTACTTCCGGTGGTGTACAAAATTTTCTTTTGGGTGTACAAAACTGTACAAAACTAGTACAAAACTTTGGCAGTATTTATTTTCGATTTTGAAAAAGTGGCACTCCAGCATGTACTTGGAGTGCCACTTTTAAAGAGCCGAAAAATACCACTTCCGGTGGTGTACAAAATTTTCTTTTGGGTGTACAAAACTGTACAAAACTTTGGCAGTAGTTATTTTCGATGTTGAGAAAGTGTCACTCAGCATGTACTTGGAGTGCCACTTTAACAGAGCCGAAAAGTACTACTTCCGGTGGTGTACAAAATTTTCTTTGGGGGGTACAAAACTGTACAAAACTTTGGCAGTAGTTATTTTCGATTTTGAGAAAGTGTCACTCAGCATATACTTGGAGTGCCACTTTAACAGAGCCGAAAAGTACTACTTCCGGTGGTGTACAAAATTTTCTTTTGGGTGCACAAAACTGTACAAAACTAGTACAAAACTTTGGCAGTATTTATTTTCGATTTTGAAAAAGTGGCACTTCAGCATGCACTTGGAGTGCCACTTTTAAAGAGCCGAAAAGTACCACTTCCGGTGGTGCATAAAATTTTCTTTAGGGTGTACAAAACTGTACAAAACTAGTACAAAACGTTGGCAGCGTTGATTTCTTATTTTGGAAAAGTGGCACTCCAAGTACATGTATCTCCAGGTTCCGGAGGCGGCAACAGGCGCGGACTGGGCAGCTGTACTCTGGGCCGGTAGGCGTCATGCTAATTCTCAAAAATAAATTCAAATTTTTTGTGTTGCACCATGCGTATGAAAGAAAATTGTTATACTGAAAAGACAATTTGTTTTCCCCGTAACATATTAAACGAAACCTACGTCCCTACGTGCCAAATGATCTGTAAACCAAACACAGTTTTTCATGCAACACCTTCCCCCGACTTTCTAAGTTCAGATCTGTCTCGTTCGACTTATTTCCTGTACCGCCCCTCTCTTTCGCTAATTGCAGTTAATTGCCGTGAAATTGGTGTTTTACGTTGGGGTGTATTGCCGTCTGTCCTGAAGACTATAGTGAAAGCGGTGAACCCCAGGGGAAAAGTATTCCATCAAAAGCAACAGAAATCCAATGCGAGAGCAAAACTTTGTTCGTTGGCATTACATCCAAGCAATTTAGGCGAAGTAGGAAGTGTGTTTTTCTACTACGACACCAGAAGATTGTCGCGAATGCTCAGGCAATTACGATACAGATGTGTCCTTAAGACTTCTCTTTCAAGACGTCCAAAGGCCTGCACTAGGGGATGGGGAGGGATACAGTGCGGAGGCTCTTTTTTGTTGCAGTTAGAAATTCTTAAGCTCATTCTTCCTTAAAACTTTGCCTGGTTACCAGTAAGTACTGTCTTATGCCTCAACCCTTGCACAGATTTGTTGTTTTTGTTTTCATTCTTTGAGTTAACAGCGGGAAAATATCTGAACTGCGTTGTTTCAGTTGGAAATATTTTTTTACTTCAGCAACAGGGCTTCACGTATAATTGCAAAATACTTCGATAGAATAAACATACCTTACATAAAGAGTTTGCATGAGAAAATAGATTAATAATAAGGAAAATATTCTAAAACCAAAAAAAGAAATTGTGGAACCGAAAAAGCTAGGTAGAGGAAACAAAAGGCTCTAAGAAAACGTTCATATTTAAAGAAACCTGTAGTCGCTTAATGAGCAAGTGGTATAACTCAATACAAAATCATGTGCTGTATTTGAAAAAAAATTAGAAGCAAGTAGGCATCGTGACTGTCCACAGTTTCCCCTTTTCATCCTGTCGACATTACAACCACCACAGAAAAGAAAAGAACAAAAACAAAACAAAAACACCCATACAAAGTAAAATGCTCAAAACATAAAAAGAAGTAACCACACAAAATGAAATGCCCAAAACATTAAAAAAACTGCAACCACACGAAACAAAATACCCAAAACATGGTAAGAAATTCTGTTTAAAGCACAGTGAAGGTATACGACAGGAGAAATATATGTTTTTAAAACTTAATACAAGTGTCAAATTTGAAATAAAAAGAAAGAAAAAAAGAAATATTCGAAATTTCATTGTTACTTTAGATATTTTGACCTGTTGACATTTCGTAAATTGTACTTGCACTCGGTCAAAAAATATTACTTACAAGGACTCTTTAGTAACTTTTAATCGCTGTGGTCGTATTTATAAGGTTTGCATAACAAATCAAGTTAATAATGTTGCGCTTTCACTTACCGTCTCCCTCTAAGTCAGAGTTTCATGACACAAAATTTGGTGGTTCTGAATTGAAAAATAACGATTTTAAGAAAATTTTGTATGTGGGGGGGGTCTTACCCCGGGCCTTGATCCGTTCCAAAAACTTTCTACCGTCTAAGTTAGAGTACCATGAGATAATATAAAAAATTTGGTGGTTCTAAATTGAAAACTATAGATTTTACGAAAGTTTGTGTGTAGGGGGTGGGGTAACCACCCTTGCCCCGACCCGTTCTGAAAACCGTCTACCGTTTAATTCAGAACACCATTATATAGTATACCAAATTTGGTAGCTCTAAATTGAAAACTTTAGTTTTTACGAAAAATATTCTTGGGTGGAGGGACTCTGACCGCGAGCCCGACCCGTTCCAAAAACCGTCTACCGTCTAAGTTAGAGTACCATGAGAGAGTATACCAAATTTGGTGGTTCTAAATTTAAAACTGAAGATTTTACGCGGCATTTTTATGGGGGAGCTTTACCCCCGGGCTCCAACTCCTTCCAGAAACGGTCTACTGTCTAAGTTAGAGTACCATGAGATAGTATACCAAATTTGGTGGTTCTAAATTGAAAACTGTAGATTTTACGAAAAAAATTTTATTCGGAGGGGAGGGGGTGACCCCCGGGCTCCAACCCATTCCAAAACCCCTTCTGGCGTCTAAGTTAGAGTACCATGAGATAGTATACCAGATTTGGTGGTTCTGAATTGAAAACTGTAGTTTTTAAGAAAATTTTGTATGTGGGAGCTCTGACCCCCGGACCTTGATCGGTTCCAAAAACGGTCTACTGTCTAAGTTAGAATACCATGAGATAGTATACCAAATTTGGTGGTTCTAAATTGAAAACTGTAGATTTTACGAAAAAGTTTTTATTCAGGGGGCCGACCCCCGGGCTGCAACCCCTCCAAAAAACCTTCTAGCGTCTAAGATAGAGTACCATGAGATAGTATACCAAATTTGGCGGTTCTAAATTGAAAACTGTAGTATTTACGAAAAAGTTTTTATTCGGGGGGGGGGGTCTGACCCCCGGGCTCCAACCCCTTCCAAAAACCGTCTAGCGTCTAAGTTAGAGTACCATGAGATAGTATACCAGATTAGGTGGTTCTGAATTGAAAACTGTAGTTTTTAAGAAAATTTTGTATGTGGGGGGCTCTGACCACCTCGGGCCTTGACCCGTTCCAAAAACGGTCTGCCGACTAAGTTAGAGTACCATTAGATAGTATACCAAATTTGGTGGTTCTAAGATAAAAACTGTAGATTTTACGAAATTTTTTATGAAGGGGGGGGGGCGACCCCGCGGGCTCCAACCCCTTCCAAAAACCGTCTAGCGTCTAAGTTAGAGTACCATGAGATAGTATACCAAATTTGGTGGTTCTAAATTGAAAACTGTAGATTTTACGAAAAAGTTTTTATTCGGGGGGGGGTCTGACCCCCCGGCCTCCAACCCCTTCCAAAAACCGTCTAGCGTCTAAGTTAGAGTACCATGAGATAGTATACCAGATTAGGTGGTTCTGAATTGAAAACTGTAGTTTTTAAGAAAACATTTTTTGTGGGGGCTCTGACCCCCGGGTCTTGACCCGTTCCAAAAACGGTCTGCCGTCTAAGTTAGAGTACCATAAGATAGTATACCAAATTTGGTGGTTCTAATATGAAAACTGTAGATTTTACGAAATTTTTATGAGATGGGGCGACCCCCGGGCTGCGACCCCTTCAAAAAACCTTCTAGCGTCTAAGATAGAGTACCATGAGATAGTATACCAAATTCGGTGGTTCTAATATGAAAACTGTAGATTTTACGAAATTTTTATGAGGGGGGGGGCGACCCCCGGGCTGCAACCCCTCCAAAAAACGTTCTAGCGTCTAAGATAGAGAACCATGAGATAGTATACCAAATTTGGCGGTTCTAAATTAAAAACTGTAGTATTTACGAAAAAGTTTTTATTCGGGGGGTCTGGCCCCCGGGCTCCAACCCCTTCCAAAAACCGTCTAGCGTCTAAGTTAGAGTACCATGAGATAGTATACCAGATTAGGTGGTTCTGAATTGAAAACTGCAGTTTTTAAGAAAATTTTGTATGTGGGGGGCTCTGACCCCCTCGGGCCTTGACCCGTTCGAAAAACGGTCTGCCGACTAAGTTAGAGTACCATAAGATAGTATACCAAATTTGGTGGTTCTAAAATGGAAACTGTTGATTTTACGAATTTTTTTATGAGGGGGAGCTCCGAACCCGCGGGCACCAACCCCTACCAAAAACCGTCTAGCGTCTAAGTTAGAGTTTCATGATACCAAATTTGATGGTTCTGAAATGAAAACTAGATTTTACGAAAATTTTGTATGTAGGGGGGGGGGGGCTCTGACTCCCCGGGCCTTGACCCGTTCCAAAAACTGACAACCGTCTAAGTTAGAGTACTATGAGATAGGATACCTGATTTGGTGGTTATGAATTGAAAACTGTAGATCTTACAAATATTTTATGTATGGGGGGCTCTGACCAACCGGGCCCTGCCCCGTTCCAAAAACCGTTTACCGTCTAATATTTTTAGTGCCAAAGAAAAACGTAATATTCCTATCCTGTCTGCGTGTCCAAACTTTATAAATTTGATCAGGGAGCAAGACGTTCGAAATCGTACGTTTTCCTGCATGCGTTTTGTATGTAACCAAAATCTGTAAACGCGACGAATTGACGTAGTCGACGAATTTGTCCGCGACGAATTGACGCGCGACGAATTGACGCATGCGACGAATTGTCGTAGTCGACGAATTGACGCGCGACGAATTGACGTAGTCGACGAATTGACGCACGCGACGAATTGACGTGACACCCAGGAAATCAACGAGTCACTTCAAGACCTCGCGACCGACATCGATCGGATGACAAAGCTTGCGTATGGGCAATGTTCGTCGGATATACAGGACACGATGGCGCAGCAAAATTTTGTGGAAGCGATTTCTGATCCAGACATTCAGCATTCAGTGCGAATGGCGGATTGTGACTCACTTAAGTCAGATGCAATGAAATTAGACTCTTCGCGCCATTCTAGGAGTTCTAGAAAAACAGTTCGTATGGCGACTGTAGCAGAAAGTTCAGTCAATGCATCAGTCGAAACTAAACTCGAAGAGCTTTTGGATCTCCTTCGCAGAAAGGTTAAACATCGTTCTGTTACGTCTCCTGGCCGGGGAAGAAGTGATACGCCGTCTAGAAAAATGTAGTGCTGGTATTGTAGATTAAGAGGTCATCGCAATATTGAATGTAGAAAACGGTTGAGAGAGGAAAAAAAGTCCATGGAACAGGCTTTGGGAAACCCCCAGAAGTTAGTTTCGAGGGGCGAGAACTGACGCAGCAAAATCAGCCCTGCACGGTTAAAGCGCACGTCACAGGTCTTTCTGGGGATTACAGTGGTTTAACAGTTGAGAGGATGATAAATAAACCTAAATGCCAATTTGTGCTGGATACTCGGGCGGATATTACATTACTCCGTCCGGATTTTTTCGAGCAAATTAAGGAACCTGCAGATTGTTTGAAGAATGAGCAACGGGTTGAGATTCAAACTGTGAATGGTGATGGTTTAGTTGCTCTTGGAACCGCAGGCGTCGACATACGCATTGGAAATGAATGCTGCAGACACACGGCAGTGATTGCTGATATCGTTGAAGAATGCATCCTGGGTCTCGATTTTCTTAGTGAGAACAGATATGTTTTGGACCATACGAATGGAACCCTGAAGACGGAACATGAGGAAATGGTTCTCATGAGGAGTCAACATGGGCACCTGAGGTCGCAAAGGGTCACAGTTCTCGCAAAAGGAAAGTGTGTTTTACCAGCAAAAAGTGAAACAATTCTGGCAGGATGTTTGCCTGAGCTTTCACTAGAATTTCCGATGGCAGTATGCGAAATGTCCGAAATTTGCCTGTTACCAAAACATGTACTTGTAGCGAGAGCGCTGGTAAAAACAGCACATTGCATCCCCGTAAGAATAGTTAACCTGGTTGACGTCAAGTTGAAGATAAAGGAAGGGTTAGCACTTTGTTCCTTGAATCCTGTAATTTCGGCGCGTAGCTGTAATGTAAGGATCCCACCCAACTCGAGCGTGGGAGGGAGCGGCGAAGTGCCGGAGCATCTGCGTGACCTCGCAATGGAGGCCACGGCGAGCCTGAGTACGTATCGGCTTGGAGAGTGGACCGAGATGATAAGAGAATTCGCCGATGATTTTCCGCAGGTGAGGATGACATGCAGGCTGCGGAGAAAGTGTTTAAGGAGGAAGACTTAGTCTGGCTCTATAACCCACTTAGGCGAAAGGGAAAGTCAACGAAATTGCAGCGCCCGTGGGAAGGTCCTTATGTAATAAAGAAAAGAATAAACGATGTTCTTTACAAGGTTCAGTACAATAATAGACCAGTTAGAGTTATACACCTCGACAGGCTTAGACCGTATAGTTCAGGAAATACCGAATCATAAACATTTGAAGGGTGAGTGTCTCAGGTGATTGGTTAGTTTCCCGTTGGTTGACTTAGTGATGTGAAAGGGTGAGAAGCGGAGAGCTTGAGAACATGGAATGAGTTTGTTGGTTGTAATAATTTTGTATAGTGTACTCGGTGTTGTGTTCTATTGGTTGAAATATTTCAATATGGCAATATGTCGTACGCCGTGGTAGTGGAACTGTATAATGTAAATTAATTATGTGGTGTCGTATATGTGTACTGCCCTGGGGCGTAGCAGTGTATATAATTACAGGTATGCATGGAATGTGGGCGTTCCCTGAGATTCGTTAGAAAAGGGGATGTGCCCGGGGAACTCCAAAGACCAATTCAAAGCGACTGTTTTGAGAAGGGTAGAGACGATGATAGGCACCAAGAAAGAGGGGTACTATTGAGTTCTTATCTATGGCAGGCAGTTCCGGGTGGTGGAATCCCTGCGAATCACAGGTAGCTTATATGCACTCGGGACGAGTTGCATTTTAAGAAAGGGGCGATGTGACGATCCCCCTCCTCGCATAATTAATTGGAGAGAGGCGTGGTTAATTACCGGTAATTGGAACTTGATTGGGAGTTTTAATTAACAGAGAGTTGTAATTTTAAACACTTGCGAGGGACGGTATATTAAGAAAAGATCTTCTAGCACTTTGATTTCAAGTGGCGAGTACAAAGAAGCCATAAACAGAAATGGGGCGGGTCAGAGTTTAAAAGCTATTTCCCATGACTCAAACGTGTTTGGACGGCAAAAACGTTTGAAGCTTTTGTCTGTGCAGCGCGCTAAACAATGGGAAAGCTCTTAGACTTGAAGAGCGGTTTATAATAAAAATGTCGCGGTTTCAAGTGTTGGAATTCACCGGTTACCAATTTCTTGGAGAGGGGAGATTGTTGTTAACGACAGATCCCGTTTGATATCCGAGAAAACTGGGCCTCGATTTCTCCTCGTGCTAGAAAATGCTTGCCGTCCGTCTGCGTGCTCTTACAATTTTGAGCATAAGAAGAGAATCCAGCTGAAAAGCATAAGCTGATGAATAATAACCACCAGATTTACCTAAAAACTTTCTGCACCTCGCCTAAGCATCAATACCTGTCCTAAGGCGCCATTTCGGGTGAAATACGGACAGAGAAATAATAATTACGGAATATCGCCTGACTCATGCAGAGAGAGAGAAGAGAAACGCCAACCTCGGAAACCGCCGAGGAGCCCAGACCCCTGCAGAGCCTCTTCGTAAAGAAAGCGGGGAGAGAACTTTGGTGCGTGTGTCTGAGTACGTGCGTTCAGCGACTAGGGATGATGTCGTTTTGACCAAGAGACCGTAAGCAACGCCGCCTCATCCAACAAGGGAAAAGATCTACCCGTAGTGCCAACAAATTAGTGAATGTGAGTGAGTGTTGTGTTGTTTTCTGGATGCCATCCATACTGTAGATACTCAAGGACCTATGTAAGTACTTTTTACCAGTATTCTTTGCTGCTCATTGTGATCGAACAAACTTTCGTTAGGACATATTTTCTGAAACACCGAAGAGGGCCAAAGCTGGCCGGAAATTATAGCCTTTTCTATTAAATGAAGAATCCGGTGTAATTTATGCATGTATCCATTAAATCCCTGTTTTAATTGATATACTATGCCTCTATTGGTTTATTGGTGTACTTTGTCGGCTAATTGGCTAACAAGGTATTGGCGGATCCAGTGATTCGAATCGCAGTCCGGAAGTGATTGGGCATCCTGACAACTAAGGCCCAAAGGACGCAACAATATTAAGAAAAGCACCGCAGTCACTCTAAATGAAGATACTCTACCATTACCTGAGCTTACTACATGAAGTACCTTCCTCAGAATTACAGATGAGGATCTTGATCTTGCATAATTTTACTGAAATCGTACTGTGTAAAAGATACTTGACCAGTCCCAACTTGAAAGTTAGAGTAAGAGAAGCGTGCTACATTTGTATTGTGTCATTACTAATGCTTACATCTCACGTAATGCTTCATCCAACTTTAAAGCCATAACACTAGGAAAATATATCTTGGTGATACATATGTGTATGATGAAATTTAAAAGTGATATATAGACCCACATTGCAAATTAATCAATGATTTAGTTTTTTGTGAAAATACATTTTCACATCACACTCATTCCAAAATGAAGAACATTTTGCAACGACTGCAGTTAAGATCTACTTTTATGACCCGATTTAAAATGTGCATTTGTATTTCATATAAGACAGCACTGTATAATAGAAAAACAGGAGAGGCTTTTCTTTTCTTTCTTTTTTTTTTTTTTTTTTGCTAAATCAAATAATGAAATTAAAAGGTAAGTAATAATAAGGATTATTATTATTGTTTGTCCAATAGTAAACTACCGGCTGCTTCAATAGAGATATTTTAGGCAGCTTGGAGTAAAATAAGGAAATACTTCACGGCCGTTTTGTAGCGGCACAATGCGTTTGCATTTTAACTTTCTGGTGGTAGATGGATTAGTGAGTAACCTCATACGACTAACCTGTAAATTACATCTGTTGTGAAAGAAGTGACGTAAAATATAGGATTAAATTTTTTGACTGCACTAAATTGTACATTCCAAATCAGTTGCTACTCTATTTGTTCTTTAAACGAAACAAAAAATTAAAAAAAACGAAGCAAAAACAAGTGAATAATACATAGTTGTAAAAGCTGTCGCGCTAATAAAGATTTAAAAGTGTAGTTCAAAGTTTACTATTTGTACAGAACAGGAATGAAGTGAAAATAGAAACAGTAAAGAATGTATACAGTAATAAGCAATATTAATTCCAGTGGAAAATTACACCTCCACTGAGGAAGATGCGCTGTAGTGCAGAGAAATATTTTTCAGATTAGTAGCTATATCAAACATAAGGACTTTGTAAACATTTTTTTAAGTGAATCATTTGGTGAATAAGGGAAATACTGATATCCGTTTTTCTTACTTCTCGGACCGAGAAAACATTGACTGCCTGAATGGCTTCTGTGTAAATGTTTCGCACCACATCAAGATAGCACATGTTTAGAGTAAAACATCCTAGACACATGAGTGAAGATCATTTTGAAATTTGATGACCTAAGGACTTTTGATATTTAAGAAATAAATTTCAGTGATGAATGGTAGAACTGCCAAGATTTGTTGAGAATTTGGAGAGTTCAGCGTCAAAGTGGATTTATGTTGAGTTTTAAATAAGGTTTTGATAGCCGAGTCCAACAATGAATGTTTGAATCCTCTGTTGATAGCAACATGGTTTATGTAATCTAGTTCCTTCTGGAGACCCTTTTTTGTAGAACAGATGTTTAAGGCTTGGTAAACATACGTATAAGAAAGGAAACTGGTTTTGTGTTTGCATGAATGATGTAATTTTGCGTCAGCGGTAAACGAACAGTAAATGATTTGCGATAAACCGTGGTGATGAAAGGATCTTCTCACCGTGTAATTAATACGCGTCGAAAAGGAAAAGAACCACCTTGCTCCAATTCATAAGTAAAGTAAATATTTGGGTTAAATGAGTTGATCGTTAGTAACATTTCTTAGAATTTCGAAATTTCACTTTCTCAGAGGTTAAAAATATAGTCTACGTAGCGTACCCAAAGGCTGCAGAAGATAATTTTGAAAAGTTGGCCTTTAAAGTGTTCCATATAGATTTCGCAAAGAATTGGAGATAGCGATCTTCCTATTGCTAGACTACAAATGTTTCTGTGAAATTGGCCTTTGTAAACAAAACAGTTCTGAGAAAAGCATGTAACAACCAAAATTAAGTGTTCTACTTCCAGTTGGACAATTTGTTGTACTAACAGACCTATTTTTTGACAATTCATTGCTTCTTCTACTGAAATGTTCGAAAACATAGAAATTACATCTAGCAATATTAATGTCTTGTTTTTCGAGGAAGGCAGGTTAAGGTGGATGACAAGTTGTATACAATTTTTGATAGAACTTTTGTCTGAAGATAATATGACGGAAAACCTCCGGTATAGGAATTTCGCTAGTTCGTAAGATACTGTACCAGTATTATTATCAACAGGTCGATATTGTAGAAGACGTTGAAATATACGCATTTCATAATTATATCATCTGTGCTCAATCAGCTCACCTACACGATTTTCCAAAATTCACAAAATATGCATTCCATTTCGACCGATCGTTGACAATATTGGTACTAGAAAACTCCTGTCCTGGAAGTTATCCATTTTATTCTATTCAGATAAAAGTTCCATCAAAAACTGTATAGAACTTGTGTACCGCATTAAGCTGCACTCCCCGAAAAACAAGACACTAATATCACAAGATAGTATTTCCATGTTCTCCAAAATTCTAGTTGAAGAGGCAATGGATTGTCCAAAAACAGTCTGTTCGACTACCATTTTGCCAATCTGGAAGCAAACAAACTCTTCATTTTGGTCACAACATGACTTCCTCAAAATTTTTCCGTTTACCATTGCCAATTTTGCAGAAATATTTGTAGTCTAGCAATTGAAAGACCGTTATCACCAATTAGTTGCGAAATTTATATGGAACACTTTGAAAACAAACTTTTCAATATGACCTCTTTCAACCTTTGGATAACCTATGAAGACGACATTTCCATTTACTGGGAAAGTGACATTTTGAAATATCTTGGACTGTTATCCACGATCAACTCATTGGACCCAAATAAACAGTTTACTTATGAATTGCAGCAAAATGGTTCTCTTCCTTTTCGATAGGTACTAGTTACACGGTTAAAATATTCATTCGTCATTACTGTTTATCGCAAACTGTTTTCTCTTCGTTTAGCACCTCACACAATATCGAAACATTCCATCGCACACACAACCAGTGCCGTTCATACATATACAGTATCTCCCGAGACTTAAACATCTGTTCTGCAAAGCAAGTTTTCCAGAAGGAACTAGATTGCATCACACATGTTGCTATAAACAGAGGATTCCAGCATTCATTGGTTGACTCAGCTATCAAGAAATATATTAAGGATCAACATAAATCAGCTTTGACTCCGGTCCCTCCAAATACTCAACGAAACTTGGCAGTTCTTCCATTCGTCCCTCAATCTTTTTTCATAATATCAAAAATCCTTAGGCAATCAAATTTCAAAGCGATTTTTACTCTTGTATCCAAGATGTTTTACTCTACGAAAAAACACACCCAATTCCTGACAAAAACTCTTGGCGATTCTATTGCTTCCAGTGTCAGTGCGGCCTGTCATACATAGGTCAGACACAGAGAGATTACTTAAATTCGTATTAAAAGAACACCTATCATATATTAAGGAATGTAGACCGAAAAATCACCCACAGCCTAAAACTGTTAGCAAAATAACGACCATTTTCTTTTTGATGAAGCGAAACTGTTAGACGTAAATCAATATTTCACCTAAACTTTTTAAAAGCTTTTACATTTTCAAATCGTAATAATCTGGAAAATGATTTATCTTCAACACCATACCTGTCGATCTCACGGAAAGACCTCATCAAAACCGATGGCCGCACAAGACGTTGTACACTTGAAACTGGTAATATCGTCACAAGCAAGAAATACAAACATTTGGTCTTCTGGAAGCTGGACCAAACTTACCAGCGAAACTACAGTAGACTTTTAAATTATAAATTATGTATTCATTAACGTCGTTTTCTGAAGTAAAATAAATATAATTCTGCAATGCCTGTGGTCCTACTACTTCAAAGTCTTCGTTTATTAGATCAAGAAATTTTGATACACTTGCTCTTTACATTCTGATACACAATTTTAACGATAATTTATCATTTGAAACAAAAATTACCGAAACCCGAAATCCTAATATATTGAAAGAAATTGAATTACAAAATTTTAAATACGCACACACTCTTTTTTTGTAAAAATAACGTATATATAAATTAAAAATTAAGTAAATTTAGCATGTCAATTTAATACAGTTCCTCTAACACGATGGTAGCATCCTGTTAATGTGTGTAAATTTCAAAAAGTGGGAGACTGCAAAAGTGGATTTGTTATTATATGATGCAATCTTTCTCATTTATCTTGTATGTATAGAAATATCTTGATTCATTGAAAAAAGAAAACTTTAAGAATTCCGTGTTAACAGATTGTTTTTCTTTCATCGGTCACTCATCTCTGTTCCGCTGGACTACTTTCATTTCACACTGAAGGATTCCTATCGTACATTTTCAGCGCAGGACTGGTTTATAAGTTTTTTCAAGGATCAAATAAAATTAACGTGCATTTGAAAACTAGTACAAACAAAACGGAACACGTTTCCTTTCCTACAGGGAGCACAATTTATTTTGTTGCAATATGAGGCGTAGCCTCTTGTGTAATATACTGGGTTACCATTTAATATGTAATACTCAATAATACCATTACATGATTTCAGGTATAAAATTAACAGCCTGAATAATTCAGTAATACGAGAGTTTTCACTTACATCAAACACAAAATATGAACTAGCAGAAACTGCCTGGATTAATCAAAATCTCAACATTTATATAGAAATGTGCTTGAATATCTAAAGTAAGTTTTGTGGCCAAGCATATGGCTTCTGCTTAAAAAATAGCTTTAGAGAGATCGAAAATACAGTTATATGTATGCCTGAAATATGTAAAACATCATCAGACAGAAAATAGAGAAAAGCAGGGCAGCTGTGTAGCATACTGGTAGGACAAACTAAGTTTATACCGGATGGTTGTGAAATTGACCCTGAGTAAATATTCCACCCAAAATGCAACATCAAGAAAGAAGCATCCGATTGGCCTGAAATTCGCAGCATGGGCCTCCCGCGGGAGGATATTCAAACGATTAGCATTGCACGGCATATGCAAATCTTGTGCGCCCGGCTAGCCACTGAGAAGCACTATAAGAAGGGTGCACAGAAGGTGGGGTGTAAGTACTGGAAGTGTGTTGTGCTGCCAGACCTGTGCGTGGGAAGCTTCCTGATGCCTCGTCTCAGAATACGGCAGTCATTCCAGCACGTTTCGGAGTTCCACAGAGGACGAATAGGGGATTATCGCGAGAACGGTTTATCGTATCGAGACATCAGCGGTCGTGTGGGACGACATCCAGCTACAGTGAGGCGAGTATGGATTCGGTGGTTGCAGGAGGGACGGACGGACCAACGTGAGCGATTGCCGCAGCCGCGGCCCACCACAGGGCGAGAGGACCGGCATGTTGTGCGGCGGGCATTGATGGCTTGCACCGCCAAATCACGAACGTTAGCGCAGGAATTAGGGTGTGTTGCGCAACCGCCTGTGTCAGCACGTACCGTTCGACGTCGTCTGAAGGACCGGGGATTTGTCACACGGCTCTCATTGCTCCGATTACCATTGACGTTACACCACCGGCGAGTGTGGGGGCAGGGGGCCGTTGAACGCCTCACCTGGACTACGGAATGGCACGACAATGTGTTCTCCGACGAATCCTGCTTCTGCCTGTAACACCGCGATGTTCGGATCCGCGTGTGGTGGCACCACGCGAGAGACTTTTGATGCCTGCATTATGCATCGCCATACCGGTACGTCGCCTGGCGTTAAGGTTTGGGACACAATTGGATATGACACGCGCACCCCTCTGGTACGCATCGCCGGTACACTCAACAGCCACCGCTACATCTCCGACGTTTTGGAGCCTGTAGTCCACCCTTACCTGCAGGACGTGTCAGCGGCCACGTTTCAACAGGATAATGCGCGCTCGCACGTGGCACGCATCGTGCAACAATTTTTCACGTCCCACCAGATGTCACTGCTGCCGTGGCCTGCTTGTTCTCCTGAAATGTCGCCCATCGAACACGTCTGGTTGCTGATCGGCAACCGAGTGGTCCGGCAAGTACTACCCGTGGCTACGCCTGTTGAACTGTTGCAACGTGTGGAAGCAGCCTGGACCGACATACCCCAAGCCCACATCCAAAGCTTCTTTCGTTCGATGCCGCGGCGTGTAGCGGCCGTTATTTTCAGACATGGGGGCCACACGAACTATTGATGTCTGCGTGGTTTGCAAGTCGCACAGGCCTGTATGCTCAATCGTTTCATATTTTTATTTTTTGTTATGTGCCCAGTAAATCTGGCTTTGCTATCTCGTGTCCTTCTTCGTGTTGCATTTTGGGTGGCCAGCAGTGTAGATTCCCTCTACGACAAAATATACACCGTTAGATTAATCGTCATATTCAGCCGTCAGATACGGTATATGAGACTCCAGTTCCCACGATGAAAACGCCGCATACGTATTCCGTCCAGTCGAGCATTTCTTGAATCGCTGTTGCTTGTTTCGTACTCGTTTCTATATGTGTTGGCAATAAAATTCTTCCACGCCAAATACTCTGAACTGTTAGCTCTATTTACTACCACGGCCTTTAGCGTCAATATAATGTACCTATGATTCCAACCAGCTGCACGAAAGTAACCGCCAGATATAGATAATTGCACGTAAATCGTCTACGAGTGATTGAAATATATGATACATGGGAGAAATGTGAAGCATTCAGTAACAAACAAACTTCTACTGAAATGTGCCTGGACACATTTGCTCCAACAGTCTGTTCAACAGATTCTGTTACTTTCAATAATATCCTTACGAGTTTCTTTATTTACAACATATTGCAAATCATTTTTCAGGGACAATTTTCGTGGACAGAAATTGACGAAGATCGTGCGTGCGGCACAGACACCTTCCATGTCAGCTGACAGACTTGATTCAAATTACAGTGTTTTTCCAAAAGTGTTCTAAACTTCGACCCCTGGGTCGTCGATGACGTCCTACAGCTTTAAAGATAATTCATTTAAAACATTCCACATTGAATTTACATAAATTCAGTTTACACAAACTTTATGAAACACATTTAAACCTCATTTCGTTGAGTACATTCCACAGAAGTATTGTTTGTTTGCAGTGTTGAATACTGACTTTGAAATGCTTTTCGTCACACAAGGTAGCAAAGTTGCACACGATTCTATTTTAAATGAACTTAAAATATTTGCATTTTGATAACGGTTAACCTGTTTGTTACGATGAAATAATGATCTTGGTACAGTATTTTGACTGGATATGGGTTATTCTTTTTCCTTCTTTCAGTGGTAATAAACACAGCAATTATTTAAAATATACGTGCTGTTCTGTCCATATAGTCCCAGCCTTCCAGATCGATTGGTTTGGCGGCAGTTTGTACATAGAAGGTATGTCATCCAAAGATATTAGCAGCATGTCGCTATATCACAAACCTACAAATTTTGGACCGTAGTGTTTCGTTGCTCTTAACTCGTTTCGGCATTAAGATACAGGTCATTCAGGAAGTCCACGGATTTCGAAAGAATTTTTTACATCCATGGGCAAAGGAATTTAAATACAGTATTGGAAATACCTCAGTCTCTTTAATTTTTCCTGACAAACAGTATCGAATAAACAATATTTCAAGAACAGGGGGTACCATTTCAGACTAACTTTACACCAAAAAAAAAAATATTTGGTTTTTTGTTTATTTACGTAGTACAAAATAGAACTAAGCAATCTATTTTTTTTCCTATCAGTGAAACCCTATCACTGATGGTCTCGTAATGCAAATGCCAGATAATTATTATGATACACAAAAAGAAAAGGCAGAGTAAAATCCCAAATATTAAGTGAAACACTACTCTCTTTCAGTGTCAGCGGAATACATTATTTTTACATTTGCTGAAATAATTTGTACTGGCTCTATTTAAATATTTGCCTGTGCAGTTTGATAATTATCCACGTATCTACAATTAATTTATATTGCCTTTCTTTTACGAGAGTGTGTGTCACGTGATGCGGTTCCAGTGTTTACAGAAGTCGCACTGCGATGAGTTGTAAACTATGAACAAAAAAATTTAAACTAATGAAAAAAAAAATTAAAATGTATCGAAGTCCCCCCCCCACGGTAGCGCAGTGGTCTAAGCAATGACCTCTGATCGTTCTTCCGAAAGAGTTACGGGTTCGAATCCCTGTGAGGCATGGATGTTGTGTTTGTCTTACGACACTGGGTTTTTCCCTTCACTGGAACCAGTGACTCTAAATCCCTAAATTAGGGACGGGCGACTGCTTATAGCCCCTTGAGTTGCTCATTGTGGTCGTCAAAACTCCTATCGAAAAAAAAAACAGTATCGAAGTGTAGAAATTTCAGAATCCTATTTTTCAGTACAAGAAACAGTACAACTACGGGTTTCAATAAAAACCTAGGCTATATAAAATCATATGAAAAAGTAATAACACTTCTAAATTAAATCTGTTACTTAAAATTAAGTATTCTTCTAAACAAACATATTGGTCAGTTTACTTCTTCATTCTTCATATACGAATAGCAACTGGAGGGTTTTCTACAAAATATGTCAAATTGCCAATAAATCTGGCACTTCAATACTGGGAAATGTACTTACCATACAAATTGAGATGCGTGATATGGAATTTCATAGATACTAATTTTACGGTTATAATCTATTAATAAATATTTACAACATTTCTATTTAAATCAATTGAAAACCTCGCTTCTTAAGATCTTACTTTAACGTGTTTTATCTGTTAAAAGCAGTAATTCTGATATCAATATTAGACAAACTGCACTGCGCAAAGCACACACGTTACATTTTTTGAACTGTATAAAGTGCATTTTCTTTTGCTATAAACTACATTATATTATACGGAATAACATGGATTATATTTAAATATTGTGGAATCACATCATGATTGTAAGTCTGCCTCATAATCACAATGTAGGTTATTGAAATCTTCTCATGCCGTCCCGGAGGCGCAGTGGTCTAACTCATGGCCTCTGATGATTCGTCCGAAAAGCGTCCAAGTTCGAATCCCGGTGTGACATGGATGTTGTGTTTGTCTTACGACACTAGCTCTCTCCCTTCCTGGAACCAGTGACCCTAAATTAGGGACGGGCGACTGCTTATAACCCATTGAGTTGCTCACGGTGGTCGTTAAACCTCAAAAAAAAATTCTCCAGAAAAGCAAAAGGTGTAAAATCTGATTTTTTTTAAATGAGAAAGATTTGAACTTAAGTATACTTACATGAATACCAATAATTATTTATTTTTAAAAACGTAATTATACTATGAAAAATTATGTAATTTAGGGTGATAATTGAAACAAAGAAATTCTAAATACTTTTATTTTTATATTAGGAAACATTTTTATATATTTAAATTATCAAAATCTTTTTAAATTCTTTTGTAGTTGCTTCAAACGATAACGTAATCGTCTTTTATTAGGCAGCAAATGAAAATCCAATGCTCTTATTTAGGTTTTGTGGTTGGTATGGATTAAAATGACAAAGGTTTATTTTCTTCTGTCACACACCGCCAGAGATGATTCGCATTCTAATCGGCATCATGTAATGAAAGTCCTTTAATTTTCGGATTGGGCGGTTTAAATGGGTAAGGCAAAAAATTAATTGCACATACACCGATAAGTCATTACATTATGACCACCTACCTAATAAGCAGTAGGACACAATTTAGCCAGCAAAACAGCGGCCGCTCGGCGATGCATCGATTCGATTAGGTGGTGATAGGTATCCTGCGGCATCTGGTGCCATAATGTCAACAGCAGGTCCTCCAGTTACCGTATATTTTGCGGTGGTGATGATTTAGCGTGAACACGTTTTTCAAGTCGAACCACAACGGTTCGATTGGGTTCATGTCAGATGAATTTGGTGGCCAGGACATTAACAAAAAGTCACCAGTATTTTCATCGAACAACTCCTTTATGATTCTGGCAGTGTGGCGTCAGGCATTTTCCTGTTGCCATCACCAACAGGGAACACAGATGCCAGGAATGGATGAACTCGGTCCTCAACGATGTTCAGCTACCTAACAGCTGTCAAGAATTGTTCTAATGGGATAATAGGGGCTTTCGTTTCCCAAGAAAGCATCGCCTCAAGCATAACACAGCCGCCGTCGGCCTGTTGCCGCCAACAGTGCATCCAGGTGCTATAGCCTCCGTTGATAATCGGCGTGTCCACGCTCGGCCGCCAACCGGATGCACCAAGAATCCCGATTCGTCAGACCATGTCAATTTCTTTCAATCGTCCATGGTGCAATCTCGATTATCAAGGGCCCATTTTATGCGTTGCTGGCGATGTTGTGCAGTGGGCATAGGGACCCGGCTGGGTCTTCGGTAACGAAGGCCGTTGTGCAGAAGGCTGCTATGAAATATGTGCTGTGGCACGTTGCCCTGATCACCATTCTTGTAGCTGCGGGTGATTTGTCGCACGGTGGCCCTGCGGTCGCTGTAAAAAAGGCTTGACAGTCTCCGCTCCCCTCCGGCATCAATGAGCTGCTGCCGACATACAGCTGAACGACGGTTCGTCGATTGGTCATCTCTGCACTGTTTTTGATATTTTCTCACTTCAGCGGCGCGTGAACAACTCACAAGCCGCGCCGTTTCCGAGATCACAGTTATGGGGAGCAATGCCATCACAATTTGTCCTTTATCAAACTCCAATAAACCGGCAAATCATCCCATTCTGATTTCTAACACTCTACTAACCGAAGGAACTGTCCTCAGGTTGTATACATACTGCTCTATGAGCTTCACCTGTGCAACTGTTGGGTCTCTGGCGTGTTCATTTCTCTAGGCTGGTGGTAGTCATAATGTAATGGCTCATCGATGTAAAGCTTTACTTAAATATGTAACCAGCATTACTGTTACACAAATCAAGCTTGTATTATAATTGCTGTGCGAAAAAAATTATCTATAGTAATTTTTTACAGTAGATAAAGTATGCCCAATTCTTCGAAGTAATGAAAAACAAGCTTTTAAACAATACTATTTTGCATCATGAGTAATACAATAATGGTTTTCAAAGCACGTTAGATATTTTTGTTTTACATGCCGGACTTCATCCAAAGAATCTAGATCATGAAGATATACGAAAGAGGAAACCTTTTCCTTTTTACGGGTGAAGCAAAACCATTAATTGATGAAAAAAAGGAGCGAAAATTATGTTCATTTATATAGCACAAAATGTTTGGAAATAAGGTTTTATAAAAGTTTTGAACGATTATATTGCATTTCACGATACAATCAAAACTATATTAGTCATGAAGGATTATAACGTTTTGATTGGGAGGTTAAATGTGCGAAATGAATTTAAAAATACCAGAAAATATTCATCAATATATTTATCGGTTTAGTTCACTTAGAGGAAGTTTTATTATACAGAATATGACACAATATGGGAGGAAGCTTCAGGATGACAGAATATGGGAGGAAGCTTCAGGATGACAACGTTATTTAAAAGAGGAAACTAATAAATACACACATAAAATAACCGAATCCTTAGAAGTACTGCACCATAAAAATAGCTGGATTTACTAAGCAATAAGTGTTTCCTGAGTAAAAGATTCACCTTCACTTAGAAATTTAAAGATATGAATATTTATTTCCACTCAGCGTTTCGCATTGCTCATGTTTTCACCTCACGCAGCAACGAGTAAGGTACGGGTATGGGAGCACCATGCTCTTTTATTCAGGGTGTGCTAAAGACACATCCTACACGCAGTAGTTGAAATGGCTTGGCGAGACAGATATTTACATATCCTTCATGGTCCCATAAAGTTCGTTAAGAGATTAATAATAGATGGCTCTTGTCATTTTTTTCAAACTCTGTTGCAAAAAGAAGTCTCTTGAAGTGACGACAAATGACATTGGGAATCATGTATTTAGGTATTTCTCACATTTGATCAAAAGTCATCGGAAACGTCTTACCGTCATTGCCACAACCATCTGTCCCATTAGTAGGTAGCACTCCCAGGAAGGATCTGTGCATCGTCGTAGGAAGAACGGAGCACGGAACGGGAAGTTCGAGCGCACCGATTGTCACATCAGACGACATGCCGTAGCAGACATGCTGTCCACAACGAGTGACATTTTGCCGAGTGTACGGGTAGGCTTGGATGCTCAGATAGAGACGCGGATAAATTGGCGCCGATCGCCTAGGTCTGGTTTACGGTGTAGCCGTCCGTTGCAAAGACTACCTTTAGCATCGAGCCATCGTCTTTACCGCTTAGCGTGGTGTCGCTCCAGTGCTGTGTGGGGTGCCGAATGGAAAAGTGTGGTGTTCAACGACAAATCGTGGTTCTATCTCACCAGGAAAGTCTGGAGGCGGCATGGCCAACGGGCGGGTGCGTCCGCCGTTGTGGAGCACCACACTGTTCGGCAACGTGAAATCCTGGTAAGCGGTGCTAGCGGAGCCAACAGCCGTTCACCGACGGTAAGCATTACGGCCAAACAGACAGCACGCAGCTATGTTGACGAGGTGATGCGGCCCTTGGCACTACCGTACCTCCAAGGGATCCCAAACGCCGCTTTTGAACAAAATAACGCCCGGCCGCATACCGCTCGAATCAGCCTGAATGCTTTGCACGGTGTGCGACTGTTTCCGTGGCCAGCATGATCCCTCGACCTCTCTCCCATCAAGCATCTGTGGGATTCGATCGGTCGTTGGTTGAATATCCTCCCGCCGTCGCAAAATGAAGACGAGCGGTGGGCACGGATCAACACCACATGGTCCACGATGGGTAAGGATCCTATTAGGACTCTCATTGCTTCGATACCACGTCGGATTTAACTCAGTATCACCCAAAACTGGGGATACACTCCTTATTGATCATCCTGTATATTCGGTAACTGGATCCTGGTCTGTATGTGACAATTAAATCAGTTGTTTAGGACCCACTTAGCTATCTGTGTGTGTAGTTTGGTCTGTTTTCGAGCACTTCTTCATGGTATGACATTTTCTCTGTCAAGCAGTGTAATTCTTAACACATTCGTTGATGATGGTTGAATACTGCAACCTCGTTGAAAACAGATAGGGCAAAAAGCAGTCGACAACTGCCGGTAGTTCTATTGATACCGTTCTTGTAACAAATTCTGAAGAGAATTGTTGCTTTCTCTGTTAGGAAATGATTTCTGAAAAAAAACAAACGCTGCATACCTTACCATATTTTCAAATATGAGGTTCAATAAACCTTGAAACAAGCCTTTGAAAGATCCCTTTTATCCAAGTTCCGTGAGTGTGCTCAAGGCGCGGTAAAATAGTGTTCGTGGAACACGAGCATATTTCTGTTCTATTAATCATTGTATTGTTTTATATTAGAGGAAGTTCTTCATTTTATCTTTTCCGCAAAAAACGAAGAACATTTTTTTGAGATCTATTGGAGAAATTAATTATTCACAAAAAAAAAAAAAGAGCCGAATCACTGAAATAATCAGTGAGAAAGTGAATGATTAAATGCTTAGTGGGGCTGTGGCTGTGATATTTTATTGTTTTGCATTTCTTTTTTTTTTGTAAGCCTAACATTGTTGAACTAGAATTAATGGAATAGACGGAGCGAAGGAACCAGGACAGGAGACTGAAGGTCTTATTTGGCTGTCGAACATGAGGGAAGAATGCGTAGGCCCCAAAGAATTGGACAAAACGTCGGGGAAAGAAAATGGAAAAGGAAGTAAATCACTGTGGTATGAAATTCGAAGTGGTGTGCATGTCTCGGATTCAACAGCGAATTCGAAAAGGGACAATTGAAATACGTACGAAAATACTGTAGATTGCAACTGGGTGGTCATATTTGTGTATGGAGCGTATTACAGATGAAACAAACGCCACCATTGATAACCAATGAAACCAGACCTGGTGGAACCTTCAGCGGCATGATTATTATGAAATTGAAAAATGTGCTGAATTAAAAAAAACTCTCACGGATTCCATTTATGATTCCTTTCTCAAATATTGCATCGCATTAAGAACATTTTAACTCGAAAAATTAGTGAAATTAATTTGTGTATCAAGACAGTAATGGTACTTTCAAAGGCAATGTGTCGAATAGCTTAGTTTTCAAATGATTAAGAAAAACTAACATTCAATGAATCGGTATATTTTTGTTCCTTTTTTTGACAGCAACACATAAGAGGAAAGTTGTTGTTACCATGTACAACGCCAGAGTTAGCTGAATGGGTAAACTTAACAGCCCTGAAAACAGGGAAGCTATCGATAGTTCAAAAATTCCGACGCACCATCGATATCCATATCCGGCAAAACTACTGGCACTATCGATACTATTATCGATGGTATCCCTTGCTGTTCTTAGGAGTATACAGGATAAAAAATTTTGTGTTACCAAATATACCAAAAATATTTGCTACAAGCTATGGAAGTATATCAATTGGAAATTTTTTTGGTATGTCGATTAACAATTATAAAAACAATAAAGCATACCATATTTTTAGACAATGCCTGCTCATATATTTGGGTAAAAGAACCATATTGCTGATTTCACAATTGGTATGTTCCAAAATGACCAGGTTAAGTGCGGACAATAATTGTTAATGGTACGCAAAAGTTCAAGCCTTTTTAAGGAGAAAGGAGACAGGAAAAAACAGGAATCCAGTACAAAGTTATTCAATGAAATATTGGCCGTTAACATCGATCGTCTTTTGCCATTTTTCAGGCAACACATGAATGCCCATGTGATTAAAATGACTCGGGTTTTGGGCTAAAGAACGCAGTGACGAAATTTTCCAACTCTGGAACTGTGGTGAACTGCTGTTGGGCTAGGCATGTTTTATAGAGTGAAATAGATGAAAGTCTGGGGGCGCAATGTCCAGGGATTAAACGGGGTGCGGTATAAACTCCCAGTGTAACTGTTCAAGGGTTGATTTCGTGGTGTCACCGACATGTGGTCTGGCATTATCGTGCAACAGGATGACTGGGCGACGTCTTTTACCTGCCCACGGGTGTTCTTGCTCGATTGCAGAGTTCAGTTTCATCAATTGATTGCTACATCGCTGTACAGTGATCATTTCCGCCCGGTTTCAACATTCCGCAGAACAGCACTCCATGCATATCCCTTCATACATTCAAAAGCATCTTTTTCCCGTGGATACTTTTTTTACAGTGGATGTTGGTAACTGCTCTTGGTCGACCCAGGATCGCTTGCGTACGATGTTTTCCCCCAAAAAAGCATTTTTCGTCTCCGGTGATAACCTTCCAAAAGAAATATTTACTTTGAAACCTCTTCAGCAACGACATGCAGAGGCCCGGTCGTTTACAAATATTACGCTCCGTTAAAGTATGCGGAACTTACTTGCCAATCTTCTGGTTCTTCCCCATATCTTGTAGACGCCGTACCAACCTTGATTGAGCCGCTTTCAAACGTTTCGCCAGTTGTGTGATCGATTGAGTGGCATCCTCTTGCAACAGCTATTCGAGCTCCACACCTGCGAGTTCCTGTGGTGTACCTGCACGTGGCGTGTTTTTCAACCTTAGATCACCTTTCTTAAACCAGGAAATCTTTCTCCACACGTCCACTCACCCATAACCGTTTCGCTATACGCCTGACATATTGAACCGTATGCTTCACTCGCACTTTTCTCTAAATTAAACATGAATAACAAACAGTGCCGCAAAGCAATTTTATCGACCGCCATGCTTGGCTCCATGTATGAACTGACAGCACGAGTCGCCGACCAGTTAACCTCCCGCAGCGCCCGTTAGCGGGGGCGGCGGAAACTTTTGCATATCTCTAATATTGTTTTACATCAAATTTCCCTTTTCGCCGACCCTGCGACATCTCTAATATATTTCTTGAAAAGTCATTCCTATTCTGTACATTTTTTTAATGACTTTTCGTTTAAATTATATAATGAAGGTATTTTGTAATTGTACGTTTAAAAAGATAATATTCGTGGGTACATTCAAAAATTTGCTGCTTGGTATAAATTGAGGCTGGGTTTCAGTTCTTTATCGAAATAATTACATATAATTGTTTCAAGTAAAAGGGTATGTACGGGATAACTTCACTAATTTTATGCCTTTTATTAGGCTCATAGGTATATTATGCAATAGTTAAAAAATAAGCTACAGTATATTGATATTTGTAGTGAGCGGCAAAAATAATCTAATTTCAATTATATTTTCTGATAATGATGACTTCTGTGGTTTTTGGTAATTATTCAGTATATGTTGTGCTACGATAGGAACTAATAACGTTCATCCGATAAGATCTACATGTATGTATTGGGTGATATAATTCCAAATTAATTGTGATCATTTTTCACAAAATAGCTTTTAAAATGCTAGCAGTTTATTATTTAGAAAAGTTAAATATTATAAATTGTGTATATCCCAATTCCTTGGTACAAAGTGGATGAAGAAAATTCTTCATGCCTTTGGTTAGGTTTGAAAAATTAACAAATTAGTGAAAGAAAAACCTGTTACGTTAGTACGTATGTATAAATATTTGTGATTATTCTTACAATGGTGAATTGTTCGTGTGCGCTTATAATTGCAGCAAAAAGCCTGTCGTAAAAATAAATGAAAACTTTTAAAGAAACGACAGAGAGCAGGTTCTAACTATATTAAAATAAATTATATATTTCCATTAACTTATTTACTAGGGAACCCGGGGGAGTGTTGTGAGAATCAGAAGAGAAGAAATGGGCATCGGGAAACTTACGAATGAAGAATCACATCATAATTTCTTTATTTCTATTAAATATCTTACACATGCCTGGCATTCCGGCGCGCTGCTTTGCGATATTCTTTTTAAATCTGTATGTATTTATTTTTCCTGTCCTTCCTATTTTGGGGGCAGAAGAGAGCGATATCAGGCCTTCGAGCATTTTCCTCATTTTTCCCAGTTGCCCTATGTTAATTAATCATGTTCTATACTGTCATGGTTGCCAATGCTTTGTTTACGGCAAGGAAAAATAAAGTGAAATAAAAATGAAATTTGCGTGCATGTACATTATTTTGTTAAACGTGGCAGACGACTGCAACTTTGTTATAGTGATTATAATAGATCAGAGCTACGAAAAAAAATGTTTTTTTTTTCGTTTTTTGAAAAAATCATAGGACACCGACAATTTTGAAGCCTGGGGTCTTTCTTCTGCCGCGTGTTTTTCTTTCAATTTGCAGCATTTATTAAATTTATGGAAACTTCTATAATTTAAAACTATAGTTAAAAATGTGAAAATTTCAGTTACCCACATTACTTTTTTATGATTCAGTGAATTATAATTTTAGTTGGATACCCTTTGATTTATCGTCAGAAAATAAGACAGCCGATTTCTCTCCGTATACAAACATATAACAAAGCATTGACAAGCAAAAATGAATGACGTGCGTTTGTGGTAATCATTGTCGAAAATTATGAATTTTTCACATTTTTTCATGTGGTATTGACGAAGACTGGTCACTGATAAGCAAAAACTCACCGACCCAGCAGAAACACAAATATTCGGAAACTGCTTGTCACCAGCTGGCAGTGATGGGTCAATGCTAGCTAAAATCTACGTTAATGACATGGTTGTGGTCCGTTGGTGGAAGAGGCATTGGTTGACAGCCGTTGATGGCCATGCAGCATCGCCATGAAATGGTGCCTCCAAGCAAGCGCCAGCAGTTGCCCGTAGCTGGCAATCGAAGCAACCCAAACACGAGGTGGATGCAACGGGACTGCGCATGCGCAGAAGCACCAGGTGCTGTGTCTCGCATGGAGCCAGCAAAGAATATCTAACTGAAGATTTATATTAATTGTTACTTGTTAGTTAAAGACGACGCTATCCCCATTATGTTATTTGGGTAGATGTTAAGAAAAAAATGTATATGTATGTAGAAAGGCGAAGTAATTTCCTAATGAAATGCCACGTCGACGAAAATTACCGTCGGAAGAAAATTATATAAATAATTATTAATGAACTGTAAGAAATAGTCAACTACTCAGATGTATTTATAGAAACTCATTTCGTAACAAAATTCCTGCCCTAGCACAAAAAAAGAATCGAGAATACAGACAGCCATGAAAAACACCCACTCCACTCCCATGGATGACAAGAAAGAATTTCTGTGCAATCTTTCGTTTTCACATACACTAGACCGCTTCAAACAAAAGTCCCGGAAAGACATTAAAAAATCGTTATTTTGGAACAAAAATGAGAATTTTACTTGTAAAAAGTTTATCAATTATTTGAATAAAAAAAGCAACGATATGTGGATATAAAGTACTCATCCATGGGTTGAGTTCACAAGTTTGGAGGATATTCACTGCTAAAAATAACGACAAGTAAAACAAAATATATTTCCACATTAAACGAAATGTAGTTTCGTACAGTGGAAATAAAAGATACAACGTTCAAAATGCAACATAATGTGACAAGAACGGGTAAATGTATTAATTAAACGATCACCTTTCAAGACCACAAGGACAGCACAAAAGTCTTTGAGTTGATACATTCGTTGAAAATGAATTAATTTCTTTTAAGGTAAATGGAAACAATCGTTACGTTGAAAAAGAAATTTATGAATTATATGAAACAGGAATTTTTGAAAACTACCTCGCAAAATTGTAAAATGAAAAAGAGAACCCTTCGTTTCACAACGCATAGGAGAGAAACACACCTTCAAGTATAGGCTCGTGGCAAACCAGTGTAGTGGCCAGAGTGCTCGCTTCGGAAGCGGACAGTCGTTGTTTCGATTCCAGCCAGTTCAAAACCTACGTTTTTCTGGACCTGTTGAGAAAATTTTCCCTATGCGGTGCCGTCATGCATTAGTTTTGTAGGAGGAAAAAAAATGGAAGGGTTTCTTTTGCTAAGCCGCGGTTATCTTTTTTTTATGGCTACTACTGGGAATTTGGCGCACACGATTTAGAAAGCCATCAGTTACTCACGTGACTGCCGGCTGCCACTGCTGGGAAACTAGGGCACCGCATTAGGCTAGCCATCAATTATGACACATGCTTGGAGAGCAGCTTGTGGCAGCAACTGCTTGTGATGGATAACTGATGGCCCTGTTCAGGCATATGGCAACTGATGGGGTGCCAACTGTTGGTCATCTGCTGGCCTCAACTACTGGCCCATGTGGTGGCCGCCGGGACATTTTATTGACGGTTGGGCAGCGGCAACATCGTGCTGGGCCGCTGCTGGCACTGGTGGCTACCAGTGCTGACTTGAGTGCTGCCCCAGAAACACTCTTTTTGTTGGGGAGCTGTACAAATATTTCTTCTTCGAAAAAGTAGTTCTTTGAACAGTGGATGAAGGCTCCAATTACCAGGATGAGTCAAAAGCTTGTCCACTTTTGAGCAATATACAACCTTTGGCTTCAATACCTTTCCAAACACGTCCTAGAGACGATTGTTGACCTCAATGACGGGAAACACACGAGGGTACTGCCGAACCTTAGCGTTATTAGCCGTGCTCATCGCAATGGTTTTATTACCCATTCCCGTGCGGAGAGAGATAGACAAAAATTGGAAAGTACGGATGAATTTCATCAACAAAAATTTTAAAATTTAGTTAAATATTCATGCATCTGTTCCTTCAAATTAAGTGTGTGTCGCCAACTATAAAAACATCGAAGATACTTTTCGACATATGCAAGCATCCCTGACATTTCGGGTCGTGCAAAAAAACGTCTCCTCATATGCTGTCGTTTCAAATTAATTGTTTTCCATCAGAAGGTCGCAATTAAAAACGCAATTTGTATGAACCTATACGATCTCCTCTACTTCACAGCCAACAGAAAATATTATACCAAATTCGATGCAGACAGCTGTGGTATAGGGGAACGACTTATGCCGTTAAAATCTTGATGATTAAAATCTAAAATCTATATATACAACGCAAAATACGTTACAATGTAATTTCATTCAATATATCTTGCAATCCATTCATTTTGAACCATTTTTCGTTTATGAATCTAACGTTCTACAACTCACTTTATATGCCGATAGGTGTTCCTCAACACACATCCGCCGGCTTCCTCTGAGCCAAGTACATTTCGTGTATCCTTAAAGCACACAAATATAGTTGCTTTATTTGCACTAATCATTAGAACCATTATTATCTTCCTTAACTGAAAGTTTGTTATACTGTAATACGGCTTTCAGTGACAGTGAGAATTGCTTGTAAAAGGTGATAAATTATCCTAAATGTGTAAATGCTCTATTCCGCTTTTTAAACTGAACACTTGTACCTGTCCGTACTCTGAAATGCTAATTTACGAGAAAATATTACCCGTAACTCGTGTAAACCGTAAATTAATTTATTAATCAACATCATTTATATCAGAAAAGCTGTTTTCCTCCAATATGGCTTTCCAAGATGTTATGGATATATATGTGTTGCATAACGAATCGCCAGCTTCATGACACACAGTGAAAAAAATAATCGAAAGATTTAAATACGCAGTTGATATGGCAGTCTTGATTTCAAAAAGCACAGAAGTTGCGCAAAACGGGTAGAATGTTTTTGATCACGTTCTCCCAAAAAGAAAAGCTTTAACCTACTTTCCGTCACAAATTATTTAAAAATTAATGTTTAGAAATTCGCAAATATTACGGGATAGTTAAGTTATAGAACATTTGTCTAGCTGAGAAACCTCATAACCTCACCTAGTAATATTCTTAGAATGTTCTCGAAAAAAAAAAGAAAACTGGAGGTTATTTATTTATACAGTATATCCTTTTCTAATTGTCACACTCTTATCTTTCTAAACGTTTAGAATAGTTCCAGTCAGAAGAATAACATTAGATGTGGAAAAGAGTTATATTAATTTCAGCAGATATAATGTCATATATATATTTATAAATATATCAGCCAAACTCTCTCCGCCTTCAACCAAGAACTTCCCGTAGAAATCCTTGAATCCCACCAAATTAACACACGCAAAACAAACTAACAAAAATTTAACCTTTGTTTCGGAAATCACACATTTCAAAGACACCTGCATGAAACCTGAACCAGGGTTCGGGGGCCGGGGGAGGCTTTCCCTGATGAGTGGCTCCCGGTACCCGACCCCAAGTGTTTAAAGTTATTATTATTATCATTAATATTTTTTATTATTGTTGTATGTGAATTGTGAGAGTTTTAATTTTAGTTTGCGTGTGTTAAGTTAGTGGGATTCAGGGATTTCTACGGGAAGTTCTTGGTTGAAGGTGTAGAGAGTTTGGCTTATATACTCCACCAGTGGTTCTTGCTGCAGTGCGTAGTTCCCGGATGAGTAGGACAACTTTGTAGTACACCTTTAAAAGATTTTTATATATATATATATAATTTTAAGAGCAATATGCCATTATGTGTTAAAATAAATTGTTTAACCAATGCATTCTTCCAGTGCTTACGTACGGATCATAGACGTGGACCTTAACTTAAAAAGACATACAAAGACTGCAGACTTCTGAAAGCAGCAGGGAGAGGTGCATACTCGTGCGACCAGGCGAGATAAGAAGAAAGATGTGTTGGCGTAACCAGCACAGATAAGGTGATGGACTCATGGATAAGGAAAATGACAAGAGTGGAAAATATCATGGTTAGAAAAAATTCCTGAAATGGCAATAAGCTGGCCATGTTGCAAGAAGAACGGACTACCGGAGTACAACCAAAATTCGGGAATGGATTCCAAAAGACCAAGAAGCAGATCACATGGGTGATGGGTGGATACAATCAGACTTCATGCGGGAGTAGCATGGAGGAGACAGGCTCAAGACAGACCGTTATGGAAGAAACCAGGAGAGATATTTATTCCGCAGTGGACTGTTAAATCTGCTTTGGTTTCATAACATGGGTGAAAAAAGGGTTTTTTAACTACATTCGGGGTGCTGAATTAAAATATGAATGTAAAAACTCTCCATCACATGCAGTTGTTTGTGTATGAACAGTTGCTATATTTCCAGGTACATATATATATAATGCCAGATGTGCGCATTACAGCTTCGCATTTTAATATATTACAGCTTCGCGTTGTAATGTATTACAGCACTTATGTGCCCTGTTAGCTACAGAATTGGTGTTACAAAGTATAAATACCATAACGTTTTGATATTCAGACTATTGTTTGTAGTGTTGTATTATAACATGCCGCACATTATACCGTAAGTTTCAATCTTCCAAAAGACAAGGCATTTAATTCTCTTCATGTTGTGCTGCCGGAGTTCAAGGTGTAGTGGACAAGCCTGAAATACGACGAGGTTTCTTTTGTGACTCTATTACGAAATTATGTTTTATGTTCTGTACAATATTATAGACTGTTTTAGTTGCATCGTTTATTAAAAGCTTACAGTATAACTGTTGACCACGGTTGTATTATTGACGAGTTTTCTTCTTGGGGAAACCTGCAAATATCTTATTAAAGACACATATTCACACAGACATTTTAGTTACATGGTATGAGTAAAGTATTTTAGATGTTTTAAAACGTTTTTAGTGAATTTAAATGTTTTTACTCATACCATGTAACTAAAATGACTCTGTGAATATGTGTCTTTAAAAAGACATTTGAATGTTTTTCCAAGAAGAAAACTCATCAATAATACAACCGTGGTCAACAGTTTTACTGTAAGCGTTTACTAAACGATGCAACTAAAACAGTCTATAATAATGTACAGAACATAAAACATAATTTCGTAACAGAATCACAAAAAAACCTGTCGTATTTCAGGCTTGTCCACTACACCTTGAACTCTGGCCGCACAATGTGCAGAGAAATAAATGTCTCATCTTTTCGAAAATTGAAACTTACGGTATTAATATCATATTCATATATCACTGCATATGAGACAGAAAAAAAACAGAAATAGGGTAAACAATATTCACACAAATGTAAATGTATACACACATACTCGTATACCCGTACAAGTACATTTTTCCTTTTATGTGTCGTATAATCATACTCCTGAAGAAACCAGCAGTAATCACTCCTCAACTAAATCCATGTTCTGTATATTCATAGAGTACACGAGTTTAAGGCGAAATTCTAAAGTTTGCTCTTAGAATTTGAAAATATTCCTGAACGTTCCGTGGTTTCCTTATCCCATTAATTGCTGCAGTTTTTCTCGTAAAGCCGGTCGCATTCTTCAAGGTGGATAAAAGACAAGACTACTGCGCCCTGTTTAAGATAGACTTCAATCGTAAAAGAAGCAAAGCAAAGAATACGAAGTCACACAAAATGAAACTTTCTACGATAAATCATAGGACCGAAAAATCATTGTTGTTTTCCAAAGGCACAAAAATCGAAATTCCTCCCGATTGGTGCAGTTTTCTAAGCAAATGCATCTGAACATTGTCGCGGATGGGTCCAGGTTCGAATCTCCTATACGGCATGAAGAATGTGTTTATTTTACAGCACTAACGTTGTCCCTTCTCTGAAAACCTGGCCCTAACGAAAGGACGCGCGACTGCTTACATATTGTTTAGTCACTCATTGTGGTCGTTAATTAAACTTTAATGTTAGAAATCCTCTTGTCTTGGTAACCCAAAAATAAACTTCGTTTCTTCTCTTTCAGTTTGTACTTATGTTTGCTTAACGTTCCCCATTTGTTTCACTACTGTTTGCTCATGTAATATCATTTGTCCTACATTCTGCTCCTCCTGTAAAATGGCGTGACACAACAAGCACGTTTTGGGTCTCTCTATTATCCTGTCCCAGTTTAAAGCTCTGTGCAGTAATTTTGAAGCATTCCATCTTACTTAAACGGAACATAATATCAACTGAAAACTGGTAATGTATTTATCACCCAAATTTTTTCCATGCTACTGCTTAATAAATGGAATACAGTCAGAGTGTTTCCATTTCAATGCTCAGTTGTAAGATTATTTTAGTGACTTTCGCGAGATGTAGCTGTGGAGGGAATACCTTTGATAGTTTGTTGACTTTAATGTAGCATTACTTGATCGGTCATCTGTGCTACAGAACATTAACATGGAAGTTTAATATCGTTTTCTGAGGTGGATTAACAGTATCAGTGGGTTATAAGGAGTCTCCTGTCTCCAATTTAAGGGCTCTGGGTAAAGGGAGCCGGAAATAACTGACATAAAAACACGCCATCCATGATTCACCCAGATTTCGAACCCAGATCTGTCTCGGAAGAATGCGTCACAAGCCCGAGCTTTGCCCACTGTGCCACAGCGGCAGCTCAGAATGTCTGTCTGGACGAAATCATAAATTGTCAGTTATCGTGAGCATATTTTATTTGCAAGATTTTGCCAGTGGCAACGATGAATATTTTAATCACGGCGAAGAAAACCATCTAATAAACAGATATTTGGAAGAAATTTTCAATGTTATAGAACGAACTTGGCATTACAAATTATGGAAAGAAATAAACAGCTATTAGGAAGAATCTGTTAAAGGAGCAAGACCTAATGAGCGTCTGTTCTTACTTTTTGGGTTTCAGTTCAATTCAGATAATTAAAAGTAGTAAAACTTGACTTACTTAGTATCTCTTCCATGAGTTCGTGCACTGGGCTCTCCCGCATCTTGATTGACTGCTGCTCACAGGGACTTGTAACAACTATCCAACTTAATCCAAGGAGGGTTTGCACATATCTAATGTTCTTAAAACTTTCAATTTATTACAACTACCGTGTTTCCCCGAAAGTAAGACCTAACCGGAAAATAAGCCCTAGCATGATTTTTCCGGTTGCTCGTAATATAAGCCCTACCCCGAAAATAAGCCCCAGTTACGATACGTAGTACCGTAGTCAGCCAGCCTATCACTGCTGAAAAACACTGAAGAGAGTGCCAAAATCACTGGAGGATACCCTGTTCATGAGTTTAATTTGCCTTGAATATCCAGAGTATGAAAGGAAGCCGACTGACTTTGAACTCAGCCGAGGATGTGGTTTCTGCAATTGTGGCGCATGCATTCCATACATTCAGTTCGGTTCATAGAGCTAACGGGAGATTAGAAGAAGCCGTCTTTTGTTCGGGAGTGTAACATCCAGTTCTGAAAAGGGATTCCGTAGTGGGAAACTTTACCGGTGAACGTTTTCTTTGGCGTAAAAGTTATTCATCAACAGGCGGTGTGTGTTTTTAGAAATGGAGCGGGGAGGGCACATGCGAACTCAAAGAAAAAGTAAGAAGTGTTCGAACCGCTTTCAATGGATTACGAAAGTGGAGCCCTGGAAACAGCGCTTGCCTGTTTTAATGCGAATAATTTGTCATTCTGCCTTCAAGGGTCGCCATGATTAAACTAGTTCAATCCCTAATAATGAAATTTTAAAGTGACACGTTTGACATAAACAGAAAACTAATTCTTGTGGTGCACATTACATGTCAGGTACTCCCTATGAAGTTCCTGGGTGATATTTGAACTAAATCTACCTTTATTAAATCTGTTTACTGAATTGCTATTCCATTACACATTTGGAAAAATGTAATTCTGTAATTGAGATATACGATTTTACCAACTTGCTGTCTTCCACATTATTCAAGAACACTTTAGTCGGTTGAGATATTGCATGCGTATGAGAAATTTCGGAAGAGTGAGTCCACATTTCCGCTGCATTCCAACAATCCTTGCATAGCCAACGAGATTTTAAAATTTACTAAATTAAAAAAAGTTTTAATTCCTCTACGGTTTCATTGAAATTGGCATATTGGCGTTATCAGTATGAGGCAAATAATGAAATAAAATGAAACAAAATGGTTGTGAAAATGCATATTTAAAATGAAAGGAAACTTCAAAGGTGTGCGTTATTAAAAGACTACAAAATAAGTAAAATAAAAATTTTGCTTTTATTTTATTCCTTTTTCTAAACAAATTACTTAAAGTTAAACAGAAAGTATTGTAAGCTAATATCTTCAACGAAAAAACAAATGCTCTGTCAGCAATTTATCAAATAAATAATGACCATGTGTGTTTTCAGCTGTGAAAGTTCTTAAGAAACACTGCAAGTTGGTCACCCTAACGGGTAAGTATGAACACGCTCATCTTGTCCAACCCACATATTTTTCGATGCCGCTTGTCACATTCCACGATATGGTTATACGTTTGTATGGTGAGGAATAAGTTTCTCCTGTTCTCATTACTGTGCTTTTTTCGTGATTCTTTGACGATACACGACCATGATGAACAGTATTGGTGAATGTACACCTGTTCCCTCAATTATTATTGTTATGAGTTAAAGTGCTTGTGTAGTTGAACACATACCGAAAGGCCTCAAGTACGGATCAAGGATTTCGTCTCTGCATCTCCGCCCGTTAAAAGCTTTACCAGAATATATATGGAGCTGTTTGTGCCCTATGGACTTAATGTCATCCTAGATCACTACATCAACAACACTGCAATAATGATTTTCTCGGATGTTTTCAAGTGAATAACGAGTTCCATCTTCTCTACAGGTGAGAACAACACCACGGCTGTCATTTTCGAAAGTAAAGTGGATTCACGGGAGAATCAGAATATTGGTTGATTGATTTCAGTCCCAGTCCCGGTGTTGCCTGCAGCACAGTAAAACGTCACTTTTTGCTAACGGAGTGCGTGGGATGCAAATTCTCACACTGCTAGTGAGTAGTCCTTACTTTTTAAAGCTGTCTCTGTACTCTGTTTTTTGTTACAGTTGTTGCACCTGCAGCAGGCCGCTCTAAAAGAAACACTCTACCCGGCATCGAAAATTTGCGTTTCGCTGTTAGTGCCTGAATCCTATCATCCTGAGCCGTTGTAATCTGTGGCCGACTTACCAGAGGTTGGTAATTAACATCTGCGATGTCCTGGTACCTGCTCTAAACTCTGGATACAACAGACTTATTCACTCCAGTGGCTCTGGCAACATTATATGAGTCTTCCCTGAATTAAACAGTCCAAAAATCCGACCACGTGTAAACATATCCACTTTGTGTCTTTCTGACACATACTGTTTCATCTAAAGTTAAATGGTACTACTCACAATGTGCGATGACGAGATGAAATGTGACTTTTCCCATTCTCAGCTATACAAATGTGCTACTTCGTCTCTCATGCAAATTCACTTTCGTTTTATAGTATCGCTTCATGGCTTCTATATTTGCATATTCCCACGTCCTCTGAACAAATGTATATTTTTCATTATTTTGCCGACTGATATGCAAAATTAACTGCGAGTATTTTTTATACGTGTACATCTACGTATGTCCTGTGCACATTATAATTATAATATTAAATTAAGTTATTTGGAATGTTTTCCAGCTAATGCATTCCGGACTTTAAATTTGGACACCAGAATTTATCGCAAAGAAAAATAAACCTTTATTTAAAATTTTAATACTAGAAAGAATCACATTTAGGTGGTGGAAGAAACGTTTCAGCTGTTAAGTATGTAAAAGTCGAACGTCCCAAAAACTGGGTCAGTGGTTCCAGGGAGATAAGAGCGTATGAGTCCTTTGGTCAGCACTCCAGACATGCCTTCATCTCGAGCGGACGTTAAATGATCAGAAAGAAACACGTGCCCACGTCCTCACAGGAGAAAGCGACACGATGGTATGAAGTTGTAATAGATCCAGTGAACTTAATATGAATTACTTAAGAAAGCGGTTTCGTTTGAAATAATAAGCAGAAATAATATTCTTCGCTGCGCCATCTGGTTCTGTGGGATAATAAATTGTTGTCCTTGGTTAGATCTGTGACCTCAAGTCTTTTACGCACTATTTATATTTTATACCCAAATTTAAACAAAGTTCAATCGAAAATGATAAGATGCTGCGTCTTTTGTTGTTCAAAGACTATACCGAGATTTGAAATAAATATTCATAGCAAATTTAATTGGAAAAAACTGGGGCTACAATTCATGGGTGAATTTTTAAATCGAATAAATTTCTAAGGCATTGGGATTTCCGTTATTTCTGCGAAATAGTTGGCAGCAACCGTTTCTGAGTATTCTACAAGACTCAAAAATTTTATTCCAGGTACAAAAAATACGAAAGCTATTTTTGTCGTATAAAAAGGTATTATTCGCTCTTTAATTTGGAAACAATTTCGTTACAATCATAAAAAGAAAAGTAAGTAAAAACTAATATGGATTTACGAAGTTCATTTTTTCGTAAGAAAATATTTTCCGGGTTGCATTAGATTTTCCAATTGAAGGCTAACTAATAATTAATTTATATTTGTGTGTTATTCTTAATTCCGAATTAGAAAAACAAATATGTTGAAAACACTGTTCTATTGATCAAAAATAAATTTCGCTTCCAGAAGCCGTCTCAAAGTTGTTAGTGTTTCTTTGATTGTTAGCTTCTTCTCTAATCGTACATAAAGGTATAGCATTTCTCGGCTTCTTCTTCCAAATGGTTTCAAGAAAATAATCTAATTTAAGCACTCATTTCACTTATGTAGCATTGTTCCTGTCATTTGCTTCCCGTAATAGTTCCTTTAGAAATTTATCCTTCCTTCCTCATAATTAAGGCGTTCATTTCGGTGTTAAGCGTGTGTCTGTTTAAAACATTAGCACCCAGAGCACTACGAAATGTCATCTATCCAGCACGTCTTTTCCACAAAGATACCAGGGAGTGGACACATATCCGTTTTGCTTTTCATTTTGTTATTCATACCTTGACATATTCACCTTTTCAGGTCTTCTAATGGTTAGGTGTTATCTGAGCCGTTTTGTCTGGAAATAACTCAGCACACGAAAAGATATAAGCATGAAGAAAGAAAAGACTCAATGATTGTGTTTACACCCCGCCAAAAGTGACAGTCGTTGAGCCTTGTTTTAGAGTGTGATATACATTCCAGTTAGCAGGAATCTTCGGTGCGGGTCGCAGTCACCTCTTAGTAACATGGTGCTCGTATTTTCCCAGAATTATTAAAACTTCTCAAACGAAACTCGTGTTTAAAATTAAAATTATGTCTTAAACATTAACAGGATATTAGTACCATTCTATGATGTCTCAGCTGTTTTAATACACATTTCTCAGCGGAAAAGTTGTCTACTTACAATACACTGCACAATAAGACATGCGCACAAATATTTTTCAAAAAAGTTAAACGTTCCAATATATATCAGAAAATTACCCTGTTGTGATGAGTGTCTGTTTTCCGTAATAGGGTAATTTATCAATATTGAAGAGAGAGAGAGAGAGAAAGGGTGGGTGAGAGAACTCAGTAATGAAAACCACTGAATTGTATCGCAGTAGAAACCTAACTTTGAATCAGAGTTTTCATTTTCTCAGATAGGTATACTTTTAGATTTTTTCCTAGCGTTTAAAACTGAGTAACTAATTTCCATATTGATGACATCGTATTTATACTGCTTCTACGTTTAGACAAATTTTTGAAATTACAGTTTTTCCTTCGTAAACTAATTTATTAATATCTATTTTATAGATTAAAATTATTGTGTACTTAAATGCTGGTTTCCTTTTTCGCCGTTAACCAGGTATTAATTCAAGTATAACAGAGGCAGCAGTTTGACTATTGTGTGACTTACTGACGATTCCCCGTTCACATGTTGTCATAATTAGCGTTACCAAGCGAAACGGCTAAAGTTTTAATAGAGGTGCATTTTTGCTGTACTGTTGAAAGATGTGAAGCTGAGTACATTACGAAGTCAAACACCGACATACTACATATTTATAATTAGTTAACTACAATATTGTAAACATAAGAGAGTGCAAACTTTGCAAATAATGCAAATTTGACTCAAAATTTAACTACGCAGTTACTGATTCGCTGAGTTATCTCACTAAATCATTATCATCATCATTGTCAACCATTATCAATCCACTGCTGGACGAAGGTCTCCCCAAGTTTCTTCCACAACGGTCTGTCTTGGGCCAGTCTCTTCCATGTTACTCCCGCATACTTTCGAATTTCTTCCGCCCATTTTCTCATGTGGTCTTCTTCTGGGTCTTTTCCTGTCCCTTGGAATCTAATCTAAAATTTCAGCTTTCCATTGACGGTCTTTGCTTCTGGCAATATGTCCAGCTCATTGCCATTTCAGGAACTTTACTCTGGTAATAATGTATTCCACTGTTGTCATTTTTCTGATCCACGAGTTCCTCTTCTTATCTCTCCTGGTTACACCAAGCATGCATTGGTCCGTGCTTCTTTGAGGTGTCTGCAGTCTTTGTATGTCTCTTTTAGTTAAGGTCCACGTCTCTACACCAAATGTAAGTACTGGAAGGATGCATTGATCAAACACTTTTCTTTTAAGACATAATGGCATATTGCTCTTGAAAATTATACTGTTTCTTCCAAATGCTCTCCAGGCAAGTTCTATACAACAATTAATTTTTTCATTAAAATGACCCTGACTTGATATCTGCTGTCCAAGATAAATGTAGGTATCAGTTATCTACAGCTTTCTCATATCAATCGATAAATATTCATTCTAGTAAAAGCATTGTACATCACTTTTGTCTTCTGTAAGTTCATTTTTAACACACTTTTTTCTCTTGTCAGCAAGTTCCTGGATCATACTCTGCAGCTCTGATGAGGTAGTTGCAAAAATTACTACGTCATCAGCAAAACGAAGGGGAGTTAGATAATATCCATTAATATTTATCCCTTTGTTTTCCCAGTTCAGTGATTGAAAGTTATTTTCCAATGTAGCATTAAAGAGTTTGGGAGTTACAGTGTCACCTTGTCTCACTCCTTTTCCAAGCTTTGTGGGTGTTATATTCTCAAATAGCCGAATCTTTGCACTTGCATTTTTATAGTTCTTATGAATAATATTAACGTGTGCATCTTCAATAATGCAGGATTTCAAAGATATTGTAACTGCTGATGGTTTCACCGAATCAAAAGCCTTTTCACACTCAATAAAAGCCATGCATAATGGAAGTTCATATTCCCTCGCTCTTTCAAGTAATTCTCTAAGTACATGGATATGATCTATAGTGATGTAGTCACTCCTGAATCCAGCTTGTTCTCTCGGCTGAGCCATGTCCATTGTCACCTTCAAACGGTGTGAAAGAACTTTAGTGAAGGGTTTATAAACCACTGATAGGATGCTGATAGGTCTGTAGTTCCTGAGATCCTCAATGTCACCTTTTTTGTGTAACAGTATCATTGTACCATTGTTCCAAACCTCAGGAATCTTTCCTTCATTAAGCCATCGAGTGAAAATTTGTGCGAGTACTGTTTCGATTTTTCCACTTGCTTCTTGTATGATGTCTACAGTAATTCGATCTTCTCCTGGAGCTTTTCCCCGCTTCATGTTCTTGATTGCATGTGCAACTTCTGATGGGAGGACTGGAAGAACTATAGTACCTTTTGTAATGTCTGGAGTACATGTATCATCCCTTTCATATAGATTTGAGCAGAAATATTTACTCTTGTCAAAATTTAACCTCTACTTCTTAATTTAGAACTATCTTCTTTTCTCAGAGACACAAAATGCTTTCTTCCCTTACTCTGATGTTGGTTGTTTTCAATTGCTTTCCTCACTAGTCCACAGTTGAATTTCGTAACATCATCAGTGGCACTTTTTCTTACCGTCTTGCATAGCTCTATGTATTCCACTTTGGAAGTCACATCTCGTTTAGTTGTCCCATCTCGTCTTTTTTGCATCATAATTTTGTTTTTTCCTGATAACATGTTCATATGCAGGTTGTTCTTAGCACCCGCTATTTTTGTTGCTATTTCCATAAGAGCATTGGTTAATTTACTGTGAACTTCAGAGATGTCTACTTCTTCCGATGTTAGAGCTTCTAGAGTAGATAATATGTTCCTCAGATCCAATTTGAAGGTAATATGATGTTTTTTAAGGTTCGTCGTGTCAATACAATATGTTTGTTTTATGAGCTTGCCACGCTTGAATTTTGCATTGAGGTGCGTCTTACTATTCTATGGTTACTACCTGTGTTGAACGTGTTTAGCACACTGCAGTCTTCTATGACAAATTTCTTGTTATGCATAATATAAAAAAAATCACTTGTCAATCCATTAGGATGTCTCCATGTCCATTTCCTTTGCAGCATTTTATTGAAAAAGGGGTTCATGATGAAAAACGCTTCTGCCTCTGCAAACCCTACGGGAGTATTTCCAAACTGGTTTCTGTTGCCGTGACCGAATTTACCCACTGAAGTGTCATTCTGTGTTCGTTGCCCTATTTTCGCAAACAAATCTCCCATAATGATCTTCAAGTGTTGCTTGCCTTTACTATTTATATCAGCGGTCGCTAACCGGTGGTCCGCAGAAAAATCTGGACATTATTACATTATTTGCATTTTTTATGTTTTATTAATAATAAAACAAAAATAATATTCTAAGAAATCCTTATATTCTGAAATCTGAATGAAAATTTTCGCCTTTATATTGCACTAAACTCACAAATGTATTAGACTCTAATGCAGGGCCCATGAAATACTGCACGCGAGAGCTTAATTTCGTTCATTTTCCTACAGTCACCCTGCTCCGCGAAAACCGATTCTCATCCGATTGTTTTATTTTATTTGCGTATTGTATGTAACTGTGTATTTTCTTTAACTGTTGTAATTAATGGCATCAAATCGTTTGACTTTAATAACTATCATTTCTTATTTGGTTTCAGATTCGAATACAATAAACCCATAATTGGCGAAAAAAAGCAAAGTAATATTTTACATTTCTTTAGTAATACAAATAGGTAATGTTACTAATGATAAGAGTAACAATAGTAATATGTATACTTCGCTTAACCGTGAGCTGATCAATGATTCAGAGCCTCCACAGTCCTCGTCAGGCACTACTATGAAGAATATTCGAACTGGAGGCGGAAAGAAGATAAAACTCAAAGTATCAAGAAAATATGATTCAAACTACCTGAAATTCGGATTTATTCAAGAACCTGGTAGTGAGCTGCATCCACGGTCGCTTTGTGTTGTGTGTTCGGAGAGTTTATCTAATGATGCCATGAAACCTTCCAAACTCGAACAACACTTGCAATCACAACACCCGGATTTAGGTAAGAAACCACTTGAATATTTTCAAAGAATGCGTGAAAATATGCAAAAGCATGTAATTGCTTTAACAAAAATTACTGTTGAAGCTAAGTCCTTATTAAAAGCTTCTTATCTGATAGTACTTTAGATCGCGAAAAATAAAAAGCCGTATACGATTGGAGAAGAAATAATTAAGCCTTGCATGTTACAAACCTGCGAAAAGGTTTTGGGAAAACAGGCTGTCCAGAAACTGAAAGTAATTCGTATGTCCGCTAACACTGTCAAACGCAGAATTGAAGACATGGCTAAAGATATTGAAAATAGAGTTATAAAAAGGGTGAAAAATTCACCATTTTATTGAATTCAATTTGTCGAATCAACGGACATGAGTAACAAGGCACTTCTCCTTTGTTTTGTGAGGGTTGAGTGTGAAGGAGAGTTACAGGAATAACTACTTTTTTCGCTGAACTTGCCGAGTAGAACAACTAGCGCTGAGATTTTAAAGCACTTAATAGTTGCTTCCCGGAACACGGAATTGAATGGAAAAAATGTATTGGGATATGTACAGACGATGCCGCAAACATGACTGGACATCTTTCAGGAATTGTTGCAAAGGTGAACAATGTTGGTCACCCAGACATTTTCTGCACACTGCATTATACATCGTGAGCAAATTGCGACGAAAAGTATGTCCCCAGAACTACACGAAGTATTATCAGATGTTATTAAAATTATAAATCAAATTCGACACAAAGCGATCAATTCTCGAATATTTGAGGCACTTTGTGAAGAAATGGGTTCCCAGTATACTCACCTTCTTCTTCACGCTGAGATGAGTTGGCTGTGGAGGGGCAAAATATTAACCCGACTGTTCGCCCTGCGGGAAGAAGACAAATTATTTTTCCAGCCATAGGAAGTCAATTTATCGTGCTGAAAGATATTAAGAACACAGTTTGCCGTCTTTACACGATTTAAAAAAATTACGGTTACAATGATATATACATGAGCACTTTCAAGTCCACTGTGGACCCGTCATCAGATGGTGTGGTTGCACTATGCCCTGGGAGGGTATATATTATGTAGTATGCACACTGACGAAATAGTATGTTTTGGCTTGCGTATGCTCACTACCCAATCATGTCGTTCAGAGACACATATAATGTTAAAAAACATGCTCCACCTCCACCGCTCTTTCAAGACTATGCTTGAAGGGTCAACACCAACCTATCGGGGACGATGTTACTATGTTACATACGCCAACTACATGTTCATCTATCCTCCTGTTAGAAAGCCTATTGATACATAAACATAGGGCTGAATGCTGTAACGACGATACCCCTATCATTATACCGTTGCCATGGAAACTACTTTGTAACTATTACAACGAAAGAGAAAATACCGGCTGCTCTAATGGAACGACATGATTGGGTAGTGAGCATGCGCAAGCCAAAACATACTATTTCGTCAGTGTGCATACTACATAATATATACCCTCCCAGGGCATAGTGCAACCACACCATCTGATGACGGGTCCACAGTGGACTTGAAAGTGCTCATGTATATATCATTTTAACCGTAATTTTTTTAAATCGTGTAAAGACGTGTAACGTATACTCTATATTCACTTTCCTTTTGATTTTACTATCTCTGGTTATTTTATTTTACTATGTAAATTATCTTCCTACTGAACGGAATATTATTTCACCCCGCTGAATGAGATCTGGCAATGAGTGTAAGTCATGACGTGGTGGTAGCTCGTATATAGGCGCGTTCATCGAGAAGTGTTGGAGTTGTGTTGTTGCGTTGTAGTTGTGTTGTTGCGTTGGAGTCGTTGCGTTGTAGTTGTGTGTTGCGTTGGAGTTGAGGGTGGTTGGTGTTGTTGGTGTTGCGTTGCAGTGTGTTGTTATGTAGTAGTGATATATGAGTGCCTTAGTTGACCAGGAGTCTTCATAATAAACAAGTTGTTCTGTAAGTTCAGTCTTTCTTAATTCTTAGTTTTGTCAGACCTCTGTCTGGCTGTTAGGTTTATGACTTTGATTACTTAATATAAATAACCAGCGTTGAGACTTTGTTTAAGTTCATAATTAACGAGTAACAACACCCTTTTGGGAATTCATTATTTTGAAGCGTAGAGCATTATTCATTCATAATAATTAGCTTAGCGAAAAGATAAACAAAGCTAATTCATTATAGACGGCAAACTGTGTTCTTAATATATTTTTCCAGCAGCAAAATAATCCGAAATTTCAAGAATTATTTTCCCGATGAGCGGGTGGCCAAGCTTGCATACCTGGCAGATATTGTTTCGGTGTTAAATGAAGTAAATATATCCTTGCAAGGACAACTTAAGGACGCGTTCACACTAAGAGGTAAAACGGATGCTTTTCAAAAGAAAATATTACTGGGGTAAACGGGGTTTGCTGAAGAAGATCTGCAAATTATTTCAAATTTTGATGAATATATGAGAAAGAAGGATGTAAACCGGCAGGTGGTAACCATTGTTCAACAGCACTTACAATCACTCACGTAATCTTTTGGTGGTTATTACCCAAAGAAAGCAGATCCCAGACATGGCAATATGTGGATAATAGATCCATTTGCAGCAAGCACTGAAGATAGCAATTTAAGCATGAACGAAAAAGAAAGCCTCATCGATCTATCATCCGATGACAGTCTCAAAGCTAAATTCCAGTCAACCTTATTTTGACCTCGTTTTTGGTTCTCCATAAAAAGTGAATACCCATTGCTGAGTGAAAAAGCAATGAAATTTTTGATTCACTTTTCAACAGCATATTTGTGCGAAAAGACATTTTCATCTCGGTACCCAAGGGGGAGTTCCTAATTTAGGTTGAGAGACACGAACCCACAGCGCTATGCGCTTTTTGGCAGGTGAAAGAGCATCTAAGAGAGATAGGAGCAGATTGCCCTGATAAAATAGCACGAAAGAAAAGTACGGAAATATTAGAGCACAAGGAGTAAACGGTTACCCGTTAAGTAGTGAAGTTGTAAGCTCCTTACATACACACCTGCAACAACAAGCCGTTCCGAGCGATATTTCTCTCCGCAGAAAAATACCCGGTATACCGCTGCCACAGATAAGTACAAGGGGAAAGGAAGGGAAGGACACGGGAAAGGGTGAACATGAAATTAAAAAAACATCACACACAGAATAAGTTTTCCAGAGAAAAATCGACGTTCAACACCGGATAAAACAAAACTGGCCGTTTGCTCAGCGTTTCTCTCGGGTCCGCTATTTGCTTCGTTATAATCAGCCAATGAGAGAAAATATTTTTCCCCATTAGTTTAAATTTTTTTCTCAGGTTAACTTTTGCTGATTCTTGCCTGACATGTCAGAGTAACCATAGCTGAGGTGGTGTGAATACAAGATTACACCAATCGAGGTTCATCTCGGTACCGGGCTCGGCTTGAAATAAATACGGCTCTCCGTCTTGCAGTAACGTAATTAGAGCCAAAAATCCATAAACTTCTTACAAACAAGCTGGAACAAATATCACACTAAAATGTGTAAATATGCTTCAATTATTTTGTAATAATTAAACTAAATTTAATAATTTTGTTACAATTAAACAACATTTAAATATTTTGTTATGATTAAAAAAGCATTTATAATTTTGTATTAATTAAATAAACATTTATAATTTTGTTTTAATTAAATAAACATTTATAATTTTGTTATATTAAATAGGTGGATTTCACATTAATAAAATGAAAGTACTCTGATCATTATTTTACAAATGTATTTATCTTTAAAAAAAATTCACATTAGTGGTCCGCGGGATTTAAAATTATGAATTTAGTTGTCCGTGAGGTCCGAAAGGTTAGCGACCGCTGATTTAGATGACTATGTTCCTCATAAAATTCTTCAATCTCTTCTTGAGGAGGACTTGTAGTAGGTCCATAATCTTGAATAATCTGAGCCTGGTATCTTCTCGAGAGTTGGATAACAAGTCGTGCAGCTCTGTCAGAGGAACTTTCAACTTCTACAACTTTATCCTTCAGTTTCTGGTTTATTACAAATCCAACAGCACTAGTTATGGCAGTATCTGTCCCACGATAATAGTAGAGATGTCCACTTTTCAGTTCAATGAGGTCTCCTTTTCTCTTTACCTCACTTAGCCCGACGATGTCCCACTTGATCCTTTGTAGTTCTTCTTTCAATTCAGAGAGCCTTGAATTAGAAGATAGGGAGCGTCCGTTATACGTAGCCAAAGTCAGCATCAGATGGCAGCCTAGTCCGGTCCTCCGGTGATTCTTAGCACCCTCTGCCTTCAAGTCGCACTGGCCGCTGCCTTGAAAAGGTACATTCCAACCGCCGGAGACTGAGGGTCAAGATTTAAGTTGTGGAGTCATTTTTTAGGGGTATGGCCATAACTCACACACACACACACACACACACACACACACACACACACACACATATTGACAATACGTGTCCGAGGCTTAAGCCTCTGTATGAGGCTTGCCTTGTACAAGAACTTCCAGTGATAATGTGATGTCTTGTGTTGTTTGTGTGAAAGTTTTACTGTGTTATTTCTGAAAGAATAAAATTTATTTATATATATATAAACAGCTACGGGAAAAATTAATAACAACTCTGGAAACTTCTGAGGTTTTGGGGCTCTCAGTGTTGCTACAAAAGTAAATATACAGATAATACTGACAATATATATATATGAAATCTGCTGCGAAACAGAAGTCATGACAAAGTAACATGTTCAATTAAAATACAATTACGTACCCAATATTTCGTTGGGTTGACCTTTCGTTTTAACAACGGCTGCATACCTATTGGGCATGTAGTCAACCAACTTACACATCATATCGGAAGAAATACAGTTGTGCGAGACTTTAGTAACTGCGTTAATCAGTTCCACTTCATTTGTGGGGTGACGTTTGTGCACTTTTATTTTTAGAATGCACCACAAATTCTCAATCGGGTTCTAGTCTGCCGAATTACCAGGCCAAGGAAGAGGTACCTCATTTTGTTATTCAGGACACGTAAGTCGATTTAAGTAGTATTCATGTCCGCATATATTGTAGCGAAGCTTTCTAACTATCACAAATCTCGCTTCAGGATATATTCTCTTTTCATTCTGTCTGTAAAACCAAGCCGGTTTCAGTATATATTTTTCACAGCAGAATAATTTTGTATCGAACAAAACGTCGGATAAATCCATACCTTTCCCCCTAATTTCAGAGTTATGTGCCTCAAAGTACAGTTGCAAATATTTACTGGGTGTTTTTAATGTAAGTGAACCTTTTCTGTTTGATTTGGAATTCCGATTGCTTTTATTTTGTTCTTTGAGAGAAGAAACAAATAATATTTTCAAAAGTGAAAATATGTTGTGTAAGTAAATATATAAGAATAATAACTTTTTCTAGAAATATGGATAGGTTTCCATAAGTGTACATTTGAAGATTTTTAAATAAAGTTGCATCAAAATTTAATTGAAATGCATGCACTTTTTTAAAAAAATGATAGTTTAGAAAATAAATGTTACCATAATTTCGTTCAAGCTCTTCGTTTAGTTTTTTGTTCGCTTTTGTGTAGTCTTGGTTGAAAAAGTTGTAAGACTAACATTATAACGAAACAGTTGAAAAAATGACTATATGCGTAAACCAAATAACACGTTACTCTACTTTTTACTATCAGAACTCCAGCCAGACGTCTGACAGAAACTGAAAATTTTGAGATACTGCAAGTACATTTTATAAATAGCAATAACACTGCTGTACTAAAAATTGAATTACTCATCACGTTATCGAAATTGAAATCTGATGAGAAATTTTTCTATTTAACTCACATTTGTCTATAGGTTTTGACAAACGACATCAGGATCACTGTTTACCTCTTTTTGTTATTCAGGACACGTAAGTCACGTTCAATTCAAATACAATTACTGCAGTATCGTCAGTTGTAATAAAGTTTAAGGAGAAAAGACATTAGCACACGATGCTGACGGGGACACAGTCAAATTTTTAATCGCTCTGTATTACGATAATTAGGTATACAGACAGGAAAACATATTTTTCTTTTATATCTGTTCTTTGAACATTTAATGTAAAATCTTGAAGAAATTTAGGTCATTTTGGTTTTGTTGTACTTAAGAGTGAGTTGCAGACAACTAAGTACTGTCGTACATTACACAGCTGATGGGCGAAGAATGGAAACCGTTCGGTAAAGTCATAATAAAGGAGTTTGGCCAGCACTGGTAGGAAATTCGGTATGCAGTCAACGTAACATGGAGGCAAGTTCGGTTATTAATCAACATTGCATGGTGGCAAGTTCGGTTATTATTCAACGTTGCATGGAGGGAAATTCGGTTAGTAATCTACGTTGTATGGAGGTAAGTTCGGTAAGTATTCAACATTGCATGGAGGCAAGTTACGTTAGCATTCAACGTTGCATGTAGAGAAGTTTGGCGAGTATTCAGATTTGACTCAATGGCGGATCCCCATAGGCGTGATTTTGCACAATTCGTGCACCAATAAGTGGTAATATCCTCACATTTCGTGGGGGGGATGGCGGCGTTGCGACGCAGCCTAATTTCATACACGTTCAGTTGGAGGTCCGGAAATTAGGGTGACCCGGGCGTGTAAGACATTTTCGTGAAATATTCTTTGAAACATTTGGTGATCACTTTCTCTGGATGTATTTATTACCGTTACTATCAGTCACGCACAACTGTGTTTGCCAATACCAAAATCCTTTCAGGTACGTTGAAAATACTGCTACTTACACACTGAGTGGCAAGTTTATTATGACCACCTGACAGTTTTAAGCAAATGAGCCATGGCATGCACGCTGTTGCCACCAGAGGGCGAGGCTAGTATAAAAAGGGAAAGCTTAGTGCTTACGACAGCAGTAGAAGTGATTTTGGGTGACGAGATAAGCGAAAATGCGATTTGACGGACTTTCAACTTAGGATGATTGTAGGAGCTCGGAGCCATGGAGCGAGTAGCACCGTAACCGCCGCATTCGTGAAATGTTCCAGAGCAGCTGTTGTTGAAGTGTTTAAATACTGGACGGTCAGCCAAAAAGCTGGGTCTCTACGTGCAACGTGTGGTCGTCGTCGACTAGTGACTGCTCGGGCAGAACGGAGATTGTCCAGACTGGTAACAGACAACAGTGCATCAAATTACAGACCATCTTAATCAAGGATCCCCTTAAATGATCTCTACACGTATTGTTCTCGGTACACTGCATCGTATGGGATATGGCAGCTGAAGGCCTGTTCGAAGACCTTTGCTGTCTGCAGTTAACAAAAGAAAACGTCTCCAGTTCGCACAGGAGCACAAGGATTGGACAGTCGATAATTCGAAACAAATGATGTGGTTCGATGAATCACGTTTTTAGTTGCACCATGCCGATGGCCGAGTGAGAATTTGGCGGAAACAGCACGAAAGCATGGACCCCAAATGCATTGCTACAACCCTTCAAGCTGGTGGAGGCAACGTTATAGTTTGAGGAATGTTTACCTGGCATGCTATGGGCCTTTCAATTCGTGTTGATCAACGTGTGACTGGGACATCATATCTAAACATCGTTGCAGACCAAGTGCACCATGTCATGTGGATGGTTTATCCCAATGGCGATGGCTACTTTCAACAAGATAATGTGTCCTGCCATAGTGCTTTTATTGTACAGGATTGGTTCCAGGAACATGCCGAGGAATTTGCTTTGCTTAAGTAGCACCGACAATCTCCAGATCTCAACCCCATTGAAAATTTGTGGGATGAAGTTGAACGAGCCATCAGACAGCTGGATCCACAACCCTGCACTCTCAAACCCCTAGAAAGTGCTATTCATCAAGCATAATCTCAGATTCCACAAACCACCTATCAACATCTCGTGGAATGTATACCACGAGGAATCGGCGCAGTATTATAGGCAAAAGGTGGCCCAACGAGTTACTGAGGGGTTGGTCACGGTAAAGTGGCCACTCAGTGTATAATACAAATTGTAACTATAATGTTGTTAGCTTGAGTCAACATAAACGGTATTTGATATCATACGTCGTGATTATTTTAAGTGTTAACCGCGGGAAATTCCACATCTTTCCGATAATGTACACGAATTAAATGCAATTATAATACATTTTGCTCAGACATCTCCATTATTCATACGTACATATTTGAAGAAATTGCAGACATCTCCGTTTTGATTCCTTATGTTTTGGTTTTCTGATATTACTGCTGGCATTAACAGGAACACGTAGGAAATATGTCTCGAACGAGGTATCAACTTATGGTGCGGCACAAAAGTATTGCATCTCTATTTTCAGTCGGAACACAATATTATATAAGTAGTTTCTGCTTAATTTCGGACCATATATTGCTGTTTCCCCTTTTAAGATCTTGAAAAAGTAAGACTTTCTGGTGATTCAAATGCGACTTTGTTTCAAACATGTTAGGTTACCTAAACTTTCAAGAAAATAAAACTATGAATTAATTATTATCTTTTGAAAACATAGTTTGGTACGCCATAGGTATAAGAATACCGTATAAACCTATCTATGCGAACATTATTTATAGTTGAATATTACATTGGAAAACATGGTTTCTAGCTTATTTTTCATAAAATAGGTAAGACAAAATTCCTAACACATACACTTGCTCATTTCATTTGGACGTATTTTTATTTTAATGCCTATCCATGACACAAATTTCAAGTAATGTACAAAACATATTTGCTGTTTAAAATAATAAGTAATCTCCATGATTAGCGCAAACCGGTTAACCCAACGAGAATAAGGTATATTGGTATTCTTATTTATCTCAACCTTTCATTATGCTGCACCACATGTAGCCTGTGATTTTATTCAGAAATAATGTTTTTTATTGTACGAAAGCTAATCATTTCTACACGATACAAACAGCGGCATTTGTATATAGGAACAGAGCTCATAGCCACAGTATATTATGCATATTTAACGAAACCACTGTATATTTAGAAAACGTTTTAGATATATTAAATAATTTTTAAATCTGCTGCATATCGTTACCTTTATATACGTTTCATTAAGTCTGCTTTTATATCTTCTTGCAGACAACAGGATCAACACTGTTTCTTATTTTCTAATCTCAAAGTAGAACGCAACTAACTTTACGATGAGTGAATACCTACAAATAAGGAAATACGTTAGTAATTGTGCTTTCTTAACTTCTACTGAGATACATAAGATGATATGAAACACTCTCAATTTACCCGTTCCAGGTATTCTGCACGTGATTCATAAAACATTACGTTTTAAATCAGATATTTTCCTTTATAAGCCTCACTTGGTACGGATAAAACTGAGTTCAAGAATAGCCATATTCCAATGACTGATCTTCGTATAACGTGATTTAGTTAGAGTGACATTTACTTTTAGCATGCATTTCGCTTTCCGAATAACCCTAGGACGATGGAGCGTGTAACGACCTGGAAGGAATGTATCACCTTTGTGAGTAGCTAGTAATATAAACATTCATGAATTGCAGTTGATTTGATCATAATTTATTACTAATCCTTCGCGGTCAGTTAAGAATTTGCCCTTTACACTAATACTGTTGACGTTTTTGAAGAGTTCGACTTTTGGATTTTATCTACATGATTTTTAAATCGTGCGTTACGTTTGTGTAAGGGACGTCTTCGCCTCTATTATCTATACATTTTTTTAATGTTGTCTCATAAGATTGAATGGATCACAGACATACGCTATTTTGACTTACAATATTCTGTGGTCTTTGGCTTTGAAAAGGTGCTTCTGGAATATCTTGCCTTTCTGCAGGAAAGCGTTAATAAGCTCCGTCATTCACTCATAGAAAGCGTAACGGTTAATGCAATTTCCTTAAAAAAGAAATGAATTCGATTTTAAAATTTTAGTTGATGCTTCTAGAAATCAGCCAAAGTGTTATGCCATTAGAATGGAATAAACCCTGGAGATGTTTGATTTCAGTTTACCAAATATAGGCTGCTGGTAGTGTGCTGTGGTACGAATTATAACTCGTTCAACCGTCTCTCAAAATCTGTTGTATAATTTCAAAATATTTATTTAAACAGGCACTTTTAAGCGCAATCTTATCTTCGTAACTGTTCCCCAAATTCATATTGGAAGGGAGCTCCTCAAAAAAATTGCCAAATGTGGGATATGTTTGCAAACTCGTTCCCACAAAAACAAACATGATGCCGTTAGCAAATTGCGGTTCACCTGCCGAAAATAGAAAAACAGACTTAAGTCTCTTGTATTGTTAATTGCTTCTAAATTAAATAAAGCGACTCGTGTGTTGTCGTGTGTGTGTATGTGAGAAAGAGAGATAGAGAGAGCGAGGGATATATATATATATATATATTTATATACACTGGCGGAAAGTAAAAAAAGAACACCAAAAAGGAGACGTCTGATACCAACGATATTTATACAGCATAATAACGGAATACAGAGGATAACGTGATTAAAACGTTATGGCAAAATACAGCTGTATTTGTCGGTAAACTGAAATATAACATTTCCATGTAACATGGTTAGTACGAGGTTGAACCGCCATGAACTGCGTCACACTGTGCAATTCTGGCATGGAGTCTGTCGTACAGATGTTGGATATAAGTTTTGGGTATTGAATTCCAAGCATCCTCAACCTGGACGCGTAAATCGGGGATCGTCGTGGCTGGCCGTGGAGACCGCATACGTCGTTGTCCCATGAAATCCCACACGTGCTCAATGGGGGACAAATCCGGTGAACGTGCAGGCCATGGAAGTTGTCTCACACCCTGAAGCGCATGTTGAGTTGCACGTGCCGTGTGTGGGCGCGCGTTATCCTGCTGGAAAACACCACGATGGACCGACCTTACAAATGGCACAACAACGGGCTGAATGATGTTGTTGATGTAGGAGGTGCTGTTTAACGTACCCGGTACAAACACTAGTTGTGTACGGGAGTGATAGCTGATCGCTCCGCCCACCAGGAGACCAGGTGTAGGTCCTATGTGTCGCTGGCGGATGCAAGAAGGGAGGAGACGCTCCCCAGTGAGTCTGCAAACACGCATACGGCCATCGGAAGCTTCCAAGCAGAATATGCTTTCATCGCTGAACACGACAGATCGCCATTGCATTCTCCAGTGCTGACGTTGGCGACACCACTGCAGCCGTTCCTGACGGTGTACTGGAGTCAGAGGTACACATGCCAGAGGCACACGTGTACGTAGTCCTGCACCCAGTAGACGGTTGCAGATTGTTTCAACAGTCACCTCAGGTGCAATGGCAGCTCGGATTTGCGTCGCAGTGGATGTCCTGCTTGACAACGCCGCTCTTCTTATGCGTCGATCGGTCAGCTCATCAGTCCGTCTGTGACTCCCGGTTACACGTGTTCTCGTGCGGGAATGTTCGTCGGACCATCTTCGCCACCATCGTACCACCACCGATATATACGTCCCCTCTAATTCGCTCCGCAATACCACGATTCGACCACCCGGCCTCGCGGAGTCCAAAAAGACGACTTCGCTCAAAGACCGATAAGTGCTGAAATCGAACACGTCTTCCATGTCCAGGCCTTGCAACTTCTTCAGGGTCTTTGCACGTGTCCGTACGCCGACGACTGATTAGATTTACTTTGCCGTACTCCTTAAATACCACCGACGATAATTTGCATATTATGCCGTGCTGTGGCGTAAGCGCTCACCGGTTGGTCCCGAAATCAACATCCCTCCTACGTAAATGCGACCCCATTAACATATGTAAATGTCATGATCGTCCGTCAGTTCCTTCTTGGTGTTCTTTGTTCACTTTCCGCCAGTGTATATATATATAGAGCGAGAGGGAGTACCTTCCGAGAAGGAGCCTTTGTTTCCAATTCTAGATAGTATCATATCTGTTAAATATCGAGGTTTGCTAAACAGAAAGTTGGGGACTACTTACCCTGCCCTTTAAGATTTAACCAAATGACAGTGCTTTAAATTCTGGATGTTCTATTTCGGTATCAGTGACATTACCTGAGAAAATTATTATTCCCTCTCACATTTCATATTTTGGATTTTAAAGCCTCTTGTTTTCTGCTTTCGGTAGTCGCTATTTCTCGAAGGTATGCTTCACGATTCACCATTTCTCGCAGAGGATGTTTCACGATGTCTTTGATTGTTCGCTTCAAGGTTTAAAGCCCGCCGTGAGCAACTTTATGGATTATAAGTGGTCAACTGTCCCTCATTTAGGGCCACTGGTTCCAGGGAAGGGAGAGAGAAAGTGCATTAAGACAAACACATTATACATGTCTCACCACGATGCGAACATGGACCTTGTGGAAATGTCGAAATGCTAATTCGAAGATCGCTGTCCTAGGTTTAACCATCAGGCATCAGCACATCCGTTTTCCAACATTTTCCTCAAGTCAATTACCAGAAGAACAGTAGCAGACTTTTAAATTAGAAAGAAGCAACGAATATAGGTTGATGAGATGACGTATAAAGCAACAAAGACAAGTTGATAGCAGTTGAAAAACACCTGCTCTCAGTTATTTTTTAATGGCAAACACGAACATTTAGAGGTTGATCTTGTTCTATGCATTGGCTAGGTAAATTCGTTTTATTAGGCAATTATTGATTAAGTTACTTCTTTAAAATTCCTGATAGTTTGGGAATGTAAACCCAATTCAATCATTGAGCTTAAGTAACAGTTTCTTTGAAAAATTCAAATATCGGCACGGATTATCTTTGATAATACCGCACGGTCAAATATCCAGTTCCTTTCATAGTACAGTGGGTGAGGCAAGAAAACATGTGCTAGAAATTATATTTGGCTATAAATTATATTTATAACACGGATACGTAATGTCTGCTTTATAAGATGATGCCGGACAAGTCTACCTAAAATAAAATGAGAAAAGTTGCAACAATTGAAAAATAGTATAACTGTAGTAGTCTGCTGTCTAAACGCCGATGGCGTCGATAAAAAATGTATCTTCATATCATAGGACAATTTTAAAATGCTGGGTGGTTTACTAATTTTCATCGTATATTTTATTTTATGTATTTTTACTCACTACTTCTCAGAATTAGGGGTGCAACACAGAGGAACGCATGTTTGTTTTTTCCTTTCTTTTACAATCCTTCAATTCATTTTACCATATTACTTAAATGAACCTCGTTTAACAGGCACCCTGGCCTACCTCCTCGTTAACGTTGTGAAAAAGAATATGATTTGTTTTCAGAACTGTCTCCAGAGATTGGAGACCACTTAGCTAGACACATTCAAGATCCTGCTATCCAGATTTCCATTGCCCGGCTTCTAATCTACCGATAGCTGTCCACCTAAGCGATTAAGAGGAGCTTTTCTTACACTAACAGTTCAACTGAAGCCAGCCGCCCCGTTGGCGCAGTGGTCTAAGCGATGGCCTCTGATCATTAGTCCGAAAGGGCTCCGGGTTCGAATCCCAGTGAGGCATGGATGTTGTGTTTGTCTTATGGCACTGGCTCTCTCCCTTCTCCGGAACCAGTGACCCTAAATTAGGGACGGCCGACTGCTTATATCCCATTGAGTTGCTCACGGTAGTCGTTAAACCTCCAATCAAAAAAAAAAAAAAAACTGAAGCCTCAATTGTCGCATCCCGCTCAGAACAACATTTATCAGGGTGGCGCACATTCCATCTCCCTGACGTATGGGCCGCATTTGCACATTTGGAAAGAAACTAGCACGTTGTGGCTTGTATACGTCGACTTAGCCTTTCACTTGCACATATGTCTGAAAATTCCTTACAATCGGAAGTTTGTTTCGGACATATTTTATATTTTTGTATTTGTCGCGTTATTTTTGCACACAAGTTATCTTTGAACTGAAAACCACAATTTCCCTGCAAAGATATTTTCGAAAACGTGTTAGGATAAATTCGTACTGTAGCTTATATTAGCTACCGAAATTTTAATTTTCTTTTCCGCTGTTCCGTTACTGTTGCGAACGAAAGCTGTAATATAGCACACATGTCGACTGGGGTATGATAGTCCAATTAATATTTTCCCAATGCATGATAGATTTGTTTCAATTTTTTCCGCAATTTAACGAGTTACTCTTACCATTTATTAACAGTAATTTTTTTCATATTTGTTTTTTGCAGTATGTTTCGCAACATCCGATATCTCATACAAGTAGTATAGGCTTGATCATATCTGGGCTAAACAGACACGTCCCCATAACAGACAGATATTCCTGTCTCTTGGATTCTAATTATCGCTAACAAAAATATAATAGTGAAAAAGCAGATCTTTAAAGTCAAGTTGATTAAGTTGCTGATTTGATCTGTAAACAAGGAAAAAATAAAAAGCACATTTCTGATGAAAATGGATCGTTCCAGATTCGAATCAGTTATATTTGTTTTCACACGTGGTATAACAAAATCCTCCACCACAGCAAGTTGCTGCAACTAACTTGCTTTGGAGGCGATAGCATTTGTTGTAAGATTATGCAATTTAAGTCGTTTTAGAGTTCTATTTTTCATTATTACAATTGTGAGCGTCAAGCGTCTTGTGATACCATATATTAGACAATGTGTGAAGACCAACCCCATATTTTAAAGCATAACGAAACAGATATTTCAATATATATAAAACACAGTGGAACCTGAATATGAAAGTATCATTTCGGCTGAAAATTCAGTTTATGGCATTCTGAGTCTCAGAGTAATGAACTTCTAAGAAAAGACTCAAGTGATATATCAAAGCAGAAAATAAAGAGAAATGTTGTCTGACACTTTGAAACATGTGAGAGACATTTGACCTTCTGATCTTAAGAAAGCTACTCTTAGAATGTTTTGTTTAAGCAGAATTTCAAGGAGTTGAACTCAAGGTTATTGACTGCTTTGAGAGCGTCAGATGTTATAGACCTTTCACATATGGTTACACAGATGGAAAAGTTAACAGATTTGTTTGAAATAAATTATTTTGGTTGAGTATATCGTTCGATTCTGAGATGTTATTTCATTTGCTTGATAAATAGTTTGAGTGTTTTTATTGCTTCTAGGAATATGATCTTGAATGAATTCTTTACTCTCATAACATATATGTTGCACTCCATTTATAGTCATCTTGATGCGGGCAATGCTCAGTAGGATTTTTGTAGCACTTTTTTTATTCACCCTTTAACCTTTTAGTGTAGCTGAACTCTAAGTGATATCGACACTAATGCTTGGGTGGAGAATTCAAAGTTAACTTTGTTTTAAAGAGATATTTTATAATTATTTAAATCTGTAAATACTCATGCGATTTAGGACAATGTGAGTCTCTCAAGATAGGGTCAATATTCTGTCGAGTGTTTGTCATACTTCTTTTATTCACCTTTTAACCTTTCAATGTAACTGAACCCTATATAATATCATCACTGATGTTTAAGGGGGTTAAATTTGTTTTAAAGAGAGATATTATAATTATTCACAGCTGCAAGTTCTCATCCTGTTTAGAACAAACTGATCCTTTGAAGATATAAGATATCTAGGCACATGATCACCGTTCTATGACCTTATTAGGCGAAGTACGTTTGCTTTTAGACCCTCTGATGATTAACGAATATGAAAAAATTAATTCCATTGCTTAACCTTTACACTTGTGCACTTCAAAAGACTTAAAATGAATAGAGTTCAACTCAGTAAAAAAAATGCAGTATGAGCTCCATATAAATCCTCGCTGGAGAACTAAACACGCTGATTCTTCGGAGTGCTTCTCTAGTCGCCTCTTGCTGTCGGCTACGAACCAAGATGTCGTTTTCGGGTAAGTTTATCTTCTTTTAATTTTGCGTCAAGAACTGATGATTTTTCATCTAGGTATCTGCAGAAAGTTTAAAATTTATAACGCATATTCAAAAGTAACATATTTTAGAGTTTTAAATAAAATGAATCATGAAACATCGTGCACCATTAAGATTCTTTTTTAAAGCTAATTTCCAACTACTAAATTATGAAATGGTGAGTTGTCTAGTATATTGATTATTTTTATGATGTTAAATATACTCTGTTCTAATTGCTTTATCACAAATTTTAAACATTAGCAATTAGAATCTATAATTTCTTCATTTTATTGATTTTGAAAAGGAGCTGAAAAAAAAAAGTCATTTCTGATGATGAAGAAGAAACTGAAAATCCCACTGTGAAGAAACAAAAGCTTCCAGTTAAAAGGAAAAACAGTGCCAAACAGAGTGCTTCCTCACCATATCATTTGGTTTTGGTTGATGACACTGTACCGAATAAGCTCATACCTCCATCCTCCATTTATATCGGAAGGGGAATCGTCGCAGAAATTAAAGAATTTCGTAAAAACTATCACCTGTGCTTTGCAAAGATAGTGGACGGTGAGAAAAAGAATCATTTTAACTTGCCAATTGAACAGCTTGGAACTCTGAAGAAGGCCATAGATACATTGTTTCTGTATGTAAAGGACTATCAGTAAATTTTTTTCTTCGATATACTTTCTTTGAAATAACTAACTAGTAACCTTTATGGTTCAGTGTCAATGTATATTTTGTTCTTAGAAAAAATTATGTTTACGTACGTGAAATGTTTTTGCAAATTTATAAGGTGACGTAGAACTCTTTCATTATACGATAACATAAATGTTGGGATTTTGAAAGAGCAAAAACAAGAAAAGAACGCGCATATCGCAAAGTTTCCCAAAATGCAATTTCATAAACAGTCTTCAGCATTTAAAGGCTATGTGGAATCACATGTGGCCACAGCAAATGAAGATATTTCTGATCCCACTATTCTGTTAAACAGCATGAAGACTCAGATTATTAATATACTGTGTAATAACAGTTTATCTTTGAGGCTTAGATTTATCGTATGTTTAACGATAACTTTCTTCAAGTTTAAAGACGATTCTCCGATCTTTCAAGATTTTTTCTTTTGTTCGTTTGCTGAACGTGTTACGTCAGTATATGGCATAAACGAAAAACTTGAGAAAGCTTTTCAAAAAATTGAAAATTCAATTGAGACATTTATTAGGGACGGAAGCGGGTGGATAATAAAACGTATTAAGTCTGTGCATGTTCATATCGGAAAATATAATTCCATTAATGGCGGTTGTTCTACGATGAGGTTACCGAAGTTTTTGCAAAATAAAAAATGCTTGTTAAACATAAAATGTGAAGACAATTTATGTTTCGTCTACAGCGTTTTAGCAGGGTTATTTCGCAAATTTTCGAATAAAAATTATGTTAGTACTTATAGAAAATATCTGAAATATTTAAACACTAAAAACTTGAAATTTCCTATGGCATTAAATAAAATAAAATGTTTCGAGGAAAAAAATAATATATCGATTAGTGTATATTCTTATGATAAAGATGTGTTTTAATTATATGTTAGCAAAAACGCAAAGTTTAGGCAAATTGATTTGTTTCTTTACAAAAGTCATTATTTTCTCATCACGAATTTTAATCGTTTAATGAACCAAAAAAACGGATTACATCATTACTGCCGTAATTGTTTAGCTGGATTTCAGAGGGCAAATACTTTAACTGAACACATGAAAGTATGTATTAATAATAAATTTCAGAAGGTTTCTTTACCACAAGTTGGTAATTCTGAACTTATTTTTAATGCATTTCATAAAATGCACGAACACGCATTTTGTGGTTTTGCAGATTTTGAATGTCTTACGAAAAAAGTGCATACAAGTATACCATCAATATCTAAAAGTTTCACTCAAGAAAGAGAAATTCACGTTCCTATCAGTTTTGTCTTAATCGTAGTGAACAAAAAAAACGAGATTGTGTATCACAAATATTACTGCGGTAAAGATACAGTGAAACAGTTTCTGGATGTTTTAAAAAACGTGCGTGCTGTTGTTTAGAAAAAATTGAAAGAAAATGTTCCCTTGATTAAAGAAACAATAAACTGCAGTTACACTAATAAGTGTCACATATGTGGAAACAGATTTAAGAAGGGTGATTTAAAAGTACGTGATCACAGTCACTTCAGTGGTGAATTTAGAGGATTTGCACATCAGTCATGTAATCTGAATTATAGAAATTCATACTTTTTTCTAATTATCATGCATAATTTGGCTGGTTATGACAGTCATATCATTCTTAAGAATATTTCTGCGCAAGTAGCAAAAGAAATCAAAATCATTCCTGTCAATATGGAAAAATTTTCGACTTTCACATTAGATAACATAAAATTTATTGACAGTTTTCGTTTTCTAAATACATCATTATCTAACTTAGTTGAAAATTTAAATAAAAATATGTATGACTTCCCCATTTCTAATTCATTTTTTAAAAACTGCAAAAACAGGTTTTTGCTAAGGCAAAAAGGAATTTTTCCGTTTACATATTTCTGCTCAGAAAAGGTTTTAAAAGAAACAAGATTACCAAGCAAAAAGTTCTTTTATAATTATTTGCCAAAGTCTCACATTTCAGACGACGATTATGATCATGCGCAACTTGTGTGGTGGAAAGCATTTAAATGCAGATCTTTCTCAGATTATTTGCGTTTGTATCAATACACTGATGCACTGTTGTTAGGAGATATTTTCATGAATTTCAGACGTTTGTCACTAAATTATTATCGAGATCCTGTACACTTCAGAAGCGCTCCAGACCTCTCCTGGAATGCAGGTTTAAGAAAAACGAAAGTTAAACTGGAATTGATTACTGACATTAGTATGTACTTATTTATTGAAGCGGGAATCAGAGGCGGTATAAGTCTTGTCGGTACAAGGTTTTCAAAAGCAAATAATCCCTATATCCCAGAAGATTTTGATGCTACGAAACCCACAACTTACATTTTGTCCTTGGATGTCATAAATTTGTACGGATTTGTACAGTGTGCTCATTTACCATATGCAGGTTTTAAATGGTTATCTGAAAAACAAATACTAAATTTCGATGTTACTTCTATCCCTGATGATTCAGATACAGGTTACATTCTTGAAGTATATTTAAAATACCCGCAGAACATTCACGATGAACATGATGATTATCCTTTAGCTCCTGAGCATGTAGTTGTAAGAAAAAGTTTTTTATCAGAGTACCAGAAAGCTACATTAAAGAATTTGGATTTAAAGTTTCAAGGAGTGAAAAAATTGATTCCAAATTTATTTGACAAGCAGAATTATATTGTCCATTATCGTAATTTAAAGTATTACATAAAGAAAGGATTAATTTTGGAAAGAATTAATCGAATTTTGTGTTTTAAACAGAAGCCATGGTTACGAGATTATGTCACATTTAACAATGAAAAGAGAAAACAAGCTAACAATGAATTTGATAAATCGCTTTTTAAGCTTATGAACAATGCGTTTTACGGGAAAACATGTGAAAATGTTAGGAAAAGGATCACAGTGAAAGCTGCAGTTACCCAGAAACAATGTCAAAAGTATATGTCTAGTCCTGCATTAGAGTATTTTGAAACCATTAACGATAATTTTGTACTATTCAAGTTAAAGAAGACTAATCTTTTTCTAAATAAGCCTGTTTACATTGGATTGTGTGTCCTTGAACTCAGCAAACTGCACATGTATAAAACCTACAATGATTTTTTTTAAAATGCAATATAAGAATCGTTGCAGTCTAATTTACACAGACACTGATTCACTAACAATGTATATTGAAACTGAAGATGTCTACCAAGATTTGTGTACTGTTTTTAAAGAAATAGTTGCCACAAGTCAGTATCCTACTTTTCATCCTGCATACAACAGAGGAAATGAAAATAAGTTGGGATATTTCAAGGATGAAACAAATTCGAAGCCAATAAAAGAGTTCAGCGCACTAAAACCAAAGATGTATTCATATATATATATCAAAATGATGCAAAAAAACAGCCAAGGGAATTAAGCGTTATGTTATTAAGAATCTGAATCATGATGATTATAAAACTGTATTGTTTGGTACTCAGTTGCTTAGACATTCTCAGTATCAAATTAGCAGCAAAAAACATAACTTAAAAACTGTAATTCAAAATAAGTTTTCACTAAGTCCTTACTATGATAAGAAATTCATTTCTGATGATGGAATTGAGGTGAAGTCTTTTGGACATTATTCTATCGCATAAGTTGTGTTTTATGATGTTCATTTGTAAACTGATTTCTGTGTTTCATAAATTCAACTTATAGACTCGTGTAATTTAAGTAAATCTCAAAATATGTTTTATCAAAGTGCAAAAGAAATTATCACTAAGTTTTAAAAAGCATCATACGGAAACCATTGCATATTTATTATCTGTATGCATCGCTGAAGAAAAAAAAATCAAACGCATTCGTTCACCTGTGAATGAATACACATTTCATTTCAGATATATCAATGTGTAATAAAATTTGACGTCTGCCGTGTTTTGAGAATTAGTTTTTCAAGTAAAAATGAGATTTATGTAAAGGTAGAGCCTCACTGCCCCTCCTTCATAATTTTTCTCTGTTATAGATCTCGTGCATCAGTGCTCATCAAACTCATGTGTGACATTCAAATATTTCATAAATGAGAAAGAGGATCAGCAGAAGATTTATCAGTTTGATATATCAAATCCCATGCTTGACATTGTCAACCCACTAACTAAGAAACAATTCAAAAAAATTACTGAGGAAAAGAAGCAAGGTCATTGGTACAGAAGCATTATGAACAAAAAACATATTGACTTGTTTACAAAGAATAAAACGGAAATTTTTATTATTACAGAAAAAGATAATGAAAGCTTTAATGTTTTAATGAAAGTAAACAGTAAAGGAGTAGTGCACTTTTTCAGAGTTTCGGGAATAAAAATAAAAAAGATTTGGAACTTTTTCAAAAGTTTTCTTTACATATGTAAGTCAACAACAATGTGTATCAGTTCAGATCTAATGATATTAAATGCTATGCACTCTATCATCTGCGTATAGAGAAATCTTTAAAATATGCATTTACAGTAGGTTTGAGCTTTCACGGGTTTTATTAAAAGGAATTCATTTGAATTGTATACTTTTTTCTGTATTTTTGGCATGTTTTATGAGATGAATATTACGAATTGCATTTGCATGGTAATCAGAATTGTATAAGATATTATACACTTTAAATTGTGTTGTCTGTTGTAGCTTCAATGCATTGTATTGCTGATACCATTGCATTACACACTATAAAATTGTGTTATCTGTTGTAGACTCCATAGTATGTATTGTAGCCAATATTGCATATATATATATATATATATATATATACTATTATACTATTGTTAAACAAGTTCAACACAGGCAGTGATCATAGATTGGTGAGATGTAAGATGCACCTCAACACTAAACTTGAACGTGGCAAGCTCATAAGACAAACAAAATCTATTGACATAACCAACCTTAAAAAACACCATAATGCCTTTAAGTTGGAAATGAAGAACAGGTTCTCTGCTTTAGAAGGCCTAACATCGGAAGAAGTGGACATCTCTGAAGTTAACAGAAAAGTAACCAAAGCTCTTATGGAAACAGCAACAAAATTAGCTGGGTCTAAGAACAAGTTGCATGTAAATAAATTATCAGGAAAAACGAAAATGTTGATGCAAAAAAGAAGAGAGATGAGGACAACTGAAGAAGATGTGACTTCCAAAGTGGAATATATAGAGCTATGCAAGACAGTACGAAAAAGTAACACTGAAGACGTAAGAAAATTCAACTGTGAACTAGTGAGGAAAGCAATTGAAAACAACCCAAGCCTAAAGATAGCAAAGGGACATCTCAGTAAGGGAAGAAAACAGATTATGGCACTGAGAAAAGAAGATGGTTCTGTAACAAGAAATAGAGGCGAAATTTTGACAAGAGTGAAAGATTTCTACTCCAAATTATATGAAAGGGATGATACATGCACTCCAGACATCATGAAAGATACCAATACCAGAGTTCCTCCAGTCCTTCCAGCAGAAGTTGCACATGCAATCAAGAACATGAAGCGGGGAAAAGCTCCAGGAGAAGATGGAATTACTGTAGACATCATACAAGAAGCAAGTGGAGAAATCGAAACAGTACTCGCCCAAATTTCACTCGATGCCTTAATGAAGGAAAGATTCCTGAGGATTGGAACAATGCTACAATGATCCTGCTTCATAAGAAAGGTGACATTGAGGATCTCGGAAACTACAGACCTATCAGCCTCCTATCAGTAGTTTATGAAATCTTCACTAAAGTTCTTTCACACCGCTTGAAGGTAACACTGGACATGGCTCAACCGAGAGAACAAGCTGGATTCAGGAGTGGCTACAGCACAATAGATCATATCCATGTGCTGAAAGAACTAATTGAAAGAGCGAGGGAATATGAACTTCCATTGTGCATGGCTTTTATCGATTATGAAAAAGCCTTTGATTCGGTGAAACCATCAGCAGTTACAATGGCTCTGAAAACCTGCGGTATTGAAGATGCATACATTAATATTATTAATAACATCTATGAAAATGCAAGTGCAAAGATTAGGCTGTTTGAAAATACAACACACATAAAAATTGGAAAGGGAGTGAGACAAGGTGACACCATATCTCCGAAGCTCTTTAATGCCACATTGGAGGGTGTTTTTCAGTCACTGAGCTGGTAAAACAAGGGGATAAAGATTAATGGAGATTATCTAACCCACCTTCGTTTTGCTGATGACGTAGTCATTTTTTCAACTAGCCCATCGGAGCTGCAGAGTATGATCCAGGAACTTGCTGACAAGAGTAAAGAAGTGGGATTAAAAATGAACTTTCAGAAGACAAAAGTGATGTTCAATGCTTTTACAAGAAATGAAGATTTATCGATTGATGGAGAAAAGCTGGAGATAACAGACACGTACGTTTATCTTGGACAGCAGATATCAAGTGAGGGTCACATTGATGAAGAAATTAATCGGCGTACAAAACTTGCCTGGAGAGCTTTTGGAAGAAACAGCATAATTTTCAAGAGCAATATGCCATTATGTCTTAAAAGAAAAGTGTTTGATCAATGCATCCTTCCAGTGCTTACGTATGGTTCAGAGACGTGGACCTTAACTAAAAGAGACATACAAAGGTTGCAGACAACTCAAAGCAGCATGGAGAGGTGCATACTTGGTGTAACCAGGAGAGATAAGAAGAGGAGCTCGTGGATCCGAAAAATGACAAGAGTGGAAGACATCATGATCAGAGTTAAGTCCCTGAAATGGCAATGGGCTGGACATACTGCCAGAAGGACAGATCATCGATGGACAGCCGAAATTTTACATTGGATTCCAAGGGACAGGAAAAGACCCAGAAGAAGACCACATGGGAGATGGGTGGATGAAATTCGAAAGTATGCAGGGGTGACATGGAGGAGACTGGCACAAGACAGACCGTTGTGGAGGAAACTTGGGGAGACTTTCGTCCAGCAGTGGATTGATAATGGTTGACAATGATGATGATGATGATATATACTATAAAATTATGCTGTCTGTTGTAGATTCCATAGATTTTATTGTAACCGCTATTGTATATATATATATATATATATATATATATATATATATATATATATATATATATATACTATAAAATTGTGCTTTCTGTTGTAGCATTAAAAATAAAAGGGTGAAACCCGCCAGATCATGTGTTTCGATTGCAATTATACTTCAAAAGGTTGCAATGTGCTACATATGGTCTGTCGGCAAAAGTAAAGCAGCACAGCCTAGATGAGCAAATGAATGCGACATTTTATTACACAGCAGTTTGGTGAATGATGATGGAAGTGAAAATAACTGTGAGTATTATTTTTATTAACTTTCTAAAAGAGTAAGTAACTGATAAATACAGAAAGTAGACAATCACACAAAATATGAAAAAGAAAAAAAACGTTTTTATTTAAAATTTGTGATCCTTAAGAGTTACATTTTCATTGTTACAGTATAACATCAAAATATTTAGATAACAATTGACTATCCGTTAATAGATTAAAATAGCTGAACAGATTTAAGTAGAGTGACATCACTCGTCTGTCTATTAGGATTAATCAGGTGTCCATCATCAAAAGTCTCTTCCGAAAGATAATCTTTAAGCGTCTAATATTTCAAGAGTTCAACGTTTCTTGACCTCTGTCAGATGATACATCAAGATATGCTAGCTTTATAGAAGGTATCTTGTGTTCTTTTCGATGTGAGCCAGATTTTCGCTCTTTTTCGTCGTCATTTTTTATGGGCTGATTCACTGCAGTTAGCGACGAATGCGAAACACACACACACATACATACACACAAATGCAAATATTAGCATTCTGAAAACGATCGTTCTAAAGGATGAGTATTTCTGGTGATTGGTGAATGAATTTCTCTAATAATTTCTCGTTTAGTAAGAACTTAAAGACTCCATCAGCGGTAAAATTTTACAACACATTTCTAAATAGTATATTCTTTTGGATGTAGGAGCATTATATCATTTTAGTTCTTCAAAGTGCACTGATAATGAATGTTGTAAACGGCAATTCTGAATTTTTAATGCATGAAGCTCCTTAAGGATCTCCTTGTTCGACAAGATTTTGAAATAGGCGATTTTCGAGTCAAATGCTGGGTGATCCACTTCATCTGAAGGAAATTTTACAGCAGCATCAACTGTTTGAAGCATCGTTTCGTAGAGTTTATTGCCACAACTTTTAACAGTGTAGGGACTGCTGGCGGATGTTCTGTGAACATGCACAAATCCAAATTTCTCCATGGTTTATTATAGAATAAACTCTGCAAATGTAATCTCTAAAGAGGTTTGAAATGAAGATTTGTTCTAACGTTCCTTTACATCCACATGGGTTTTTATACTTGATGTGAAGATCAACACTGCAATTGATGAAGTAACCAATGAAAACAGATCAATTTAAGAAGTAACCAATGAATTTTGATGTTTAAAATCAGATCAATACGCAATCAGTTCGGTCTATTTGCTTTTTCTTTACATGAGCACTATAGTATGTCTTTTTAACATTTTCTAAAATTTATCCAAATTAGTCAATAACTACCGTATTTGATGTAATATAAGCAATTAAGTGTTTACTGACTAATAACATTCAAGCTTGTTTTGATTCATTTAGTTTTAGAGAACAGTGGATCTAAGTTGTTTTCCTAAATTCCATACAAGTCTGATATTTCTTTAAATTTAACTTGCAGGTATGTAGTTTTAGATGACGACTGACAAATCTTTTCACCACTTGCTCATTATGGCCGTGGTCTATGAGGCTCAGTTCTTTAAGACTTTTTCCTCTAACCATTTTATAAAGAAAATATAAGCAAAACAACCCACAACTTGCTGAATAAGGCACCTGATATGTTATTTTGTTCCATTTAACGTTATCAGAATTTTCATTGATAAATTTTAATATAGATGTATTATTAGGTTCGATGCCATAAGAGCAAAAATAATAGCATGTAGAATTTTGAAAGAATAAAGCAATCCAATGTGAACCTTTCTTTTTCATTGGATCTAAATTTACAATAAAGGAAGACCAGCGATCTCTGTGCTGAGGCAAACCATCAGACGGATATACTCCATGAAATATGGCGCTCATAACAAGATCACTGCATGCTAATCGCCAAAGACTACACGTATCCATTAAAATTTCAATCGTATTTTGGAATTCTGCATAAACTACGACGTTTACTGTTTCGGGCAATGGTTCGGAAAACTTCAAATCTATGGAAAGATTACCATTTGCAGTAATACTAGAATGTAGTTCTCCGGAACTGAAGTCTGGAGTTAAATCAAACGCATAAAGACTCAGACCATTTTTATATTCCTTGTAGCTAATATTGATATTTTGACCGTAGTGAAATCTTGTTAAATCTGTAAATAAACTCAAATAATTCCGCGCATAAAGATCATGTTAAAAATTTGGCGTATAAGCTTTCGATGGAATCATCTGATTATCCTTTAATAAGCAAATATAATTTAGGTTGTAATTTTTAAAATTAAATGGATTTTTATCTATCGCTCCGTTAAATGCAGTGTTACTAACAAGCCCAATTATTAATCGTGTTGGCAACTGACCGTTGAAGGCGTTCGCAATTGTGGATGAATGCAATATAGCTGAAAGGGTAAATATTTTCACATCAATTTTCCTTACGGGAATTTTCATCACTCCTCTCTCTAAAGCTTTCTCATGCGCAATTAGCCGCCCCGGTGGCGCAGTGGTCTAAGCGATGGCCTCTGATCATTCGTCCGAACGGGGTCCGGGTTCGAATCCCGGTGAGGCATGGATGTTGTGTTTGTCTTACGGCACTGGCTCTCTCCCTTCCCTGGAACCAGTGACCCTAAATTAGGGACGGGCGACTGCTTATAGCCCATTGAGGTGCTCACGGTGGTCGTTAAACCTCCAATCCAATCCAATCCAATCCATGCGCAATTATAACAGAAGGGGTAACATCGACTTTACGTATAAATAAAGAGGCATTTTGTATAACTATTTTATAATTATCTGCATTAGACATTATTGCAAATGCATCCTTAGATCTTTCAAGTTTTATCTTTACATTCATACCGTTTGGTAATAACTTAGATTGACACGCAAGGTCAATATGTAAAGCTCCGCTTAAATCGATTAATTTCCTTTTTTTACACCTTTGATATCGCGAGGTCAGTCCAGCATTAAAATTATTCTCCGGATTAATCTCGTCAAAATGAGATGGTGTGTCAGCATAAAAGATTGAACACGATAACATGGTCTCTTGAGCATCTTTTCGAAACATCAACAAACTTTCAATAATGCTTCTATAGGCCTAATTATTTTCTGATTGTACAAACTTGTCATTTAAAAACACTGAACATTGATTAAACATTGTGTTTAAAACGTAATTAATTACTGTAACTTTTTCAGCTTCTGGCACATTATCACCATTCTTCTTTAAAATTTTTATTTGCATGTGCAATATGGAATGCGCTAAATCTAAATATTGTTCTCCGCTTCCAGTTATGTAAAATTCCACTGGACTTTTATCTGTTAACGTTGCAATAGGGTGAAACTCAACGAAGGTTGAATTTTCAATTGCAACTTGAGTAGGTCTTGTAGAAAAGAGTTCCAGTTCCCTTTTTAGACAGGGGCAAGACCTCGAATCCATGATAGCTTTTTTACTTGTAATTAAATATATCTCGATAATGACCCAATTTACGTGAACTTTTCTTCATACGTTTAGCCGCAGAACTGTTACCAGTTTTAGGTTTGCGTTTTCTTTTTATAGGTTTCTCTCTACCACTTTGCTCGAGCTTTTGTAATACGTCATTTTTTATTTTCCCAGCTGTTTCTTTAAATATTGTTTTTGCCGCTTCACTTAAAGACTTTCCGGATGTTAAATCAGATATAACGTTTCTTCCTGTACTAAGTAATTGTTTACCCACATATTTTCCTGCTTTTGACAAAATTGGCGTGATATGTCGTAGTATATCACCAAACAATCCATATCCACGTTGATGTAATGGTCCACTAAAGTACAAATTTCCCTCAATCTGTCGGTATAGTGATCAGTACAATTCCACTTTTGCGACTTCATAGTTTTCTCTTAAGAAGTTATAATCTTGATAATGGAGACAAGATGTTCAAAGGCATAGATATATCATTCACCAAAGCAAACAAATGTGAAATGACGATGCAATCAAAAACTCTGTTTTTATAGTCTTCTTCTAAAGCATAACACCAGAAAAGTTTTACCACCTGTGAAAATTATATTCCCACCTCCGCTTGTTCTTAAATCGATTTCTATCGTATCTACATAAGTTTTCCTTATAAGAAAATACAAAGGTGATGTATACAGTTTTACTATCTGGTCTTTCGTCTCGCTCATTACAGGAATTATTCTTAAAAGCGGGGCAACGGTATCGCCTACACGATGTGAATCAACTACATCACTATACACAAAAATTTCGGTGATTCCTGCATCCAGTTCTATAACGTAATCACTTATGTATGTGCCTGCATCAAAAACAGAAATTTTGAAACCCAACAGATCTTTCAATCCATCGCAAAATATAATTGTTTCGTGTTCCGGTATTAACATTTGAACTTTCTTGTTTGCTAAAAGTTTAAATTCTGCATAACTGACGACATCAAATAAATCTTTTGGATTCGTGTATAATCCTACAGGAATGTGAATTTTTTCTGTGATTTTTACGAGTTTTTTTACTTCTACAGTTTTCTTTTCAACAACAGTAAGGAACTCAGCCTCGTTGAAAACAGTTACATGATGATATTCAAAAGTAGCAGTTTTCTTCAGTATGTGGTTTACTAAAGGCAAGTTGAGCATATGTAACAAAGACGGAGCATTTGCTGCTGCCACATGCATTTCATAATTCTGTGGTATAGACACACTTACTTTATTTTCAGAGACATTTAATGAAAATGCTACGAGATTCTTTTTAAGTACAAGTAAAATATTTTGATTTATACTCTCAAATATGTTTTCACTTTGGCTATGTTTAATTGACAAAAGAGGTATAACATATTCTTTATCTTGAACTAAAGTTTTATCGATGATTTTGAAAAATTGATTTGACCAATTAGCTTTAGTTTCTCGATAGTGAAATTCATGCTTATTGTTTTCAGTTAGAACTATGCTTTTAATTGCTAAATGCAAAACATACAATAATTTTTCAGCCGTTTCATTTGATATGTGAACTTCATAATTTTTCGCGATATCAAGTGTTACCCTCTTGTCTTCGTGTAACACAAACGAGACAGCATCAGTCTTAACTATTGTTCGTATATTCTCGTTAATAGTATCGAAATTTTTTTCCCTTTGTCGTTATTGTCGGAAATTAAGGGGATATTATATTCGGCGCCACGTACTTCAACTGTTTCCATAACATCTTCATCATGAACAAGCTCGTACTCATTATTACTTTCAGTGAATGTTAAACCAGCTTCTAGGAAGTATGATTTCTGTTAAACCTACTTCCCATGCACCAGACAATGTAAGTGGCTATGACAGCTTCGTTAGGAAATGTATTTGAGTATTATTAGGAAAATACTTCATACTTGCAGTGCTAGCTAACTTTACATAAAATTCTTCACCCATGATGCGCTTATCCAGCTATTAAATTTTTCAGGAAATCCGCTCCAACAAACATATAATTCCTTTTTCTTACCGCGCCCTTTAACTTTTAGAATTTTATCAATACGCCACAAATCCTGCTCGGTTTTTTATTTTTTGTAATTCTTCTGCGTAAAATTTTCCTTTAATGATTTCCCCTTGCATGTCACGTATTATATAGGTTGGTGGATCCGAAGGAACAAGTTCATGAACAAGAAAAATTTCTTCAGTCCATCCTGGTAAGTAACCTTTCTTAAAAACATGTTTTACTTTTGATATACGAACCTGATCGTTAACAGAGAAAACAAATATTTTTTTCGTTGTTCCTTTCCATACATTTTTTCAAAAATTTGAGAGTGATGTTGTTTCTTTACCTCTGCAGGTGACATTTTTTTTTTTTTTTGATTGGAGGTTTAACGACCACCGTGAGCAACTCAATGGGCTATAAGCAGTCGCCCGTCCCTAATTTAGGGTCACTGGTTACAGGGAACGGAGAGAGCCAGTACCGTAAGACAAACACAACATCCATGCCTCACCGGGATTCGAACCCGGACCCCGTTCGGACGAATGATCAGAGGCCATCGCTTAGACCACTGCGCCACCGGGGCGGCAGGTGACATTCCTATACTACGATGTATACTATTGTTGAAGCTATGAACAAGACTCTCCAATATATTAAAATATTTGTATGAAGACCGGTGAGTAAATATCCGAAACATTTTTCTTTGAAAGTTCTGTTGAATCGCTCAGTTACACTTCCCTTAGTATTACTATGAGTAGCATAATGTTTAATGTTAGACTTTTTAAAAAACAGTATTACTTTTTTATTAAAAAACTCACTTCCCTTGTCAGTTTGCAATTTTTGTATCTTTCTTTTCTTGACTACCTTTCTAAAGCCAGATAAAACTGAATCAGGTTTCTTATTTTTCAAAGAAACGAAAAAAGCATATTTTAAAAATACATCGATAATTGTTAGAAGATATTTCACACCTTTGTTCTGCTTCGATAAAGCTTTTAGATCTACTAAATCAGCTTGCCATAATTCATCTTGAGCCAATGCTATGGTTTTTCTACGTGAATACTGAATTTTAACAGGTTTATGCAAGTTATATGTGTCTTGGGACATTAGCCATTCTTTCACTTTGTTATACGGAAGCTTGCCGTTTGTGCCAATTTATTAATGCCCCCAAAATGTGCAGGATGTTTAAAATCATAGTAAAGGGGTTTCAATAACTTAGCCATTTTGCATCTGCTGAATGACTTCTTGATTTACTTGGTAATGTACTTCGTGCCATGCGTCTGCTTTGTGAAGGTCTGTTTGCTTCCAATGCTAATGAAGTTTCCGTAGAACTTCTACGTCCATTCGGAGAAACCGGGTCATGAAACACAGATGAACTATTTAATCTCGAAGTTGGAGAAGCTTCTAAGTTATCCCTCAAACGTTTGTTACCTATCCATTGCAGAGGAAGATTAACTGATTTTATTACTTCAATAAAGGGTTGAAATCCAACTGGTACAGTATGATGTTTACGGTTTCTCATAAGGTATGAAAATAAGTCTACGATATTACTTCCAGCAACCGAATCACGGTTAATAACAAGTTCGCCTTTATTGTTCCATTTGAAATTTTTCTTTTGTACCATGGACAAAATATGTGGAATATACTTCTGATGTAAGCGAGGTACTGTTACTACGATCGATTCTGCTATGGGGTCTTTACTTAAGTCATCATCATTCTTTAAAGGTTTAGCATCTGAATACATCAGTTTCTGTTCTTCGGATGGAGGTACGATGCTTACAGGCATAGGTGGTCTTGGAGAATGAACAGTTTTTTGATATCTAGTGATGAGCTGGCTCAGCAGTTTAACTTTCACATCATCAGGAATTGAACTTTGATCTAAGAGCGATCCGATATCGTCTTCTAAACGTACTGACGGTTTTTGAAACTGATAAGCTGCGAGCAGCTCAGGAGGAACTAAAGCCATATTCTGAGCCATAGTTTATATATGTTTTCCTATTGCTTTTCCTACTAAACCTCCAAGAACTGATAGCACAGTGGGTATTATTAATGGTAGAAATCCACCAGTTTGACTGGATAAAATTTTTCTTTTCTTGGCTAGAGGAATCTTTTTATTTGCCAGCTGTCGAATACCATGTTTATACTTTTTTATTTTATGCAAATTGATAGGCAAGTTTCCTTCTAAGACGTTGCTACAGATTTCACAAATAGAATGAATCTGATCCTTTGAAGTAGTTTTTAATATAGATTTCCTCTGCAAAGGCGATGATTTGCTTAACAATGCTAGTAAGTGATAATTTTTTTCATATTTTTCATTATTTTGGTAGATAAACCCAGTGAACACCGTTTTCATCAGGAAAACAAGACTCTCTCCGTCTTAAATTGACATCAGTTTCAGGTCGAAAATCGAGAAGTAAATAACAAAACTTTTGAGTCGTTGCTTTTTTATAGGCATCCATCAAGTACGCTGACAGATGAACAAAAGCTTAACGAGCTAAACATTGTAACTGGCTTATATATCTGGTTTTTTTGAAAAACAAAAGATAATGTGTGTTTAGACTTATATCTCGCATTACTTTATTTCGTGGAAACAAGTTTTGCATTATTAATATCACACTTACATTAACATGATGCGAACCCACGGTAAACAGAAACGCCAGCTTCTCTGTTAGCGAACTCATTAAGTCATCGATGACAACGAGGTCTACTTCATCAAACGTATCAGGCATTCCGCATACGAATTCAATGTCTTTCTCTTCTAAGAACCATGGTTGGTATACTGAATAACACCACTTGATTTTTTTAAGCTGGCAATCGTAGATGGTTTGATGAATTATTTTTCTAACGGTGGTTGTCTTCCCTGATTGCGAGGGACCAACAACAATGCAAGTACTAGGATGCTTAAACTTCATGTTTGACAAATGCGCTTAAACTCATTTTCAAGTAACTGTACACCAACTACATACTTAGGTTTTTAAATTTCGATTCTCATCGCGAAAAAAATAACGGATATCATAGACATTCTTTCCATCTTTCTCACACTGATGAAAATAATAACTGCGTCCAAGACGTATAGATTTAAAGCATGAGGAATTTTTTAAATCAACTTCTAGTTCTGCCACCGTTTCAGTATAAATAACTAAATTAACTAATAATACTATATCCAAAGTAACTGCAAAAGCAGTGAAAAATATAAAGAATAATTTGTCATGATCCATTTAAAAAATTGGTTAGATTTTTATATCAGCCTAGTGAAAACCGTTTCAAGATTTTACAGTTACATTACAAGAATGAAAATTTAGGTGCTCGTTGATACTTATATACTCCATGTGCATCTGTTGACATAATCGTGGAAATGGTGACGTGTCTGTTTAGCCCAGATGTGATCAAGCCTATACTACTCATACAAAACATTTTATATATTTCATGTGAAATCATTTAGATATCTCTGCTTTGAATTTTTTGCGGTACGACAAGCATTCGCATCCATAGGTGTCAGTATTTTATCAATAAAATAAAATATAATAAAATTCCTTTTTAAATGATTTCACTTATTAGAAGGTATTCCTTATTTTAAGTTTGCGCCTTTAAGTAGGCTTTGCATTGATAAAAGATTGTTCACACTCGCGAACGAAGGAAAGGAATATACATCACAACTTAATGATTACCGGATATATTATTGAAATAATAAATGATACAAAAATCAAATTATGAAGTGCTGTAAAACGTTGGCAGCGTACTTTAAATGTGAGCTTTGTGAGTTGAACGAAATAGTGTGGACATGGAATGGACAAAAAGACATATCATGTGTTTCTATGGCAGGATAGTCGAAATAAAAGAGAGAAAATTTCTGGAAATATTCAATGAACGGTGATATAAAAGAACACTTTATTATTTAAAAATGTGAAGGAATTAGTCTGAAATGTGTTAATAGAGGTAAAGTGCAAACCAAAATTCGGAGTTGAAAATGCAATGAACCAACAGATGAACAAAACACCAATAACAAGGTGATATTTGCAAATTACCAGTGAATTCAGGAAGTATTGCTGAAAAATGAGGATGCAGAGAATCGTAGAAAATGTTCGAGGTAAAATATTTAAGGATGTGTGAAGCTGAAATTCGGAAAAGATGGAAAAAATATATATTGATTCGCCAGTCGACTTTTCAAATACAAAATGCAAAATTAAGATGGCATGGAGCGCGTCTCTAGAAAAAATAATCCAGGAGTAAAGTCCTGTCTCGTCAAATGCAATTAGCAGATTGTCTGGTGAACGGCGGGTATTCTGTATACGTATATGTAATCCAACGTGTTCTGGAATTGATACCAAACCGTATATATGCTGTGATTCCTGATAAAGGAACTCGAAACTGGTATTGAATAAAAGATTCGTATTCAGTGGGCAGTATATGTATTATTTGATATAGGAACAGCAGTCAAGAAGTTCATAACTTCCCTGGATAGCCCTGTATTCTGCATGTCTAAGGATCAATTTGTCATTCTCTCTTCTTGCAGCCCAATGTTTTATGTGATAAAGTGATCAGTCATTTTATTGCTATTATGATGCGGTATTTACATACTAAATTTCTCTATCAATATGCAATTACCGTGATGTATGTAATGGATGCTGTGTATGTCATTGTCGTTCTAGTTGATTTTTTACCGCATATTTTATACCATGTTACATTTTTATGCATTATCACTCTGTCATCCTTCTTATATTCGGTGTTTATAACTTGATTTTAAATATTCACGATTTGCTTCGTGTTTAGGCTGTCGGGATGGCATAGGTTTTAAGCTCTATAGAAGCCTACTATAAACGCAGCAGCTTTGAACCCTTTTCCGACATTGAAATCCGGAAAGACGAGGTTGATTACATCGCCTGGTTTATAATATAAATCGAAATCAGGGTTACATGTTTTATTTCTATTGAAAGCTACGTAAAGCCGCAGAAATTTAGTGTTTCATTCACTTTTTATTTGGTGTTCCACTCACTCTGGGGTGAAATTTCTCATACAGTTTAAGCTGCCAATCTTGTGAAAGGAATAAGCGACGGGCTACTCCCAGCTACAGCTGGCAAATTTTTGATTCCAGTAATGGGGAAGATTTTTTAAGTACCGCGAACTGGTTTGTAAACCGAAATAGTGGGTGAGCGATATTTATCCCAAAAAATTTGCATTATTTTTTGTAAGAAATTTGCTGGTAGTTGCAAAACCGTCTTATTTTCTTAATTACCTAAATCGCATAGCAGAAACGGATTGTGAAGATTTTCCACTTCATTTGACTGTTTCTAGATTAGTTTCGAGTATTAATGCCTCTATTCTATCTAAAAATTTTCAAATGTTTTTGCATAAATACCTGAAGAGAATGGAGTGTATCACATATTAATATTATTTTTTGTCTTATATAAATAATTGTACCCTTTCTTTCAAATCAATGCTCTGAAACTTTACTATTCATCCGTATATTTTAATTCGGAAGTATTGCCTTATAAACCGTTTGCTCCAAGGCACGCGTGCTGCACTCAATTTATGCATCTTTTTTTATTAGGGACGACCCTGTCACCTCGAACACCTTCGAACTTTGAATATCACTTAGTTTCAGTCGCTGAGGAAATATGCATTCTTAAAACATTATTGCAGGTAGAAACCGAATAAATGCAATCTGCACAATATATTTCTCTGTTGGCCAAATGATGTGCTCTAGAAGTCATAACCATCTGACATATGAGCGGCACTATATTGATAGTGGGGAAACAGTGGGATTTAGGGGCAAGCTATGATTGGATGCCCTTAATTTCTCATTTATTGATCTACATTCTTATCCACGTCTGAAAGAAAGAAACAATTTGCACTGAATTTAAGACAAAGTTCAAAAGCAGCACAATATTTCACCAAAGAAAACGGACTTTAGGTAGAAATAAAAACGATAACATTAATGAAACTTTTAATAGAATTTGTTGCAGTGGTCAATTTCTAATATACTGCCACCTTTATTTTCAGAAAATATATTTTTTGTTTGAAAAATGTGTAAAGGTTTCAGAATGCAGTTTCTTGCTTGGATAAAATTGTCGGGAAAGCCTTTGCTAGGCATTAGTTTCAAAGAAAGCCACATTCAGTTTGCCACAGTAACATACTTTTTCACAAACGATCTGAGTGCTGGGAATCCCTTATAAATATCCAAACACACGCACTCAATTTTTATACCTGATTTTTAGGAAATTATGTTATTTATTGCAATTCGAAATGTTTTACACATTTCAAATTTTCTCATCTTTATTGTCACAATATTATCGCATTTCATACATTTATTTTAAATGGTACTCAAAATTACTGGTTCGACATTACTGAGATACTTTCTGTAATCACAAAGTTCCATGCCGGTTGAAGCTTTCAAAAATATTTAATAGTTACACACTTCCTTAAAGAGACTTCAGTGAGAAGGATGCTCTAGCTTTGGATGGCAGAGAGCTTTAAAATCAGGAACCACAGAAGATAAGTAGTCTTAAGTCAATTTCAGCACTGAGTCTGTTTCTCTGCTTATTTTTTATATAGGCATATGAAATCGAAAATTTCTAGCACAATTACGTGGAAAAAAAATGTAACAAAGCTAAATGGCTTCATTCGCTAACGCTGGGAAATCCTCTGAACTTAACGAGAAACCAATTAATGACAAAGATTTAAAACGTTTCCGTAATTCAAAATCAGTGAAAATTTCATGGAGATGCTCTTTTTCATTCTCGCTTAATGCGGAGGATTCCAAATATGCTATCTCTTCAAAGGGATTGTGAGACAATTGTTATTATTGGACATGTTATTTTTCAGATAGGCATATGAAATAGAAAATTCGAGTCAGTTGTTATTATTGGACATAGCAGGGATATATTTTCTGAATGTTTTTCCAAGTCTCTTCAAGTGTTCCATAACCATGTTCTTAACGTTTTCCTCTGTGTTTTCTTCGTGTTTCGTAGAAACGCAGATTTTCGAAAGCTCATTTTCTTCCAGGAAGTCGCGAAGTCTGTCAAAGAAAAAGTACGGGGGCTTACATCAGAGAACGTGTGGAAAGTTCAGAGTGGTGATATGCCTGGTAAAGGCTGCACTAACCACATTTCGTGCGGGATCGGATTCAGGAATGCCTGCATGAGAAAACGATTATGAGTATGAAGTGTAGAAGATTTTGTATACTGCGTTTGTTTGATGTCAGTGAGGCCAGAATTGGCCGCCCCGGTGGCTCAGTGGTCTAAGCGATGGCCTCTGATCATTCGTCCGAAAGGGACGAATGATCAGAGGCCATCGCTGGCTTTCTCCCTTCCTGGAGCCAGTGACCCTTAATTAGTGACGGGCGACTGCTTATAGCCCATTGAGTTGCTCACGGTGGTCGTTAAACCTTCAATCAGAAAAAAAGTCAGAGTTGTATATCAAAATCGCTGTAAAAGTTTGAAACGGCAACAATAAGTACAAATTATCTGGTTGTTTATATTTCTTTGTGAGGCTAACTTATGAACCTCAGAGGCCGTGGCCGTCTTGTATGTGGTGGTTGCTTCTGATCAATCGTTCTACACAAACAGTGATTCATTTGAAATTACAGAATGGGATTTCACATGAATTTCTATTACAGTATATAATTTTACAATAATCCTTTCGTGTGAAATTATAGAACGCAATTCACATTAATGCTGGGAAGTCATAAATGATGAATTAAGGACTTGCTCTACAACAGCACTAGACCCTTCCTGGAAACAAAAGCACTAAATTTGGGTCGAGTGACTGAGTTGCTTAAAGTAGTGCTCAAACACGAAACAAAAAGAATAGCATTTTTTTGCGTGTAAAACATTTAGAATTACGCACAAAAATGAATAATCAAGAAATGAAATAAAACTTATTAGAAAAGTCGCTCATCGTAAACGTCTATTTGAAAAGCATTTCAGGACTAGCTTTAAATTCCAGCTTCAGACCTTTTAAAATTAATAAAACTACCAAAAACTACTACAGTTACTAAAACTACTTTAAAACTACTAATTTGAGATTTCAGATCTTTTAAAACTACTAAAACTACAAATAAATACTAAAATTAGTAAACCTACTTTAAAACTACTAAATTGAAATTTCAGATCTTTTAAAACTACTCCAGACTTCCATTTAGGTTTAACAAAACAGAAATCTTCTGTTCTGCAGTATTTCTCACAACATTTCTAAATATAAATATTTTTCTTGATAAGCTACTGTATAAACGCTTTAGGTCTTAAAAACTCCACAGCGCTAACAGAAACCTATAGTTCAGCGCTTGTAGAAGTATTTAAGTGCCCGGTTTCTTACGGTAACACAATATATATATAATACCCTGTACACATAGTGTGGAAGAGAAGAACAAACATCCTGTGTAACAATAACCAAAATTTATGCGCTATGCCTACCTACATTACCGATGTCGCTAGAGAACTTCAAAATCAGATCCGTCGACAGGCGATTGAAATTTAACGGTAGGTTTATATCATTGGATTGAATGATGTTTTTAAGCGAGCATTTACATTTTCGGCCCTCTTGTTATATCCACAGATGGGTCGACCACGGGCAGGGGAAAAGCTACATAGCTGAGTTTATAACCCATCTACAAATTAATAATCCGTAGTATAAACCGCAAAACCTATGTATGACTTCAACGTAAAGTAACAGGATGGCAATCCTGCCGCATTTCTATATTTCTAAAGTGCTTGAACTACTTTGGGGCAGAATACCATATTTAACCCTTAGAAGTCCTTAATACATCCATCAAAACCCAGATTCAACGCACCAGGAAGTGAAGTTGTTGCCATGGTTTGCAGGTAGACATTACACCATAAAAGGGAAAAGGGGAGTAGGTACGGTTGGGATGGCGGATGTAAAACAACGCACTCACTTTGAAATAAAGTTGAGAATGTCATACTCTGTCTGCAATTGAGAATATTTCAAGAGCTCTCAAATCTTTTGTAATACAGAAACGGCATTTCTGGATATTACAACCTGTTTAAACTTCCTTAAAGTAAAACTGCATATCATAACGTATTACTTTTTTCACTTGCAAACATTATACAGGGTGCAATGTAAAATCCTATCTCACCCCAATGAGTTCAGAACGAACCGTGCTAGAGCCTTAAAACTTAGGTGCAGGCATAGTGAAGTGATCATGACCGATCCGATGACATCGATATCAGCGTTCCTAGTGATGAAATGAGGAAATTGGCAAGTCAAACTCGTTAACCAAGAGAGATAATGAAAAAATGTCAAAGCCAAAGTTCTAGAACGTCATTGACTTAGTACTTAAATGACATCTTACGTCCACCAAAAGAGTGTATGGAAGACGTGAAACGCTGTTGATGGGGAATCCGTTTCTTTTCACTAACGTAGCACATATTCGCAAGTAAAGCCCCAAATGATTAAACAAGCAGCGTTATATGCCGATCATTTCCTTACAGGGCACAAAAAGCTGCGTACGAATGCAAACGATTAAAAGCACGTAACACCCAGCCTGGGGTATGAAACCCAGTCAGAATGATAGGGCCTTTAAAAGAGAGAACGTTCACATGGCGGGCTATTCCAACGATGAGTACTGTGCGATGCTGCTGCTGTACAATGAGAGTCAACGTAACGCTAGGGAAGCAGCATGGAAGCATTCCTTACGTTTCCCGGCTGGCCCATACCCAACTGATAGGACTATCAACCATGCTGTTCAACCGCTAAGATAGACTGGCAGCTGGCAGCTCCTCCACTTTCGGTGAGACCATCTCGCGTAGGATCTCAACAGGTTCAACCGGAAAACGTCCTGGGACATGTCCACGCACATCCACACAGCAGTACTAGAGCCGTCAGTGTGTCATATGGTTTGACAGCCTCTCGTCAGTGGCCACAAAAGGATTCCTCTTCAGCAGCGTTTCGCGTCTTCCAACACTTTTGGAGGGGATGTAAGATGTCATTTCGTACTAAGTCAACGACGCTCTTCAACTTTGTTACTGGCATTTCTTCTTTACTTCTCTTGGTTTGCGAGTTAGACATGCCAACTTCCTCATTTCTCCACAAGGAGCGCTGTCATCGGATCGGGCATGATTACTTTACTCTACCTACACCTAAGTGTCATGGCTCTAGCGCCGTTCGTTCCAAACTCATTGTGGTGAGTTAGGTTTATGCACACTGTATGTAGATATTAAAAGTTCAATATTATATAAGTATACAGAATGCTGAATATATTACAATATTAAAAGCCCTAAGATAGCGACATTTTTATGCTACCTCGTAATTCAGGTAACCCTTGAAAATCAGTGCGCCAGATCGCTGGCCCAAAGCAGCATATATGTCGAAGGTATTAAAACTATTAGCCAAAAGTTAACAGTACATTTTAAAACACAGTAAACTATGAGCAACAAGAAACTATGCAAAGGTTACGAAGGCAACACATCACAATAGAACATTAGGCTCTAGGAAATCACAGCACCGTTCATTCTATGTCCTAGAAATGCAGATAAAAGTACAAGTTTAACGCAAATTAATTTACACCAAACATTTTCTACATATACACTGCTGTGGAAAAATTAAGGACAAAGAGGAGAAATTAGCATTACAGCGGAACGAGCAGGCAGAACGGACAGAAATACCACTCAGCAGATAGACTAGCTTACGGTACGGAAGGGCATGCGAATATATGCAACATGACGTAGAGGGGGTCGGAAGTGTATAAAGCACACGGGCGGTGTACGCTCAGCAATTCGGTGAAAGCTATTGCCCGGTGTACATCGGTTTGAACTACGTCGAGTTGCTGCCACCATGTGATATGGCCAAGAGGCAATCCAATAAACGACATCTGAATGACTTTACCCGAGATCGCGTTATTGGGAAGTTGGAAGAAGGTCGAAGTGTGACTAGTATGGCCGTGTTGTTCGGGATCGCTCACAGCATCGTTTCACGAGCTTGGAGAGCATTTTAAATGACAGGAATAGATGTCCGAGAAATCAGCTGTGGTCGTCCACAAGCAGCTACGGCGGCGGGCGACCGGTACATTGTCCTACAGGCGAGAAGAGACAGACGGCAGACAGCGGAAGAAATCGCAAGGCACATGCAACAAGCAACTGGACGTCCATTATCGCGTTTTACCGTGGCAAGGCGGCTGCACAAAGGTGGTCTATTTGCACGACGACCAGTACGGTGTGTGCCATTAACGCCTGCTCATCAGAGACGTCAGTTTCTGTGGTGCCAGGAACAGAAGAACTGGAAACATCAGCAATGGGGCCGAGTACTCTTTACGGATAACAGTCGATTTCGTCCGAAGATCGATTCTGGACGTATACACATCTGGAGAGAGCAAGGAACACGCAATCACACCTCCAATATCATCGAAAGGGACCGGTTTGGAGGTGGCGGAGTTCTCGTTTGGGGCGGTATCCTGCTTGGTAGCCGTACTGACGTCCACATCTTCCAAGGAGTTTCAGTCACTGGTGTCCGCTATTGTACCGAGGTTCTCCTGCCTGACGAGAGTCTGTTTAGAGGCGCTGTGGGTCCTGACTTCCTTTTCATGGACGACAACGCTACACCTCATCGTACAGTGGCTGTGGCAGAGCTGTTGTAGAGTGAAGATATTCAAGGCATGGATTTGCCCGCAAGGTGCCCGGACCTAAATCCAATCGAACACGCGTGGGACCTTCTCTGGCGGACGCTTGTCAGCACGTTACCAGCCACCAGCAATGATTCCGCAGCTGCGATTGGCGCTACAACAGGAATGGGTGGCGATGCCTCACCAGCTCCTTGACAACCTCGTCCTCAGCATGAACAGACGGTGTAAATCCTTCAACGCAGTCAGGGTGATCATGTCCCTTACTAAAGACTGGATTTTTCTTGACAGCCGCCTGTCAGATGGACGTTTCTGTCTTCTGTCCAGTTGTGCTCGAAGCTACCGTTTCAATAAAGTGGCTTTGTATCCTTTGGATTCCTTGTTTGGACGGTTTTGCTCACTTGTCCCATATTCTTACATCTTGGGGATCTTATGGTATGATTTGAGTCTATGTGGAGCACTTCTGAACGACGTTACATTCGAAAAACCGTCTCGTCCTTAATTTTTGCCCGCCAGTGTATATATTGCTGCACTTGTTATCAGCTCCATGGTTCTCATTTAAACTTTCGATTCAGTATTTTTCTGGAATAATCAGCACATTCGTGAACTGTTTCGAATTTATAATCTGAAAAATGAATTATAATAAACTGAAATGTAATCATCAACATCTAAAGATTTGAGGTGCGAAATCGTAAACGACTTTGTAAAGGCATCTAACTGTGTTATAAGTTTAGAAGCAAACCGTGTTTCAGTGGTGTGAGCGATGATAACTAAACGGAAACAGATCACTAACATTTTTAGTTGGAAACAATAACCACGATGATTCTAACTTTCGTCCCTTTTTGAACAAAGCAACACCTTATATATAAACGTATATATATATATATATATATATATATATATATATATATATATATATATATGTGTGTGTGTGTGTATGTGTGTGTACGTGCATATGATCTATAGGCTACAGCACTACAGATCATATCCACGTACTGAGAGAACTAATTGAAAGAGCGAGGGAATATGCATTTCCCTTCTGCATGGCTTTTATCGATTATGAAAAGGACTTGGATTCAGTGAAACCATCAGCAGTTACAATGGCTTTGAAATCCTGCGGTTTTGAAGATGCATACATTATTATTATTAATAACATCTATGAAAATGCAAGTGCAAAGATTTGGCTGTTTGAGAATACATCACACATAAAAATTGGAAAGGGAGTGAGACAAGGTAACACAATACCACCCAAGCTCTTTAATGCCACATTGGAAAATATCTTTCATTCACTGAACAGGGAAAACAAAGGGATAAAAATTAATGGAAATTTTCTAACTCACCTTCGTTTTGCTGATGACGTCGTTATTTTGCAACTTCTCCGTCGGAGCTGCAGACTATGATTCAGGAACTTGCTAACAAGAGTAAAGAAGTGGGATTAAAAATTAACTTTTAGAAGAAAAAAATGATGTACAATACTTTTACAAGAAATTGAAGATTTATCGATTGATGGAGAAAAGCTGGAGATAACAGATGCGTACCTTTATCTTGGACAGCAGATATCAAGTGAGGGTCACATTGATGAAGAAATTAATCGGCATATAAAACTTGCCACCAGAGCTTTTGGCCGCATAATTTTCAAGAGCAATATGCCATTATGTCTTAAAAGAAAAATGTTTTATCAATGCATCCTACCAGTGCTTACGTATGGTGCAGAAACTTGGACCTTAACTAAAAGAAACATACAAAAGCTGCAGACAACTCAAAGAAGAATGGAGAGGTGCAAGCTTGGTGTAACCAGGAGAGATATGAAGAGGAACTCTTGGATCAAAAAAATCACAAGGGTGGAAGACATCATGATCAGAGTAAAATCCGTGAAATGGCAATGGGCTGGACATACTGCCAAAAGAACAGACCATTGATGGCCTGTCGAAATTTTAGGTTAGAATCCAAGGGAAAGGAAAAGACCCAGAAGAAGACCACATGGGAGATGGGTGGATGAAATTCGAAAGTATGTGGGAGTAACCTGAAGGAGACTGACACAAGACAGACCGTTGTGGAAGAAGCTTGGAGAGAATTTCCTCCAGCAGTGGATTGATAATTGTTGACAATGATCATGATGATGATATATATATAAACACAAATTTACTCACATCAACGAAGAACTCTCCAAAGAAACCCCCAAACGACCCATGAACTAACGAACGTAAACCACAACACATGCTGTTACAAATATACACACAAAAATAACCATAATAGAAATTACAATGATAGCAAACACCTGAGGTCGGAAACCAATAGCCACTCATCAGGGAATAACACCACGGGCCCGACCTTCGGTCAGGTTTCATGTGAGTGTTGAATTAACTGAAAAACGAACTTGTGCAAGTTCTTGGTACACGTTTTTAAGCATATTTTCTTATACACTGAGTGGCCACTTTATTATGACCACCTGACAGTTTTAAGCAAATGAGATATGGCGGCATGCTGTTGCCGCCATAGGTCGAGGCTCGTATAAAAAGGGAAAGCTTAGTGCTTGCGACAGTAGTAGAAGTGATTTTTGGGTGACGAAATGGCTAAATATGCGATTTGACGGACTTTCAACGTGGGATGATTGTAGGAGCTCGCAGCCATGGAGGGAGTATCACCGAAACCGCCGCATTCCTGAAATGTTCCAGAACAGCTGTCGTTAAAGTGTTTAAAGACTGGACTGTCAACCAAAAAACAGGGTCTCTACGTGCAACGTGTAGTGGTCATCGGTTAGTGACTGCTCGGGCGGAACGGAGAGTGTCCAGACTGGTAACAGACAACAGAAAGGCCACAGTGCAGCAAATTGCAGACCATCTTAATTAAAAATCCCCTCAAATGATCTGTGCACGCACTGTTTGCCGTACCCTGCATCGGATGGGATATGGCAACCGAAGTCCTGTTCGAACACATTTGCTGTCTGCAGTTAACAAGAGAAAACGTCGGCAGTTCGCACAGGAGCACAAGGATTGGACAGTCGATAATTGGAAACAAATCATGTGGTCCGATGAATCACGTTTTCAGTTGCACCATGCCGATGGCTGAGTGAGAATTTGGTGGAAAAAGCACGAATGCGTAGACCCCAAATGCATTGCTACAACTCTTCAAGCTGCTGGAGGCAACGTTATGGTTTGGGGAATGTCTTCCTAGCATGCTTTGGGCCCTTTAATTCGTGTTAATTAACGTCTGACTGGCACATTATATGTAAACATCGTTGTGGACCAAATGCCTCGTGTCCAGATTATGGTTTATCGCAATGGCGATGGCAACTTTCAACAAGATAAGGCGTCCGGTCATAGTGTTCGTATTGTACAGGATTGGTTTCAGGAACATGCAGGTGAGTTTATTTTGCTTAGGTGGCCCCCGAAATCTCCAGATCTCAACCCCATTGAGAATTTGTGGGATGAAGTTGAACGAACAATCTTACAGCTGGATCCACAAACCAGCAATCTCACACTCCTGGAAAGTGCTATTGATCAAGCATGGTCTCAGATTCAACAAACCACCTATCAACATCTCGTGGAGTCCATGCCACAAAGAATCAACGCAGTAGTAAAGGCAAAATGTGGCCCAACGAAGTACTGTGGAGGTGGTCATAATAAAGTGACCACTCAGTATATGTATATATATATATAAAGCTAGATTTGGATAGTGTCCGACAGGTCACACGGAATTTGGAATATTGGGTTTTTACGAATTGGTGTATCAAACGTTGCAAAGTGTAAAAGTGACGTTTGATACAACAACAGTAAATCTGAGGGAACAGCTTAATGATATGTACTTATGTATGCATAAATAACAGTACCTTTCAAAAAATTAACGAAGGAAACGACAATGGTATAATTTTTTTTGCAGCTTACATTTCTATCGATAATCCTGCCCAATAATGCTGATCTACAACCACGGACACTGAAATTTGTGCACCTAGAATAAAACATTCTACAAAAGCGAAATGTTTTAAATAGCTAGCGTGCGGGCTGTTATGCAAATGATCCACGTAAGGTGCGAATGCGCCTGACCGCACACCTTGTGATGGCGCTGTAAGCACTATCCGGCAGTAAGGACATGAATAGTGTAATGTAAGCAGTCAGACATATGGGACAGAATGCGAATGTGCAGGGTTGTTGAAAAAATAGGCCATCGTGCTTTGATAAAATGTTTTCTTTAAGGAAATTTCAAAGACAGAGCGGATGTCTATGGCGAGAATTCAGTGGGGTACTAAACGATTGTTAAAAATTGAGATAGTTGTTTTACAGATGTCACAAAATGACAAACGGACAGATGAATTAAGCTAATTATGTTTGGTATCTCAGAGTAAGGCCTTCCGGGTTGAAAAGAGTCAGTTTCTTTTCAAATCTGTTAGTTTGCACGTAAGATGCGTTGGTTCTGTATGACTGCGGAGAGAAGGATTTTAGTTTTTCTAACAACCGTGAAGAATATGCTCCTTTTGTTACTGTCACAATTGCAAAATTTAGACTGCCCCCATAGGTCACGCTGTGCCGAAGGACGTAATATTGGAATTTTTTGTGCCAGGAATCGGATCGACGGTATGAGTGTTGGCTGTATTTCTGTGTGGATTTCCAGAAATGCTAAAAATATTATATTACCTGAAAACAATAACTGCACCTTGTTTTTGAGATTAAATCAATTTCTTTGGAACCAAACTAAAATGAAATATGCTAAAAAACGAAAACTAATAATTTTTTGATTCAGGAAGATATTCTCTATTCGAAATGATCAGCGGTTCAATTGGTAAAAATTGCAGGACGCATAAGTTCTAAGAGGCAACAGCAGTTTCACCATTACGAAATGAAGCTTAATATCCGGAAAGACTACGATCAGATGTCTGATTGCACAAAAATGATTTAAAATGTTTATCCTTGGAAGCCTAGTAAAAGGCGAAAATTTTAATCCAAATATGTTAACAGTACCATCGCCAAAGCATTAATATACTTTTATATGTACATTATTTTCCGTATAATAAACTGCATATAAATGAAAAAAAATCAAAATTTTTAAGTGCTTACCCGACTCATGTAAAATTGCACGTTTGTAATATAAGCTATATTACAAACGTGGAGTTTTAAATGAGTTATGTATTAATTACCACATAATGAGTGCTTATACACTCATCGTCAAAAAATAGTTTTACACAGAAGAACGAGTCGGATTACAATGCTATTCGGAAGGAAGGTAAAGGTTAAAAGGAACAATAAATGATTGAACATTGATACTGATACAGAAAATATTTATTGGGCTACATGTCAATAAATAGTGTCTCTCAGTATGGAATTGGGCCATCATGTTTACTCACATAGAATACCAGACGTCTATGTATATAGGGTTATGCAGGTTCCTATTGGTGTCCTGAAGTAAGCCATCCCATGCTTTGGAATCAGCAAGACCTTCCCTTTGCTTTTGATACATATCTGAAGAAATTAAGTTTTTCGGTTATCCATTAAATTCAATTGTGTCTTATACATTTCGAAGATCCATTTGAGACCTTTCACTAACAGTGTCAGCAAAGCCACATTTTATTTATTTTTTTCATTATTTAAAAAGCAGTGGAAATTTCGAAGCTTTTTTCTCTTCCTGTATCTGCAGGAAGTTCAATGTCCCATTCTTAAGTGGATGTGTTCTACAGCGCATATCGTTAAGATAATAAGCAAAATAAACACGCATCTGTACATGTAAGTGATACTAAAAGTTGAAATTTAGTGAGGTGAACAATTACTCACGAAATTAGTTTCTCAACGGAATTTTCTTTCTCTTAGACCCGAACAGGCTACCTTAGATACGCTGATGGTAAACACGAAAAAAATATCTGCTAAACATTTTTATCACTTGTTTTCTGACAAATACCCGGTATGTTTAATTATAAACTCGTGTGTTACACAGAATATAAGTTTAAAAAAGAATCATTGAATACAGATACATGTACTTGGATTGCCACTTTTCCAAAATAAGAAATCAACGCTGCCAACGTTTTGTACTAGTTTTGTACAGTTTTGTACACCCAAAAGAAAATTTTGTACACCAGCGGAAGTGGTACTTTTCGGCTCTTTAAAAGTGGCACTCCAAGTACATGCTGAGTGCCACTTTCTCAAAATCTAAAATAACTACTGCCAAAGTTTTGTACTAGTTTTGTACAGTTTTGTACACCTAAAAGAAAATTTTGTACACCTAAAAGAAAATTTTGTACACCACCGGAAGTGTACTTTTCGGCTCTCTAAAAGTGGCACTCCAAGTACATGCTGAGTGCCACTTTCTCAAAATCGAAAATAACTACTGCCAAAGTTTTGTACTAGTTTTGTACAGTTTTGTACACCTAAAAGAAAATTTTGTACACCACCGGAAGTGGTATTTTCGGCTCTTTAAAAGTGGCACTCCAAGTACATGCTGGAGTGCCACTTTTTCAAAATCAAAAATAAATACAGCCAAAGTTTTGTACTAGTTTTGTACAGTTTTGTACACATAAAAGAAAATTTTGTACACCAGCGGAAGTGGTATTTTTCGGCTCTTTAAAAGTGGCACTCCAAGTACATGCTGGAGTGCCACTTTTTCAAAATCGGAAATAAATACTGCTAAAGTTTTGTACTAGTTTTGTACAGTTTTGTACACCCAAAAGAAAATTTTGTACACCACCGGAAGTAGTACTTTTCGGTTATCTAAAAGTGTCACTCCAAGTACATGCTGAGTGCCACTTTCTCAAAATCGAAAATAACTACTGCCAAAGTTTTGTACTAGTTTTGTTAAGTTTTGTACACCCAAAAGAAAATTTTGTAGACCACCGGAAGTGGTACTTTTTGGCTTTCCTTTGTGGCTCTCGACCATGTACTTGGAGTGCCACTTTTCCAAAATTGAAAAAAAACCCTGCCAGAATGTTGTCCTGGTTTTGTACAGTTTTGTACACCCAAAAGAACATTTTGTACACCACCGGAAGTGGTGCTTTTGGGCTCTCCTTTGTGGCTCTCGACCATGTACTTGGAGTGCCACTTTTCCAAAATTGAAAAACAAAGCACTGCCAGAGTGTTGTCCTAGTTTTGTACACCCAAAAGAAAATCTTGCACACCACCTGAAGTGGTACTTTTTGACTCTCCTTTTGTGGCACTCGAGCATGTACTTGGAGTGCCATATTTCTAAAATCGAAGATAAACACTGCCAGAATGGCGTACTAGTTTAGTACAGACAAAAGAGAGTTATGTACCCCTCCGGCGATGGTTCTCTTTATTTGTCCAGCATACTCTTTGAGTGTCATCTTTCGAAATCCAGAAGTAAACACTACTACCTCTTTCCAGTTTATTACATACTTTTACTCCTGTTCATTATACACAACCAGCTGTTTTTGTGTTCATTATACGCAACTTTTATTTGTTCAAGGTCGCAAATTTTCGTGCGGTTGTCTTGTATAAACTAAGACATTGTCGGAGCCTCCATTTTTATAGCAAAGGAAGAAAAGAAACAGTTTTTTGTTGCTTTGTTAAGCAATGCTTTCGGCAAAAGCATTTCGGAAACGCGAGGAAAAGGAATTCAAATCAGCGCATATCATCGCTTCCAGTCTAGCAGCCATGCCGAGCAAGGTTGGGGGAGAGGGAAGTTGCAAAACACCTCGGCGCATTCGCAGTGGCGTAACTAGCACCACTTGTTCAACCCCGGAAAGTTCATTTCAGCACCCCTAAGCATAATAATTTTTCCAGGATTTGGGATACTATGGAGGATGTGTTTTTCACGGTGTTTGTTTTGGGAAAATGGTGATGTCAGGAAGTTAGGGAGACTGTCTGGTAAAGTAAAGGAACTACCTATAGATCCCTGTAGTTTTATTTTTTAAAATAAATTTTGGAACAGAAATACATAATGCAAGGTTATCAATCAGCCAGTCAGATTTACCACGGTGAGCTGTCAGATGCATAATCATGAATATACGTTTTATCGCACTGAAACGAATTCGGTAAAATATATTTAAATGTTTAAGGTTAACAACTATGAGACTTTAGTGATCGTTATTGGATATGCTTGTATACAAACAGGGAATTCAGTATTCTACACTGCAAGAATGCAATATGGATTTCGTAGCTGCAGATATTAATTTGCATGTACAACAAAACTTCAATGCAGGCCAGGAAAAAAAAAGTGCGTGTGGAAATGCAATGTGCAGGTATGTGTTGTTTACAAATATACGAGTACTATACCCAGTGTTCGAAATGGGCCGGTATGGCATACCGGTGGTTAACAAAAATGGAAGTGAGCATACCGGCAGTTAAAAAAAACGTTATTTACCATCCCGGTATGTAATAAATTATAAACCCTTCACAAACTACGTAAAGATATTAGGATGAAAGAACAAATTTTAACGCAAAAAACAGCAAATGGCATTTTTAACGGATAAAATAGATAATTAACAGCTGAGACTGAAAGAGACGGACCACAAACCCTTCAATGACGTTTTTTTAATTGTTACATTAATTTTATAAAATTATATACATTAATTTTTCAATACCAAAAAAAAAAAAAAAAAAAAAAAAAAAAAAACAATTATACGGAGTGGAATGTATTTCTTTCGAAACCTCCTATTTATACTATGTGGATCTATGGTCTACACCATACTGGCAGTAGCTCTGTGCCACTTCGACCACTGAGTGTATCACATAACTACATAATATAGATATAATATAAGTTATAATTATATGATTAAAATACAAGTGGAAAATTAATTATGCCATAAGTGGAAATTTTCATGTTTTTAGGCCTAAGTCTTTCTTTCTAGCCTTCATTTTCTGGCGAAATTATTAAGCGTTGAGGTCCATTCTTTTGGCAAACTGCCTTTCTATGCAGTAACAATTCCTGCAGCCTATCTTGTGACATGATGCTTCTCAAATAGTTTTTACAAATTTTAATTTGGAAAACGATCTCTTTACAGATGCTACTGTGACGGGTAGCCGTGAGTGTTAAGAGAAACATCAAGGCGATAATTACATAGTTTAGTACAACCACCGACAATTGTAGGATCCACATCCTCCACGAGGAATCTCCATGTGGCCTCGCACTTTCTTTCAGCAGTGCACCAATAAGGCGATTGCAGAGGGATCGTATTACAACTCGCAGCCAAATGGTCAAATAGCTTCAATGTGTAGGACATCCAGCAACCGAAAAATTGTTATGCTGTGTGTTGGTAAAACGTGGAAAGTGCGATGTGATTCTTTATTCAACTGACGCCACGTTTTTAGGGGATTTTCACTTAGGATATCAGTGCTTCCAAAGTGTACCATCCATTTTTTAGTGTTCACAAATTTGGTACACATGTAAACAATAATTACTTATTTTACACTTGCAGGTGTCACAGCTCATCGTAAATTCAAATAACGCAAACTTTTAATAATAACTTTTGGAATGTCCTAATTCCATTGCATTTTATTTTCATTTATCATGGCCTGAATTGATTGAATTTACTTTTTGTTTCGAAATGCATCCACCCGTCTCCCAAATTTTTATTTTCACCTAAAGTCAATATTTACCTTAATTTTAACATTTGCTAAATTTAACTATTAATTACACACATGAGCAAAACCTATCCATAACAGTTTGAAATGTGTTCAGGAAGAAAAAAACAAGATGATGGATGTGAAGACGAACTTTAGGCGTGCTCAAACACAGGGATCTGTTTCCTTCTGTTCGACAGGCTATTCTTATTGTTCAAACATTACCAGTAACAACCTGCCCAGTGGAGAGGTCCTTCAGCACTATGAGAACTGTTAAAAACCTGGTTAAGGTCAAAAATGGCAGATGGACGTTTATCTGGACTGTGCATGATGAGTATTCATCGAGAAAAGGTTTTTGAAAATAAACATGAACTCATTCAAAATGTAATTGATAGATTTGGACAAAACCCAAGACGTTTGCAGTTTTTATTTCATAGTATCCCTTCTGAAGTGCAAGAAACAGAAAATTGAAGGAGGTATAAAAATTAACAGATAAATGTCTATAAAAAAAGGGGGTTTGTACTCATACTCAATAAAGGACGATGGAGCAGTGCAATTGTTTTATGTAACCCCAAGTGAATGTTTCCATACAAAAAGACTTTATTAAGTTGATTATTAAATTTAGCAAGAAGCCTACAGTAAGGTTAAACTTTTGACTCAGATATGAATAATCAGTGGCCAGTAATTGGTAAATGACATAATTATTATTATTGTCCGTTATTTCAATACTAAATATTGACTATAGAAAGAAAGATGTGTCCAAGTTCCCAAACGTTGGGGGCGGGAGGGGGGCTAACAGTGCTCCGAACCCACTCCCTAGCTTTAGGGGCTCGATGCACTCGCCTGACCCAACCCCCACTATGCCATATAAAGACGCAGGGGTACTATTCATTTAGGCAATAATTATGATAGTGGGAGTATACCCGTTTGCCCCCTCCCCCGGAAAAGTTGCAGCGGACGCCCATGCTCATGTGGGATAACGCTGCGGTAAAAAGGTTTCCGGCCCTTTATATGATTTTTTTTATCACCAAAATGGCGGTTAAACAAGTTCCCAAAGTTTGGCCAAATATTTTAAAAACTACATGACAAAATGATTATGTACAATTTCGCATTTTCAATACATGAAAAAAAAATCTTTACTTTTTAAAAACTTTGTTGTAAATCCGAATGTTATTTTGTTTTATATTCATACTCCTATTACTCCTTCTTTATTAGCATCGCTCTTTTCAAAGCAAATTTTTTACAAGTTGATTTCTCAATAATATTTGAGTAAAATATTCTCTAATCTTTGCTTGTTTAAAATTTGTCAAAGTCAGAGAAAAACATAACTATGAACGTTATTAAGTTTTGCACCACCTATTTCATGACTGAACTACAACAACAAAAAAACGTCCGCACCATGCCAAGAGTTGTAGCTTGCCTAAGTGCACGTTTTATTCAGAGCAAAGATTGCGAAATAAATTTTTCATCCAAACCGAAACTAAACAACATATCCCTCTCTGATGAGATCAAGGATCAACTTTGCACGAAGAAGGCACACAAGAACGCTAACCGAAAGTAAACAGCATACCCTTCTCTGATGGGATGAAGGTTCAACTTTGGCTGCACCAAGAACTCAGTAACGCTGTCTCGGTTCTCTCAAACTTGTGATATACTGGTTACGTATACGTAAACGAATCAAAGAACTGTGAGTTTGTGATAATCAGAAATTACAAAATTTATGTACATCGAAAAAAGCGTATAAATGAATTAATTATCTATTATCGAATTGGAAAAGCTTAGAAAATACAGTAAAATATCGGGACTAATGCAGAATTACGTATAAATGTCAAAAAATATAACTGGAGTACGCATAGCCGAAGTTTCACTGAATATCTTTTTATTTCTACAAAGCAATGCTTAAATATCAAAATTTTGTTTAAACTGAAAACCACTAGATTGAAAAAACATTGCGCAGAAATTCAAATTGCTTGAATTTCAGTCTGTGACCTGTAACTTAACCCTCCTTTCGAGTTGCTTCTAAACTAAACATTTTCCCACTGAAGAGTCCGTTACTTCTCTAAACAGCTTGTACATTTTAGCGACACTGACAGTGAGTCACAGCAAATTTTATAGAGACAACCTATAACGAAGTGAATTTCTCCGTCATTTTTATCCGCGCCAGGATTCGAACCCGGATCCCCTCATTCCGGAATAAGTCACTCTACCAATTGAGCTACGCGGACGTTTTTTTCTGATTGCTATGTGCCTTTATGTCGTGTGCGTCCTGCTGGGAGGTACGTCACATCTCCTGGTACGTTACAAACTAAGACAGTGCTTATTTTCGTTTTTGGAAAAGTGGCACTCCAAGTACATGCTCGAGGGCCACAAAGGGGAGTCAAAAAGTACCACTTCCTGTGGTGTACAAAATTTTCTTTTGGGTGTACAAAACTGTACAAAACTAGGACAACACTCTGGCAGTGTTTATTTTCGTTTTTGGAAAAGTGGCACTCCAAGTACATGCTCGAGGGCTACAAAGGAGAGTGAAAAAGTACCACTTCCGGTGGTGTACAAAATTTTCTTTTGGGTGTACAAAACTGTACAAAACTAGTACAAAACTTTCGCAGTATTTATTTTCGATTTTGAAAAAGTGGCACTCCAGCATGTACTTGGAGTGCCACTTTTAAAGAGCCGAAAAGTACTACTTCCGGTGGTGTACAAAATTTTAAAATTTTCTTTTAGGTGTACAAAACTGTACAAAACCAGTACAAAACTTTGGCAGTAGTTATTTTCGATTTGGAAAAAGTGGCACTCCAGCATGTACTTGGAGTGCCACTTTTAAAGAGCCGAAAAGTACCACTTCCGGTGGTGTACAAAATTTTCTTTTGGGTGTACAAAACTGTACAAAACTAGTACAAAACTTTGGCAGCGTTGATTTCTTATTTTGGAAAAGTAGCACTCCAAGTACATGTATCTATTGAATACTTCAGAGTACTGAAATGGAATTAAAACTATTTAAAGCTGTTTGTTATTCCGAATTACAAATAACGATATAACTTTGTTCAAAGAAAGGCAAATGCTAATAATGTGATTCAAATTTCGTGAGATGGAATGTTGCTGCACGTTCTCGCAAAACCGTTCCTTATGTTTTCTTAGATATAGACTTTTTATCCTAACTCAGTAAGATGTTCCCGATCAAATATCACATTCTGAAAATTGTTTTATAGGATATTATCTGCTTCTAAACTCCGAAGCGAAACAGCGCTACACCGAAAAGTCATAACATTATAAACAAGATGTTTTTTTTTTCTTTAATAGAAGCAACGGCAGGTAAAAAACGGCCGCCTGTGTAGGGCATAAAAATTTATAAATAATATCTGATACTGAGTTATGTTATTCAGTATTACTATTATCGTTCTTTAAATGGGAATGGCGAGAACAAGCGAGTATGAAAAAGACCAAATTGTACTAGTCAAACGTGTGGCTCAGAAAACGTCCGCGAAAGCAAGGCTTGTTGTACACTGACGGTCACCCGTGGTTAGTTTCTTCAAAAATTGGAGAGAATGAGTGGAAACAACGAACCTTCGTTAAGGTGCGGTCCGCCTTGCTCACAGTTAAACAAACATTGTCCTGTATGGTACGATCTAACAAAAGGGATAGTATGGTGAGACTGGACGAAATTTCAATTCCATTGATAGAAGTACAATGCCACAAGACAGATTATCTGTTACACTCCTGAAAATGAGTTTGCGCAGCTGCAGGATGACCGAAGTGCCATTTGTTACCTCGGTCCACCATCAAAAGCGCCTTCAGTGGCATCAAAACTATACCTTTAATAATTGGAAGAATAATTCCGTTGAACTTCGTGTCCTGTTTCGCCATGTGGACGAACGGGTACGTTTCCGTCGTTTACCTGGGAAAATGTTGTAACCATGATTCACAGTTGAAAGGAAACCAAGCCTGTGGAGAAAGTGTATTGGCTTTGCCAATGTTCTGTTCGGAAGACCTGGGTTCAGGCAATTATGTACAGAAACCTATAACGTCTACCACCACCTAAACATCATTGTAGACTAGATACATCTTTTTATGGAAACGGTATTTCCCTCTAGCAGTGCATTCTTTCATCAGGAATGAAGCGCAATGCTGCGCTATCCAGATTGTTCAAGAATTATTCGCTGGACATGAGTGGTGTCGTGGTGTCTTCACTGATGAGTCACGGTTTGCATTTGTCGACGATGACCAGCGCATACGTCTCTAGAGACGACCCGGCCAGCGCACGGATCCTACCTTCACCGTGCAACGGCACAATGGCAGTGAGTGTCACGGGAGCCATTTCCCACGTCAGCCAGACACCGAATTCCTCAGACATTAATCCCAACGAGCATCCGTTGTTTGTGCAGGAACAAGAAATGGAATCTGCTGCCGCTCAACCACGTAACGTACAAGAGTTATACCATCTGCTGGTAACGTGAAGGTACCAGGTACCACAAGACGCCCTTAGAAATATTCTTGCGTCCGTTACTCGGCTTTGGTAAAAGATGTTTTGACGACTCATGGAGCACCAGAATCATATTTGGTAGATCAAATAGAAGCAATCGCTCTTTCCACGTTTATAAGTGAGTAGCGGAAAAATTATCATCGGACTCCACCGGGAATCGAACCCAGGGTCTTCAAGTTACGCGCCGGACCTGCTACCACTGCACCATACCGGCCTCGACTTCCTCCAGACTCACATACGACTAACTACCAAAACCACATGGCATGTTGCATCTTGGAGCCCAGCACAATGCTGGGGATTTAATAAAGATGGTAAGCAGCAACTAAACAAAAAATAACTAGAAGTCGAATGAATAATCAATACACACAGTTGACGCTGATTATGAACCTCAAACAAAAGTAATCTCTTGGTGCAGTCGCAGTATATTCGGCGCGTAACTGGAAGACACGGGGTTTTCGTGACTCACTTATAAACGTAGAAGGAACGATGACTTCGGGTTGATGTTCCTAATCCACGTCAATTGCGTGTATTAATTATCATGTTAGGTAGGTCGTCATAATGTTTTGGCCCTTGAACGTATTTGTATTGAAATAATAGCAAAAACAATATAAACGTAGAAAGAGCGATGACTTTGGTTTGATTTTCCTAATCCACGTCAATTGTGTGTATTAATTATCATGTTAGGTAGGTCGTCATAATGTTTTGGCACATGAACGTATTTGTATTGAAATTTACACCTCCATCTGCAATCCTGCGTTTTTTTAACAGAAAATCTTCGCACTATCCTTTACTAAACGCAGAGCTCTTAAATCTTTTTTTTTAATTGCATTTGAGATAGATACATACCGATAGCAAAGAATCAATGGCAAATTCCCCGTCTTAATTGTATGATAATTAGTCTAGAATGAAGTATCATAATTTTGCAAGGATAGGAAAAAATAGTGTCAGGTTCTTATGTGATAAATTTCAAAAATCATGCAGTCATTAAAGCACTAGCTAAATATATGAAAAAAAATATAATATTTCGAATTAATCATAGCCCGTTTTTTAACTATGTTCCTACTGTGATTCTTTTTATAACGTTCTAATTCTGCGAAACAGAAAGACACATTTTCATTCGATATAAATCGCCACAAGAACCTGGCATAAGAAAACACTGATAAATAATTAAATAAATTGGAGAAGTACAAAATAGAATCCGTCTTATAATTAAAAATTAAATAAATATACTAAAACAAATTAAATGAATTTAAATAATATAAATAAGTTATAAATAAAAACGCAGTGGTTTGAACATTTACAGTCAGCTTTCTTCACATTCTTACCATTTAGCTTTTGGCAATGCGTATAATCTACAACTCTAATTTTCTTCAGAGCTTTTCACATTTTTCTTTCCTATCCGAGCAACTGCACTTTCCTTCTTTTAGTGGCTGTTGGGCCTACTGCATCACGCACTTTCCTCTTTAGTGAGACTTCAGGCGACTCACCCTTTCAGGAATTGAAATGATTACGTGGGTACTGTATCAGAATACACTCAATTGATTTTCCTAGTTGTCATAATTTTCAGTCGTAAATCTCTAATTACCTATTCGCGATTTAGAAAATAATGTGCAAATTTGAAGACAGCAAAGAATTTGATTTGCAAAGCCATAATAAGAGAAAATAACATGTATTGATTAAGTGTTTTGTAGAGAACCCGTACCAAATCCCCATTTGTAGCAAATGAAAACCACTGTTAACAGAACACCATAATTGTCTTGAACATGGCAACTCAATCACCTAGTTAAAGGCGAAAAGTTATATCTGATATATCTTAAAAAGAATATTCTAACCATGGAGGTAGGAAATACAGGAGACGCCTTACCCGCAGATTTCTGAAGCCGATGTGATATCGCTCCGCGTGCTTGGCCACCTGAAGATCCTTGGTTACCCTCTTGGTCGTGTTTGCCATAGGAAAGCATTGAAAATTTGGGATTTTTAGAAGCTCATATTTTTTGTTAAACTGGTTTGTCAGCGTAGATTTTTTTCTGTGTTTGATAGCATACTTTAGCTTGTTCATATTTAGTTTCTATGGATTCCTGCGTGGCATTCAGCTGTATAAATAAATGTAAAAATAAAATACCAGGTAAGTCATTCCACCTGTTAGTATGACTTTATTTTCCGTTTACTAGGTTTAAATTCTTAAGCTCTTTGGGATTCAATCGTCGATTGCAATTTACTGTGAATTGCTACTGTATAGTTTGGTGTGATTTTCTTGCTTTTAGCTTATTATGCAATGTTTTAAATTTGTAGCAAAATTAAAGAAGTAGCTGGGTTTTACGTAGGTTATACGAACCACTTAACGAAAGTTGTAGCAAATATTTCTGGAATAGCGTAGTTTATGTAATCATAGGTTATTCATAACTGAGTCACGTTTAAATGGATGTTGAATATAACTATATTAAGATAATCGTCTTTGAATTATTAATAACCCACTTATAATTACGACAGGGTACATATCCAAAAACTTTGCACTATAAATAACAAAGATATGGGTTACGAATTATCTACATTTACTAATAGTTTATCCTTTTTTTTTCCTATTTTAGGGCTTGACCAGTATACTAAATGTCAGATTTGACCGTAGCTAATAAATAATGCTCATTATAAACTAATAGACAAGGTGCTTTTGATTGTGTGCTACAAGCTTCTTCAATTAAAACTGGACTTCCCAGTACAAATACAGATTCTCTGGATTGGCAGAGGACATTAAAACAGTGAGTTTTGCATGTTTATATCTTCCAATTCACAACAAAACCACTTCATACGTGAAACATAAAATGATGGTGTTACTAAACACAGTAGATAACAAAAGGGAAAGGTGAAACACAAATAGTGCACCGATATTTAAAAGATTAAAAAAAAGAATAGAAATAAGAGACAAATGAAAAGGAAACATTTGAAAGTGACCGAACAGGAGTACCTGACAGTGAAGATTTGCACTTCTGGCTCCCCTCAAGCTATGACCTTGTAAACATATTTATGCACATTATGATTTTATAAGAAATATTCTCAAAATACATCGAAATACATTAGAATTGTTAACACAGCAATCATACATCTCTGAAGGCGCTGGCCTCTGATCATTCGTCCGTAAGGGGTCTATGTTCGAATCCCGGTCATGCATGGATGTTGTGTTTGTCTTACGGCACTGGCTCTCTCCCTTCCCTGGAACCAGTGACCCTAAATTAGGGACGGGCAACTGCTTATAGCCCATTGAGTTGCTCACGGTGGTCGTTAAACCTTCAATAAAATAAATAAATAAATAAATAAATACATCTCTGAGTTGCCTGCATTTACTATTCATTTCAAAAATAGATTTGATTCACTTCGCCCACCCCATTTCTAGTCATTGTACATTATTAGTATTCTAAAACGTCATGTTCTCTTACTCAGTTTACTGAGCAGTAAACATTGTAGGATCATCAATTACTTTGATATTCCCTAAATAAGCTACAAATCAAATATATATAATTCACGTCTGGTACCGAATGTTTTCTTTACCGGATTTAGTTGCTATTCTGTAATGCATGTATGTGTTCTGAGATTAAATATTTTCTTCATGCATTTTAGCTCTCATGAATAATCTGCATTTTCTGTCTAATATTAAATACAGCATTAATGCTTTAATTAAACTTTCCTTTTTTTGGTTCTCTGTTGTTATTTAAAGTCCTTCTTGTTACCTTTTCTTCCTTTACTTATCTCCCAGGTGTTTATTTTATGTTTGGGTAAAATTAGTGTGATGTAGCTAAAAGGTCATTCCCTGCACAGTGGGTGTGGCATGTGTGTTTTGTCTATCAAGCTTATGACCTGTCTCTGTTTTATCAACATAGTGTAATTACTTCAAAGCTGCGGCATGTGTGGTAACTGAAACATTCAAATATTGATTGTGGGTTACTTGCTTACAGTTTATGTTCTGATTAATTCAGTATAATTATCCTGCACTGTTTTTTACAACATTGTATATCACTTGTACCCAATATTTTGACAGTTACAGATTTCCTGAATTCTATATTTTTATTTTATATTCTTTGGTATTTTTGTTGGGTATGCATGCAATCCCCACCCTTCAATTTTTGTTTTCCCATTAGGACTGGAGGACTAAGCCTTTTAAGAGAAAATGCACTCGTACGTGCTGAGGCACCCGTTGTATGTGAATACAAGTATTTTGCTGCTGCTAGTGAAGGTTACTGAAGATGAGATTTGACTATTTGAGAGAAGTTAAGTAATAAAGTTTTCACTGAAGTAATTTATTTATTTTAAACAAATAAATTACTTGAGTGAAAATTTTATTACTTAACTAATCAGATGAAATAGGCTGTCGTAAGAAGTTCTAGCTTAAAAGGATAGCATTATTTTCGGAAATCAGATTTTGGTACTGGAGGTGTTACATTGATAACAGTGAACTATAAATGACTTATTATCTGATGGCAGAAAATTTGCACTTCTATATTTCCCATGTACTTCTGATTAGTTATCCATTAATTTTTGTGGCCATAAATTGTAGGTTAAATATGCATTAGCATATGCTCTCTGCAATTAGTGCTAAAATTAATCACATTGTTGTGTTGATTTACCACACTTTATGTGACCATATTTTCCTATTCTTGAACATATGTTGTGCTACCAAGAAACTGCAGGATTTATCCTCAATGAATTCTTTATTAATAAATATAACCTTGCTCATAAATGGTATACGTATATTTCAGAAAACAAATTAAAAATCCTTATTATATACACACGTCTGTTCCATTTACTACTTAAAAGATATCAACTTATTACATTATGAATGTGCCTCTGTTAATAGTGATGTGTATTAGAAGCAAAATATTTTGAATACAATTGGATTTATTTTAAAAGAGATCTTAGAGTAGGAATTATTTCTGATGATTATGTAAATCTGTTTTTATTAAAAGATTTTATCAACTCAGATTTCCTTTACTCTCAGCAGGACTTGTAAATCCTATTTCCACAAGCTAATAAATTGTATATTTTCTTGTTACATTTTGAACTGCACTCTTTAAAAAGATACCCCCCTCCCCCTGAAAAAAAGTTTTCTTCCTATTAATGCCTGTAGTTTTAAAATTATTTACATTCATATCTTTGAAGCCCGCCACATTTCTAACCAAACTAGTAGGAATTCCCTACCTCCATTAGAAGAAAATAAAATTAGTCAAGTGCTTAAAGCAATTATAAAAAATAAAATGAGGATAGAGTAACGTCTTATTTTGCGTCTGATGTTTTCAAATTTCTTTCAAAAAACTCGCAGATTTCCCATTTTTTCCATAGAGGCTTGGAAATAAAATCTAGATATTTCATGAACTTTTGTTTTTTTAAATAATAATGAACAATGAGTGAGAATCCCCTTCCCTATTGTTTATTTGCTTAGGAACAATCATAAATGTTCTTCAAGTAAAACACATGGAATGTCGTTGCTTACTTTCATTTTCCTCCTGACAACAAAGCAGAAGTGTTCCCTCCCTTTAAAGTGCGATGTTTTGAGAAATTTATTCATAATATGAATTCTCTGAAGCCCGACCGTTACAATTTCTATGATAAACAATATTTTTCGACAATCCGCTAGGACAGAAACATTTTAAACGCTTTATAAAATTATGTTTAGTCTAAACACATTTTAAATCGTCAGTTAACATACGTCTCAGTCGTTACAAAGACGCTTTTATAGATATTTTTCCTCCATCAAAATCTAAGTTTTTGTACTAAAATTCCTTTCATGTAAACCTAAGATTTCATTTAACCTATTTCACTGCTTTTTCATTTCGCTTATATGTAATTTAAGACAATGTAAATTCTTAAGAAAACGATCAGGGTCTCACTAATACTTTCGTACGGAAAATCGTCTGTTTTTGCATCTTGAAATAAACAGCGCCAAAGCGGGCGGTACTACTTTCACTGCGGATATTGTACAAACCCGGCTTTACTTTGCCAGCATGGGCAGAGTTGGCGACATAATATAATTTTATTCCTGCCTACAAGATCCAAGCATTACTTTAATTTTAAAACAGTTATTTTATGAATCATATACTAAATGCTTTCAATTTCCTTTTGTTAAATTTAAATGAGAGTTATACAGTATAAAGGCATAAATTTCAGAAAATATGATTTCTACCACTGACGTACTCAATACGTATAAGTGTAACAAACTTATTCCCGGAAATCTCTAATTGGTATAGGAAACAAATATAATTATAAAAAAAGATACTTTGGTGCACCTGAAGAAATAAATAAATAACCCATTAAATTCGGCTACGAGTGGTAGCACAAATGAAGGAAACATAGTAATTTTGTACTTAGGTGTATAAGAATATCATGCGATCCCGCCTACAGTAAGATTACTTTAACGACAACCTGGGTCACGGTACAAATAATTTATCAAAGTTCGGAAAGATATTTAAAGACGGCATGCAGTTATATTTCAGGCAGATTCCTATATTGCACGATACCTTAGAACCTTAAACACTTACAAGAGTCAAACACTCACAAGTCCAAAAATATTTTAATTGATAAAAATTAAACTATTAAAATATGATATCTTTCGGGCTTCCACTAAGCTCATCATCACATGGAAATGTATCTTTCGGGCTTCCACTAAGCCCATCATCACATGGGAAAGATACATGAGCATACACTTGTTAGTGTACCTGATGACGCAGTAAAAAGGGCAGGTTTTGGGTGAGCGTACACGTAGTGGCAAGTTTGTAATTCCAATAAATCGGTGTCTTATAACGAAAATATAATTTGGTAGGAATTAATTCGAAGTTATTGTTATACCAGTCCCTTGCATATCAAAAAGAAATATTTCAAATAATGCAAAAAAGAAATATAACAGTCAAATTGTTTAGCATTTAATGTCCATATAGTATTAATGTATAAGGAAGGTTCATAGCCACTTCAGCAAAAAAGAGTTTTCATATCCTTGGGTCACTTTTAATTTTCTGTGTGGAGAAACGAGTGTGTCATTAAATACATAAACCCAACTCTATTCAAAAATGCTATAATTCTGGTTATTGTTTAAATTACTTTTTATGTTCCGTATTTACCGAAGTGGTTTAATCTATATAGAAGTCATCACGTCGATTATTACTTCGTGGATATTTCCATCATCATCCTCGTGCAGAGGAGGTGTCACTAATTGTCTCCACGGCATGGAGAGAAAATAGGTGTAATTTCATTAAAACGGGTAAATCCCTTGCTCATTATAACCAGACTCTCGGTAAACTGCAGAGAAGATCTCTAGTGCTGTGTCACCAAATTATTGGCTTCTTTCCAAACAGGGTTATGCGTTCCTCCGCCAACATTTAATGCTAATGAATGTTTTATTAACCAATTTTTAACATCGTATGTGTGTATCTTCAATCTTGACCCCAATGAGCGTTGGGTTGATCCTATGTACTGCAGAAGGTGTTAGGTACATCTTCGTCTAAACTTTTTAGTGGAATGCTATAAAAGCCATTTTTAATACACTGACGGAAAAAAAAATCCCAACACCAAGAAGGGGTTGTGTTAGATAAACGACAGTTAGTAGGCGGTGAGAGTACATCTGTAAGATGACGTCTATGCAAATTTCGCGCTCGGCGCATACGTGTGGCGCTAGTAGCGCCCCTCGGAACATGCAAAGCAGGTTTGCTGTAAATACGCGCTGTAACGTTCGTGAGCGTTAATTATCGTTGAGATTCGACGTAGTGTGTTGATGTAATTCAAGAATGCCTTTAAGAAGACGAAGAAGACATTATCAACAGCTCACGGAGTTTGAACGAGGTCGTGTAATAGGGCTACGAGAAGGTGGATTTTCTTTCCGCAATATTGCAGAACGACTTGGCAGGAATGTAGCCACTGTGCATGATTGTTGGCAGCGGTGGTCAAAGGACGGTACTGCCTCAAGAAGACCGGGTTCCGGCCTGCCACGTGGCAATACTGAGAGGGAAAACCGCCATGTACGGCTTATGGCCTTGGCGCATCGTACTGCGTCTGCTGCAGCAATTCGAGCTGCAGTTGCCACCACAGTGCACAACGAACTGTTACAAATCGGTTACTTGAAGGACAGCTCCGAGCCAGACGCCCTGTAGCGTGCATTCCACATACTCTAAACCACTGCCGTTTGCGACTTCAGTGGTGTCAAGCTAGAGCTCATTGGAGGACGGAGTCGAGATCTGTTGTGTTTTCTGATGAAAGCCGGTTCTGCCTGGGTGCCAGTGATGGCCGTGTGTTGGTTAGAAGGAGGCCAGGTGAGCGCCTGCTACCAACCTGCCAGCGGCCGAGACATACTGGACCTACACCTGGAGTTATGGTCTAGGGAACAATTTCCTATGACAGCAGGAGCACTCTCGTGGTTATCCCACGCACCCTGACGGCACAGTTGTACGTAGGTCTGTGATTCAACCTGTTGTGCTGCCATTCATGAACAGCATTCCAGGGGGTGTTTTCCAACAGGATAACGCTCGCCCGCATACCGCTGTTGTAACCCAACATGCTGTACAGAGTGTCGACATGTTGCCGTGGCCTGCTAGATCACCAGATCTTTCTCCAATCTATCACGTATGGGACATCATTGGACGACAACTCCAGCGTCACCCCACCCAGCAATAACCGTCCCTATATTGACCGACCAAGTGCAACAGGCATGGAACTCCATCCCACAAACTGACATCCAGCACCTGTACGACACAATGCATGAACGTTTGCATGCTTGCATTCAACATTCTGGTGGTTACACCGGTTATTAATGTACCAGCATTTCACATTTAAAATGTCTCTTCTCGCGCTTACATTAAGCTGTGATCTTGAAACTTTAATCGATTAAATATGTTACCTATACAAATGTAATGCCGCCTATTCTTTCCTCTACAACTATTTTTTCGTGGTTTGGGATTTTTTCCCCGTCAGTGTATTTATTGTCTTTTGGTCCCTCGTCACCGTCCTTTCTGACCATTGCATAAATATTCTGAACTTTAGAGCCAAAAATGAGTTGATAAATGACTTCAGTCATTTTTTATCACCGGAGTGATAAAAAAATGTTCGAAGTTACAGGTTACTGTATGAAATATATTTAAATTACGTGCAACTGCATCATAATCATCATTGTCAATCATTATCAATCCACTGTTGGACGAAGGTCTCCCCAAGTTTCCTCCACAACGGTTTGTCTTGTGCCAGTCTCCTCCATGTCACTTCCGCATACTTTCGAATTTCATCCACCCATCTCCGATGTGGTCTTCTTCTGGATCTTTTCCTGTCCCTTGCAATCCAATCCAAAATTTCGGCTGTCCATCGATGGTCGGTCCTTCTGGCAGTATGCCCAGCCCATTGCCATTTCAGGGATTTTACTCTGATCATGATGTCTTCCACTCTTGACATTTTTCGGATCCACGTGTTCCTCTTCTTATCTCTCCTGGTTACCCCAAGCATGCACTTCTCCATTCTTCTTTGAGTAGTCTGCAGCCTTTGTATGTCTCTTTTAGTTAAGGTCCACGTCTCTGCACCATACGTAAGCTCTGGAAGAATGCATTGATCAAACACTTCTCTTTTAAGACATAATGGCATATTGCTCTTGAAAATTATGCTGTTTCCTTCAAAAGCTCTCCAGGCAAGTTTTGTACGCAGATTAATTTCTTCATCAATATAACCTTCACTTGATATCTGCTGTCCAAGAGAAACGTACGTGTCTGTTATCCCCAGCTTTTCTCCATCAATCGATAAATCTTCATTTCGTGTAAAAGCATTGAACAACACTTTTGTCTTCTGAAAGTTCATTTTTAATCCCACTTCTTTACTCTTGTCAGCAAGTTCCTGGATCATACTCTGCAGCTCTGATTGGGTAGTTTTGCAAAAATGACTATGTCATCAGCAAAACGAAGGTGGGTTAGATAATCTCCGTTAATCTTTATCCCTTTGTTTTCCCAGTTCAGTAATTGAATGACATTTAAAGAGCTTCGGAGATATGGTGTCAACTTGTCTCACTCCCTTTTCAATTTTTATGTGTGATGTATTTTCAAACAGCCGAATCTTTGCACTTGCATTTTCATAGATTTTATTAATAATATTAATGTATGCATCTTCAATACCTCAGGATTTCAGAGCCTTTGTAACTACTGATGGTTTCGCCGAATCAAAGGCTTTTTCATTATAGACAAAAGCCATGCATAATGGAAGTTCATATTCCCTCGTTCTTTCGATTAGTTCTCTCAGTACGTTTATATGATCTATTGTGCTGTAGCCACTCCTGAATCCAGCTTGTTCTCTCGGTTGAGCCATGTCCAGTGTTACCTTCAAACGGTGTGAAAGAACTTTAGTGAAGATTTTATAAACCACTGATAGGAGGCTGATAGGTCTGTAGTTCCTGAGATCCTGAATGTCACTTTTTTATGTAGCAGGATCATTATAGCGTTGTTCCAATCCTCAGGAATTTTCCCTTCATTAAGGCATCGAGAGAAACTTGTGCGAGTACTGTTTCAATTTCTCCACTTGCTTCTTGTATGATGTCTACAGTAATTCCATCTTCTCCTGGAGCTTTTCCCCGCTTCACGTTCTTGATTGCATGTGCAACTTCTGATGGGAGGACTGGAAGAACTCTGGTACTGGTACCTTCCATTATGTCTGGAGTACATGCATCATCCCTTTCATATAACGTGGAGTAGATATCTTTCACTCTTCTCAAAATTTTGCCTCTATTTCTTGTTACAGAACCATCTTCTTTTCTCAGTGCCATAATCCGTTTTCTTCCCTAATTGAGATGACACTTTGCTATCTTTAGGCTTTGTTTGTTTTCAATTGCTTTCCTCACTAGTTCACAGCTGAATTTCCTTACGTCTTCAGTGATACTTTTTCGTACTGTTTTGCATAGCTCTATGTATACAACTTTGGAAGTCACATCTTCTTTAGTTGTCCTCATCTCTCTTCTTTTTTGCATGAACATTATGGTTTTTTCTGATAATTTTCTGTTAACTTCAGAAATATACACTTCTTCCGAAGTTAGGCCTTCTAAAGCAGAGAGTCTGTTCCTCAGTTCCAACTTGAAGGTATTATGGTGTTTTTTAAGGTTGGTTATGTCAATAAATTTTGTTTGTCTCATAAGCTTGCCACGTTCGAGTTTAGTGTTGAGATACATCTTACATCTCACCAATCTATGGTCACTACCTGTGTTGAACATGTTCAGCACACTGCAATCCTCTATGACGAATTTTTTGTTACACATAATAAAATCAATTTCCCTTGTCGACCCATTTGGGTGTCTCCATGTCCATTTCATGTGTGGCTTTTTCTTGAAAAAGAATTTCAAGATGATAAACCCTTCTACCTCTGCAAACTCTACGAGAGTATTTCCACGCTGGTTTCTGTTGCCGTGACCGAATGTACCTACTGAAGTTTCATTCTGTTGCCGTTGCCCTATTTTTGCATTGAAATCTCATATAATTTTCTTAAAGTGCTGCTTACCTTTATTATTTAGATGACGAATTTCATCATAAAATTCTTCAATTTCTTCTTCAGGATAACTTGTGGTGGGTGCATAAGTTTGAATAATCTGAGCCTGGTATCTCCTTGAGGGTTGGATAACGAGTCGTGCAGCTCTGGCAGAGGAACTTTCAACTTCTACATTTTTATCCTTCAGTTTCTTGTTTATTATAAATCCAACACCACTAGTTCTGCCTGTATCTGTCCCACGATAGTAGAAGAGATGTCTTCTTTTCAGTTCAATGAGATCTTCTCCTTTTCTCCTTACCTAACTTAGCCCGACGATGTCCACCTTGATCCTTTGTAGTTCCTCTTCCTATTCAAGAAGCCTTGAATTAGAAGATAGGGAGACTCCATTATACGTAGCCAAGGTCAGCATCAGATGGCAGCCTAGTCCGGTCCTCCGGGAATTCGTAGCACCCTCTGGGATTCTTAGCAGGGATGTAAGGTCAGGTGATGCGTAACATTACAGCCTCTCCTAGACAAATGTCCACCCCGCCTTCTCATGGTGCATCCTGTTCCCGCTAAAGTGGCTCTGACGACCGCCAATAGCATCGGGATTAAATGAAATGCTATCCCACAACCACCAACCCGCTTGGTGAGTTATGGCCAAACCCCTCCAAAATGACTCTACACCTTAAATCTTGGCCCTCAGTCTCCGGCACCTGGAATTCTTTATTGCTCCGGGCAAGAGATGTTTTAGTGGCACGTGAAAGAAAAACCTCATATTATGCAGGTGGACATAGTTTTTCTCATTGGTGTATAGATTCAATTCGACAGTTTAAGAAATCTTTTAGCGTCCTTTGCTCGCCCGGTAAGAGATGGTTTGGTGACACGTGAAAGAGAAACATCACGTTATGAAGGTGGACATAGTTTTTCTCATCGGTGTATAGATCCAATAAGGCAGTTTTAGAAATCTTGTAGCGTCCGTGGCTCGCTAGGCAACAGGTTGTTTGGTGGCACGTGAATAAGAAGCATCATGTTATGCAGGTTGACGTAGAAGTTCACAGTTGAATTTCCTTTCGTTTTCAGTGATACGTTTTCGTACTGTCTTGCATAGCTCTATATATTCCGCTTTGGAAGTCACATCTTCTTTAGTTGTCCTCATCTCTCTTCTTTTTTGCATCAACATTTTGGTTTTTCCTGATAATTTGTTCACATGCAACTTGTCCTTAGGCCCAGCTAATTTTGTTGATGTTTCTATAAGAGCTTTGGTTACTTTTTTGTTAACTTCAGAAATATACACTTCTTCCGATGTTAGGCCTTCTAAAGCAGAGAATCTGTTCTTCAGTTCCAACTTGAAGGTTTTATGGTCTTTTTTAAGGTTGGTTCTTTCAATACATTTTGTTTCCCTTATGAGCTTGCCACGTTCGAGTTTAGTGTTGAGGTGCATCTTACATCTCACCAATCTATGGTCACTACCTGTGTTGAACATGTTTAGCACAATGCAGTCTTCTATGACGAATTTTTTGTTACACATAATAAAATCAAATTCACTTGTCGTCCCATTTGGGTGTCTCCATGTTCATTCCATGTGTGGCTTTTTCTTGAAAAAGGAGTTCAAGATGAAAAACCCTTCTGCCTCTGCAAACTCTACGAGAGTATTTCCACGCTGGTTTCTGTTGCCGTTACCGAATTTACCTACTGAAGGTTCATTCCGTTGCCGTTGCTCTATTTTGCATTGAAATATCCCATAATTATCTTCAAGTGCTGCTTACCTTTATTATTTAGATCACGAATTTCCGCATAAAATTCTTCAATTTCTTCTTCAGGATGACTTGTGGTGGGTGCATATGTTTGAATAATCTGAGCCTGGTATCTTCTTGAGTGTTGGATAACAAGTCGTGCAGCTCTGTTAGAGGAACTTTCAACTTCTACAACTTTATCCTTCAGTTTTCTGTTTATTATAAATCCAACACCACTAGTTCTGCCTGTATCTGTCCCACGATAGTAGAAGAGATGTCCACTTTTCAGTTCAATGAGATCTTCTCCTTTTCTCCTTACCTCACTTAGCACGACGATGTCCCACTTGATCCTTTGTAGTTCCTCTTCCAATTCAAGAAGCCTTAAATCAGAAGATAGGGAGCGTCCATTATACATAGCCAAGGTCAGCATCAGATGGCAGTCTAGTCCGGTTCTCCGGGGATTCTGAGCACCCTCTGGGATTCTTAGGAGAGATGTAAGGTCAGGTGATGCGTAACATTACAGCCTCTCCTAGACAAATGCCAACCCCGCCTTCTTGTGGTGCATCCTGCTCCCACTAAAGTGGCTCTGACGACCGCCAATAGCATCGGGGTTAAATGAAATGCTATTCCACACTCACCAACCCGCTTGGCCAGCTTGGTGAGTTATGGCCAAACCCCTCCGAAATGACTCCACAACTTAAATCTTGGCCCTCAGTCTCCGGCAGCTGGAATGTACCTGGCCAAGGTAGTGGCCAGTGCGACATCAAGGCAACTGTATAAAGAGTATTAAGTATACATAAATGTAGTTACAACAAGTAAGAATAAGCAAAAAGAATATATTAGATTCAACTTAAATATTTATTCATATTTTGACAAACCTGAACCAATAGAGACTAAAACCTCCATCGGAAATATCAGAAAGTATAGAAGAATCTAAGTTCCCGGTAAAAATTGCAATTCCAAATTTACAGTGTTTATTACAAGGATTTGTAGAACTCGAACATTATGAAACCAATCCCAAACGACATTTTAGTGGCCAATAAGAAAAATAAACGATTATAAATCCGTAATAAACAAAAATTTATGATTTTACAGAGATCAATTAATATTTTTCTTTTGAACGGACATTTTTCTAAGGTGGAAGTTCTGGAGATAGTGTGGAAGGAGGGTGAAATAAAGTTGTTGATTCCCTCCTCATTATTCGAAAATATAATTTTAGGAACTGCAGTTTTTAATTTAACTCTACAATGTCAGTTTCACGATTTCAGCTTACAATTTCAGTCTGCAATTTCAGTTTTAGTAACATTAATTGCAGCCTCGCAATTAAAGCTATTAAACTTGGGACTTTCAGAAATGAAAATAAAACGAGTCATTTAAAAATATTATTTCAATAACCTAAATTGATATACAGTGGTTCGCAAAGTCATTAATTAATAAATAATTTTTGCCATTTTTGGGACAAAACATTTATATATATTATTTGACTTTTTTGGGAAGGAATGGGCCGTGGGAGCTCAGGACGAATTCTAGCTTATGGGAATATCATCTGTGATTGTTCATTACGTAGCTGACATTTATTTTTTCTTATTCTTATTAGGATACATTTGTGTAAAGCTGATAATATCAACTGAAGGACATTTGTGTCCAAAATAGAGATAAATCACTTTTTATTACGAGTATCTTTCCTTTCCTATAGAACAATATAAAAATGTGTATCGATGTATCACACATATATACATTTAAAATCGTTTTTTTTTATGTAAAACCGAGCAGATAGCTTTAACGACTTGAAGAGTAAGTTTTACTATCGTGAATTCTTGTGTGATTTTGGAATAATTATTCGGTGATGTAAAAAATAATAATTATAGTAACAAAACGGTTACGTCGATTTCAGTTTTATATCTTTAAAATATGTTATTAATTAATTTATTTAAATTTAAATTTTGATTTGGTAACTCGTTGACAAATTATGGATTTTCGCCTTGGCTTCAGTTCGAATTAGTTGTAGGGATTCCACATTGCCACATACCTTAATCTTCACACCTAAAATCTGCTCTGCATGGAATGAGTTCGTAAACTAAAGAAAAAAAGCATTAAAACAACAGATCCTTTACAAGATTTTATCAATCCCTCACGGGCAACAAGTTGCATTATCGGGCATAAGATATAAAATAAAGTTACAAAAACCATAACAGCATTTGCATTGAATTGTGCTTCAGAAATTTATAAAGACATGAATAATTCGGCAATTTAATACCTACGCGGGGTTCAGTAAAAGAGTTAATGGGGCCTTGAATAAGAGATAACTTGCTGTTTAAGAAACACGGTTTGTTTTTTCATCGGATGGTTGTACCTGACTCATGATGGATCAGGATCGGGCTACCAATGGCTTGGAATGCGTTACTAAAAGGTGGAAACACAACGCGGCACACCGTATAGTTGCGTGACACAAACTTATGTAATATTCTCATGGTCACCCACGTTATTTCCAATAAATCATTTTTTTCCTATGTGTTTTAACACCCTGCCTTTTTATGTCTACCACTGCCTATAAAAAGCCTCGCAGTGTAGTGCGACAGCTTGACGAATCTTTGTGCTTATTAAACCACAAAAATAAACCGATGTAATACGTTATATGCGTTTTCTTGAATATGCTATGAAATTATAAGTGATGCTTAATCTTTGGACATTAGTGTATTTATGCAAAGAGAAAAATGGATATTACGGAAATTACTGCGTTTTATCCTCGTGTTTTAACTCGTATTTGCTTCTGTGCTATGAGTTTTAAGTGTCCATCTAAAGCTGTTGTGACATTTTAAATATTGAAAATTCAGAAGAAGTTGTATTTTAACTAGTTGCATCACAGTTTTAGCTGCTGTAAGGGAAATAACATTTAAAACATTTCTTGATGTTAGCCCAGAGTCAATTTCGACAAAGTTTTACTGATAGCACTAGATCTACGTTGTAAAGTCTGGTGGCATTAGATTTCTGTAGGTCCCTTTATTCGGGAGATCATCCTTGGTGTCATTTCATTTGCAAAGGCTGTCTGTCCCCTTGTTTCTCTCATTTAAGGTCTCACAAGTTTTTATGCTTCACAGTTGCTTTGAAATGTTGCTTCCGTCTGCAGCCTTCATTTGATGTTACGTGGTGCCTTTGGTATTAGCGTTCTTCCCATTCATGTGCAAGAATTTGTGATGTCTAGCACATACCTAAATATCATAGCAGACTAGATACTTCCTTTCATCGCAACGCTCTGCCTTCTAGTGGCGTGTTTTTTCAGCAGAATGCCTGTTCTTTTATGCCACGCTCTATTGCCCGGATTGTTTTACTTCGCTTTTAATTGCAGGTATATCCTTACCCTCCAACGTCCCCAAGCATCAATTGAATCCAAGCATCTGTGGTTTCTGTTTGAAGAGAACACCCGATAAGCGACAGCTCCGTCGTGTAAGTTAGAAGAGTTAAGGGGCCTGACGGTAACGTGTCGAACCCAGATTCAGTAAGGCAGCTCTAGAAATCTTATAGCGTCCATGGCGCGCCGGGTAAGAGATGTTTTGGTGGCACGTGAAAGAAAAACTTCATATTATGCAGGTAGACATAGTTTTTCTCATTGGTGTATAGATTCAATTAGACAGTTTTAGAAATCTTGTAGCGTCCAATGCTCGCCCGGTAAGGGATGCTTTGGTGACACGTGAAAGAGAAACATCATATTATGCAGGTGGATATATTTTTTTCTCATCCGTGTATAGATTTAATGAGACAGTTTTAGAAATCTTGTAGCGTCCATGTCTTGCAGGGTAAGAGATTGTTTGGTGACACGTGAAAGAGAAACATCATATCATGCAAGTGGACATAGTTTTTCTCATCGGTGTATAGATTCAATAAGGCAGTTTTAGAAATCTTGTAGCGTCCGTGGCTCGCCAGGCAACAGATTGTTTGTTGGCACGTGAAAGAGAAGCATCATGTTATGCAGGTGGACGTAGTTTTTCTCATCGGTGTATTAGTTTCTAAATTTCCAGCGTTGAACGAAGACGAAAATAAAAATACATTAGGCATTGTATAACTAGTTATTTTGCATCAATTGTTCTCTAATAATTTCACCGCTGTATGGATAGAAAAAGTTTTTTCTAACAATGTTGTCTAATAGAATATTTTCGAAATATATACATGTATATACAACCTGATAACGAAAAACTTGTGGAAGAGAGGTCGTAACTCTCAGATTGGTATTCATTCTAAGCGCTTCAGAAAAACTTACTTTGTGGAGAATCAACGATGTTTTTCCTGCCTTCAATGCAAATTCCTACCTTTGGAATTTGTAATCCCACAAGAAGGAAATTCATATATACAAATGAGAAAACAGCTGCATCTCCCCAACCAAATTAGTGCAGTTTTCATTCCAATTACATGGTTCCTTCATGGTGTTGCAATTTAGCTTTTATTCTGTGGATATTAAATTGGGGAACCAACTTTTTGTGGGATATTAAACCTGGAAACCAACTCGATAACCAAAAGAGTAAACTACCGGTTTGTAGCAGTAAAATGAACGCACTATTATCGCTGGTTAGTCTCGTTTCGTCATATTTTGTAGTTCGGCAAGACTTTGCTTCAGCATACTTGTCTGTTTTCTACAACATATATTCCACATTCGATACGGCGATTCTGTGAAAGACCCTTAGCGGAATGTTGTACTTTGTAGAAAAAGAGTGCAATTACCTTAAATTTAAGTTATACATACTACATTTTTGGAGTGTTTCAGCGGTGAAAACTATATTTGAATTATTAGTTTTAGAAAACACAGAACCGTGAAAAATAATTGACAGTATTCCTAATTGAAAACAAATTTCCTTCAATAAATATTTGTGAAAGGGTGATATATAAGATTTTATGAAATATTTACAGAAACATTCAGAATGATATAACAGCTGACTGAATTTTGGAGCTCCATTACAAGCACACTTGGAGCGTCCAGCGATGGAAACCTGTGCAGATTTTAACAGGATAATGTGTAACACAACAATTCAAACTACTGAAAGAAATCCGGATCTCAATATAAAGAGTGAAATTTTGAGGTTATTTAAGCGTTGTCCCAAGTAAACGACTGCCCGTTTAACCGACTGCATAAATGACCAGAATCTACTCTGTATATATATTCGTTCCATGGAATGAATCGGAGGAATATGAAACGACTCATTTTATTTTTCAAACGTAAGGTTTCTAGTTAATATAACCTATATGTTTCACATATTTACGATATAGGTATTATTTTTTCTGTGGTTATCGTGGCGTAAATTTGTGTAACGCTTAAGCCAAATCGACAATCAGAACGCGGATTTATTAGAGCACAATTGACTTGTAACAATGCCAAAGATTTTCTTGCAGTCATATGAGAACGACAAAAGACCCCACCTGAGTTGTATTTTTTTAAATTGAACAAAATAAACAAGCGTGATTGCTGTTGGTTCCTCTGAGGGAGGGCGAAGTGACGTTACGAAAGACAACGCAGTGTTTATAAATCGGATGTTCAGTGAAACAAAAACAGCATTATTTATCCTAAGTCTCTCAAAAATGTAAAACAAAATTTCTCGGGAAGAGATTGTATCAGGTTGTATTTGGTTGTTAGTAAATGGAATAAATCATTCCTCTCTTCTGCTTGAAACCAGAAGCAAAGGAATCCTTTAAGTTCATTTTCTCCCAAACACATTTTGGTATGTCGGCAAACAATTTGCAGTCAATTTTCAATCCAAATAAAGAATTCAAGCAGAATTTTCTTCAATTGTTTAGTTGCTACAAAATCTGTGCAAAGGAAAAATTCGTGTTAAATTTTAGAAAACCAAAATAATTTTCCATTTGGGCAATTTCATGTATTTTTTTGTGCAGAAAAAGGAAACACTTGGGCAGCACTACTAAGCGTAACCAAAGCCAGTCTGTTACTAAAGACTGGAAGAAGGCCTTACCTATTTAGAAGACACCGGTAACTATTATTTGAAAAAACAGTGTGTTCTAACCGTTCATATTGTGAATCACCTTAACCGATTAATAGAACCTTAGAAAAATGTGTTCCCTTATAACTGAATTCTGATTGCATTGTTCATAGTCATCCTTATCCCTTTTGGCAGTTTCCGTTTTAAAAATACCAGATCTTCTAAATGTACACTACTCATTGTGAAAATTGCAACATAATGAAGGAACCATGCATATCGAAGGAAATTCGTACCACATATTACTGATATGACTGCACTAAAGTGATTTAAGCCTCTGTGAGCGTCAATAAGATTTTCTAAATGGCGTGACATTGACTGGAAAAGGCGTTGAATGCTATCCTGGGAAATTGCTGGGCAGGCGGCATGTATGCGAGTCCACAGATCATTGGTATTGACTGCTGGAAGAGTTTGATGTGCCAGTTGCCGAGAACCATATCTCAGTCATGTTCCATAGGCCACATGCCTGGTGAGCGTGCAGGCCAGGAAAGAAGCGCTATCTGCTGTGCTGCGAAGGGGCTTGAATATTTCAGGAAACATAAGGTAGGGAATTATCATGCTGTAATATAGCGCCATATATTCTGCAGAATAATTCATTGTCGCCTGTCAAGAAGCTAATGCAATTGCGTTCTTTGGCAAGGTTATATATGGTGCAGTTAAATAAATGTGTGCTTGAAATAAACCTTTGGAGAGAAGATAATACCCGTGTACATTTAACCTCGGCATGGTAACTGCGGACTATAAAGAGCCATTTTCTCAGTTTCGGCCGTTCTCTGCAAGACGTTTGAATCTACAGCACTTCGTCTCTGCTTGGTTTTCCTACAAATAGAAAACCATTACGTTAGTGATAGCTAACGTCAGTTGAATGGCTTACTATTAGTGCTGTTTCGTGGAAGCTAGATAAAGTGACATCTATATACCTTGATTTAAAAAAAAACAGATGTTTCTTCCAGCCAATTGTGAATATTATGCTTGAAATATGCAAATCTAATTGTCGGAGATTTTCGAGTGACTTCATGCGGCAGCAGTGCCTAAATAAGTATCGTCAGGAATATAACAAAGTAATAACATGTATTTACCATTCCGGACATTCCGAACGAAATAAAATAATACATGTATATATAAAATGTAACGTTGTTCCATTTTCTTCTCAGAAATGAGACAAACTTTAACAATTATCTATATCAAAATTTGCGATCTGTGTTAAGATGTTATGTCTGAGAAATTGCGGTAAAGAATCAGTAATGTTTCCAGTTCCTCCGAAATTTAGTTACTTTCCGTATCTTGGAAAAAGGCAAACATATTTTACTACAGTAGTTTTATGATTCATATGATTGGCCTTTAAAAATAAAGCAATCAAATTTGTGCTTTAAGGTAAACTGAAATTATTATTTTTACCTTGAATAATGCATTTAATGAGGAATATGATTTGAGGTAACATTGAAATAAACATATGCCATACCTGAATTTAATGTTAACAAAATCAGTTTATTGTTCGGAAAATATATTTCTTAAATTTAAATTAAAGTTTGGTTTAATTTATCTTTTTTGTCGTCTTTGGAATTCAGCTTTAATTAGGTACCTTGGTTAAACTACTGAGCGTCATGAGGGTAAAATGTTTAAGAAATTAATTTGTTCCAATTTTGTACATTTTAGTTACAAGTTGTTCATTAAGCTAGAAATACTAGCGGGGTTTTTTTTGACAGGAAAGTATGTGTTTTCCATTGCTTTGTGAAAAAAGTTATATTACAAGAGACACAAATCTATGGAAAGTACTTTAACAAGTCTGAAGAATCTGAAGGTAAAATCATTTCCCTAAGGGAGAATTTCCCAAAAAAATTTAGATACCTGAACGTGCTTGCTACTCGTGTTTGTTCAAACACAATCATGAATTAATTTTATGGTTTATTTCCGTTTCGACGATGACCGATGTGTTACCTGTCACAATAGGCGATTTGAAAAGGGTCTGTAAACCAAATATTTAATACAACGTGATTTCTTTTACTTGTTTACTTTTTACATCTTTGTTTCTGTCCCATCCAGTGTGTTTCTTAACAAACCGTAAGAATTTGTATTATTCTAATGATATTTTGTGTTGGTAATATATTCGTATTATCAAGGGATGAGATGGTCGTTTCACAAAAAGAAATATCTCACAGTAAAGCATTTGAAGATAAAGGAGACCAAAATATTTAATTAACAATGGGATCACTAAGAAATTTGCATTGTTTTCCTCTACTGAAAAAGAATGCTCATTTATTGAAAACAACAATATTTGAAACTGAAATATAAGTAACAGTTGGAAACAAGTTCTAATTAGTAACTCATTTTCTTCAACAGTTAAAGATGAGACTTTTATAATTTATGTGTTCAGACTAAAACGATATAAATTTTAAGAAAATTTGACAAATATTTATTATCTAAGAAGAGCAGTATAATTTTCATCTATTCAGCTAAATTAAAGATTTCTAACTCTTAGGCATCATTAATTTGCAAAGTTGAAAATCCTGTAAGTACTGAGAAAATGTTCATGTATACACATGGCTTATTACATGAATCACGTAATTTTCTGAGGGAAAAATGCTTTTAAATCAAAGTCAATTATTGAAATTGAAATCTATACATGGTTGTATTTTACAATTCCTGACTTTCCTTCCTGAAACATTTCCAAATTTGAAATTGAGTCTTTTTCTATTTTAAGTTCTAAGGAAGGTCCTTTCCACTGGTACGATAAGAAGTGACCTGCAGATTACAATTAGAAATCCCTATTTGGGATCCAGTTGTTTTTAGCGGATAAATAAAAAAAATAACATTTCCTTGTATAAGGAACTTACAGCGCGATTATATTTATTAATTTATACTACTTTGTGAAGGTGAATATGTTGTACACAGAATTGTATTTTAAGGTGTTGTGACTTGAATAATATCCTGACAAATTTATGTCTAAGCAGTTTATGTTAAAAGCACATGGGTCAATAACGTTGACATATCAGAAAATGATGGCCAAATTAATGGCACATACAATAAAGAAGATAGAGATGGATCTTGCCTTTTTAAATAGAAAACAAATTTGTAATATAACAAATTTTTCGGATAATAAACTGTAAACATATTTATTTATTTATTTATTTATTTATTTATTTATTGTTAGCACATCACTACAGACGGTAAATCTAGTTACAGGAATTGCTATATTTATATTTACAGTGATAATTATTAAGTGATATTTACAATCTTGCAAAACATACTTTATGAAAAAAATATTTACTTACATTAAAAATATCCAGACATTCTTCAAGTGAGTTGTGAAAGTTGAACATTTTACATAACGTAGAATTTTTTCCAGCATCAGTTCAGCAAAATGGCACTCCAAATAATTCACATTTTGTCCTCGGTAAATATGGGACACGGAAACGTAATTGTTTTACAAATTGAGTAACATCAATCTCTCTAATGATGATGCCGTACAGGAACTTGAGTTAGAGAGCCTTCATTCTCGATTGCAGAGAGCTGATCTTGAAAAATGTCAGAAGGCCAGCAGTTGGGATGTCCGCTATATAAACACTGGTCGATTTATAAAAAAGGTGTCGAAGAAACGTTTCCTGAACTTTCTGAATTTCACTTGGCTAGGACTCCAAATGATCGCCGCATATTCTAGTAAGGATCTGACCGTAATCTCAAAAATATCTATAAGTGTCTGAGTATTCGAGTAATACTTGGAATGTCGCATCATAAATTCAAGTTTTCTGTACGGTGTACGTACAATTCTTTTGATATGACTTTTAAACTCCAAGCTTGAATCAAACGTGACTCCCAAATCCTGGACTTCGTTTGTCCGGGTAAGAGCATAGTCGCCAGCTTTGTAGTAAAAAATAATTGGTTCTCTTATCCGCGGAAAGGAAACGACATGACACTTGAAGATGTTGAGATGGAGATGGTTTAATGCACACCACTGAAGCAGGTTATTGACGTCAGATTGGTATGCAATGACAAAAAGATATAGAATAATTCTTGGTAAATTATAACTACTCAGATAACACTGGACAACAATAAAATTGCTTCTGACGGGAAAGTGTGCAATTCTGTATAAAATTAACCCACTGAACACGAATATCGCCATGAAAAACTTTCATTGGCTCTTGTTTCGGAAATACAGCTAATTGAACGTTAAAAATTTGTGATTTTTAGTAAACAAGTAGGTATAAGGAGTAATATATTTTTTTGCATACAACATGTTACGCAAGAATGGCGTCTATTTATAGACTCCTCCAAGTTGAATCTTAAGATGGTTTTACTGCAAACGCGGGAATCAGCTACCATCTATTCCAGTTGCACATGCGGAGCACATGAAAGAGAACCACAACAACCTTAAACAGCTGTTGGACAGACTTAATTACAAAAATTATGGTTGGCTCATCTGTGCTGACCTAAAGGTAGTGTCTCTGTTGATGGGCCTTCAGCAGAGATACACAAAGCACTGCTGTTTTCTTTGTCACTGGGATAGCCGAGCTACATGTCTGCACTACATCGATAGATACTGGCCTCCTAGGACGTCTTTGACAACTGGACAAATGAATGTTCAGAACCCACCACTGACAGATCCTCCGAAAATCATAATAACCCCTGTGCACATAAAACTCGATCTTTTAAAGCAATTGGTTAAAGCGATGGACAAAACTAAACCAGTGTTCAAGTATTTTCATGACAAATTTCCTCGACTGAGCGAAGCAAAAATAAAAGAGGTAATTTTTTTGGGTCCGCAGATCCGACAGCTCTTTCAAGATTTGCAGTTTGAGGACATGCTTCAGTGAGATGAAAGAGAAGTGTGGGATGATTTTTGTCAAGTATCAACAAACTTCCTGGGGAATTCCCGGGCTGAAAATTATGAAGATCTCATTGCCGACCTGCTTGCTCTGTATCAAAAATTTAGCTGTAATATGTCTTTAAAACTCCATTTCCTGGATTCTCACCTGGATTTCTTCCCGGATAACTGTGGCAAATGTAGTGACGAGCATGGTGAACGGTTTCATCAAGATACTACCGTAATGGAGTAAAGATACCAGGGGAAGTGGTCCACTTTGATGCTCACAGACAACGTTTGGGCACTCTTCAGAGATGACCCTCTGGTGGAATACAACCGAAAGGCAAAGACAAGTAAAACGTTCAGAACTGGTAACTGATTTCAATTTATGCATAAAAAACTCATTTACATATCTCAAAACTACATAAAATACAAATGTGAAAAAAAAAAGAATTACGCTATATATTTTTAATTGTACTATAAAAAATTACACTTACTGTTTTGGATTGTATTTACTTCAAAATAAGTGTAATGTAACGCATGCAATATATATATATATATATATATATATATATATATGTAAGGTCAGGTGATGCGTAACATCACAGCCTCTCCTTGACAAATGTCAACCCCGCCTTCTCGTGGTGCATCCTGTTCCTACTAAAGGGGCTCTGACGACCGCCAATAGCGGTATAACTATACCATCGGGATTAGAGGAAATTCTATCCCACACTCACCAACCCGCTTGGCCAGCGTGGTAAGTTATGGCAAAACCCCTCCAAAATGAATCCACAACTTAAATCTTGGCCCTCAGTCTCCGGCAGCTGGAATGTACCTGGCCAAGGCAGCGGCCAGTGCGACATGAAGGCAGAGGGTGCTAAGAATCCCCGGAGGACCGGACTAGGCTGCCATCTGATGCTGACCTTGGCTACGTACAATGGACGCTCCCTATCTTCTGATTCAAGGCTTCTTGAATTGGAAGAGGAACTACAAAGGATCAAGTGGGGCATCGTGGGGCTAAATGAGGTAAGGAGAAAAGGAGAAGATCTCATCGAACTGAAAAGTGGACATCTCTTCTACTATCTTGGGACAGATACTGGCAGAACTAGTGGTGTTGGATTTATAATAAGCAAGAAACTGAAGGATAAAGTTGTAGAAGTTGAAAGTTCCTCTGACAGAGCTGCACGGCTTGTTATCCAACTCTCGAAAAGATACCAGGCTCAGATTATTCAAACTTATGCACCCACCACAAGTCATCCTGAAGAAGAAATTGAAGAATTTTATGAGGAAATTTATCATCTAAATACTAGGGGTGTTCAAATGAAAAGGTACGAAACGTCATAAGAACGCAACCGTTAACATATTTGCCTATGCCGCTATGGGAGAACGTAGCGACACATCTAGGGATGCGATTGGAGTCGCCGGCGTGGATCGGAGTATGCGCGGGCGCCCGTATGCGCAGGAGAGAGCAGAGGCTCTTATAAAGAGCGCCGTCCAATTGACGCGGCAGTGGGTGTGAGGACAGGATGGCGTTCACATTGCAAAATTCGACGATTGAAGAGCAGCTAGGCGTTATCCGATTTCTGACAGCGGAAGCTGTTAAAGCGGCCGCTATTCATCGCGGAGGGTGTGGTTCTGCTCCATGATAACGCGCGTCTACACGTCTCCAGGGTCACACACGCGGAACTGGTCAAGTTCCAGAGGGAGCAGCTTAACCATCCGCCCTACAGCCCGGACATGTCGCCCTGCGATTTCCATGTGTTTGGTCCCCTGAAAAAACATCTGAAAGGGAAGCGCTTCCACTCGGACGACGAACTCAAGGACGCTGTGCAGGACTGGGTCTCGTCACGGCCACAGGAATTCTGGGAACAATGAATCCTTCGGCTCGTTAATCAATGGGATCGTTGTGCTTCGGCATATGGGGTATACTTTGAATAAAGTCTTCATTTATACCCACAGTGTCGTTTCGTACCTTTTCATTTGAACACTCCTTGTAATAAAGGTAAGCAGCACTTGAAAATTATTATGGGAGATTTCAATGCAAAAATAGGGCAACGGCAACAGAATGAAACTTCAGTAGGTAAATTCGGTCACGGCAACAGAAACCAGCGTGGAAATACTCTCGTAGAGTTTGCAGAGGCAGAAGGGTTTTTCATCTTGAACTCCTTTTTCAAGAAAAAGCTACACAGGAAATGGACATGGAGACATCCAAATGGGACGACAAGTGAAATTGATTTTATTATGTGTAACAAAAAATTCGTCATAAAAGACTGCAGTGTGCTAAACAAGTTCAACACAGGTAGTGACCATAGATTGGTGAGATGTAAGATGCACCTCAACACTAAACTTGAACGTGGCAAGCTCATAAGACAAACAAAATCTATTGACATAACCAACCTTAAAAAACACCATAATACCTTCAAGTTGGAACTGAAGAACAGGTTCTCTGCTTTAGAAGGCCTAACATCGGAAGAAGTGGACATCTCTGAAGTTAACAGAAAAGTAACCAAAGCTCTTATGGAAACAGCAACAAAATTAGCTGGGTCTAAGAACAAGTTGCATGTAAATAAATTATCAGGAAAAACGAAAATGTTGATGCAAAAAAGAAGAGAGATGAGGACAACTAAAGAAGATGTGACTTCCAAAGTGAAATATATAGAGCTATGCAAGACAGTACGAAAAAGTATCACTGAAGACGTAAGAAAATTCAACTGTGAACTAGTGAGGAAAGCAATTGAAAACAACCAAAGCCTAAAGATAGCAAAGGGACATCTCAGTAAGGGAAGAAAACAGATTATGGCACTGAGAAAAGAAGATGGTTCTGTAACAAGAAATAGAGGCGAAATTTTGACAAGAGTGAAAGATTTCTACTCCAAATTATATGAAAGGGATGATACATGCACTCCAGACATCATGAAAGATACCAGTACCAGAGTTCCTCCAGTCTTTCCAGCAGAAGTTGCACATGCAATCAAGAACATGAAAGTGGGGAAAAGCTCCGGGAGAAGTTGGAATTACTGTAGACATCATACAAGGAACAAGTGGAGAAATCGAAACAGTACTCGCCCAAATTTTCACTCGATGCCTTAATGAAGGAAAGATTCCTGAGGATTGGAACACCGCTACAATGATCCTGCTACATAAGAAAGGTGACATTGAGGATCTCGGAAACTACAGACCTATCAGCCTCCTATCAGTAGTTTATAAAATCTTCACTAAAGTTCTTTCACACCGCTTGAAGGTAACACTGGACACATGGCTCAACCGAGAGAACAAGCTGGATTCAGGAGTGGATACAGCACAATAGATCATATCCACGTGCTGAGAGAACTAATTGAAAGAGCGAGGGAATATGAACTTCCATTGTGCATGGCTTTTATCGATTATGAAAAAGCCTTTGATTCGGTGAAACCATCAGCAGTTACAATGGCTCTGAAAACCTGCGGTATTGAAGATGCATACATTAATATTATTAATAACACCTATGAAAATGCAAGTGCAAAGATTAGGCTGTTTGAAAATACAACACACATAAAAATTGGAAAGGGAGTGAGACAAGGTGACACCATATCTCCGAAGCTCTTTAATGCCACATCGGAGGGTGTTTTTCAGTCACTGAGCTGGGAAAACAAGGGGATAAAGATTAATGGAGATTATTTAACCCACCTTCGTTTTGCTGATGACGTAGTCATTTTTGCAACTAGCCCATCAGAGCTGCAGAATATGATCCAGGAACTTGCTGACAAGGGTAAAGAAGTGGGATTAAAAATGAACTTTCGGAAGACAAAAGTGATGTTCGATGCTTTTACAAGAAATGAAGATTTATCGATTTATGGAGAAAAGCTGGAGATAACAGACACGTACGTTTATCTTGGACAGCAGATATCAAGTGAGGGTCACATTGGTGAAGAAATTAATCGGCGTACAAAGCTTGCCTGGAGAGCTTTTGGAAGAAACAACATAATTTTCAAGAGCAGTATGCCATTATGTCTTAAAAGAAAAGTGTTTGATCAATGCATCCTTCCAGTGCTTACGTATGGTGCAGAGACGTGGACCTTAACTAAAAGAGACATACAAAGGCTGCAAACAACTCAAAGCAGCATGGAAAAGTGCATACTTGGTGTAACCAGGAGAGATAAGAAGAGCAACTCGTGGATCAGAAAAATGACAAGAGTGGAAGACATCATGATCAGAGTTAAATCCCTGAAATGGCAATGGGCTGGACATACTGCCAGAAGGACAGATCATCGATGGACAGCCGAAATTTTAGATTGGAATCCAAGGGACAGGAAAAGACCCAGAAGAAGACCACATGGGAGATATGTGGATGAAATTCGAAAGTATGCAGGGGTGACATGGAGCAGACTGGCACAAGACAGACCGTTGTGGAGGAAACTTGGGGAGACTTTCGTCCAGCAGTAGATTGATAATGGTTGACAATGATGATGATGATATATATATATATATATATATATATATATAGGGATGTAAGGCCCGGAGATGAATAACATCACAGCCTCTCCTTGACAAATGTCAACCACGCCTTCTCGTGGTGTATCCTGTTCCCACTAAAGGGACTCTGACGACCGCCGATAGCGGTATACCTATACCACAGAAATTAGAGGAAATGCTATCCCACACTCACCAACCCTCTTGGCCAGCGTGGTGAGTTATGGCCAAACCCCTCCAAAATGCCTCCACGACTTAAATCTTGACCCTTAGTCTCCGGCAGCTGGAATGTACCTGGCCAAGGCAGCGGCCAGTGCGACATGAAGGCAGAGGGTGCTAAGAATCACCGGAGTACCGGATTAGGCTGCCATCTGATGCTGACCTCGGCTACGTATAATGGACGCTCCCTATCTTCTGATTCAAGACTTCTTGAATTGGAAGAGGAACTACAAAGGATCAAGTGGGACATCGTCGGGCTAAGTGAGGTAAGGAGAAAAGGAGAAGATCTCATTGAACTGAAAAGTGGACATCTCTTCTACTATCGTGGGACAGATACTGGGAGAACTAGTGGTGTTGGATTTATAATAAACAAGAAACTGAAGAAAAAGTTGTAGAAGTTGAAATTTCCTCTGACAGAGCTGCACGACTCGTTATCCAACTCTCGAGAAGATAGAAGGCTCAGATTATTCAAACTTATGCACCAACTACAAGTCATCCTGAAGAAGAATTTGAAGAATTTTATGAGGAAATTCGTCATGTAAATAATACAGGTAAGCAGCACTTAAAGATAATTATGGGAGATTTCAATGCAAAAATAGGGCAACGGCAACAGAATAAAAATTCAGAAGGTAAATTCGGTCACGGCAACAGAAACCAGCGTGGAAGTACTCTCGTTGAGTTTGCAGAAGCAGAATGGTTTTTCATCTTGTACTCCTTTTTCAAGAAAAAGCCACACATGAAATGGACATATAGACATCCAAATGGGATGACAAGTGAAATTCATTTTATTATGTGTAAAAAAAAATCTTCATAGAAGACTGCAGTGTGCTAAACAAGTTCATTACAGGAAGTGACCATAGATTGGTGAGATGTAAGATGCACCTGAACACAAAACTCGAACGTAGCAAGCTCATAAGACAGACAAAATGTATTGACATAAACAACCTTAAAAAACATCAGAATACCTTCAAGTTCGAACTGAAGAACAGATTCTCTGGTTTAGAAGGCCTAACATCGGCAGAAGTGGAAATTTCTGAAATTAACAGAAAAGCAACCAAAGCTCTTATAGAAACAGCAACAAAATTAGCTGGATCTAAGAACAAGTTGCATGTGAACAAATTATCAGGAAAAACTAAGATTTTGATGCAAAAAAGAAGAGAGATGAGGACAACAAAAGTATATGTGACATCCAAAGTGGAATATATAGAGCTATGCAAGACAGTACGAAAAGGTATCACTGAAGTCTTAATGAAATTAAACTGTGAACTAATGAGAAAAGCGATTGAAAACAACCAAAGCCTAAAGATAGCAAAGGGACATATCAGTAAGGGAAGAAAACAGATGATGGCTCTGGAAGAAGAAGATGGTTCTGTAACAAGAAATAGAGGCGAAATCTTGACAAGAGTGAAAGATTTCTGCTCCAAATTATATGAAAGGGATGATACATCTACTAAAGACATCATGAAAGGTACCAGTACCAGAGTTCTTCCAGTCCTCCCAGCAGAGGTTGCACATGCAATCAAGAACATGAAGCGGGGAAAAGCTCCAGGAGAAGATGGAATTACTGTAGTCATCATACAAGAAGCAAGTGGAGAAATCGAAACAGTACTCGCACAAATTTTCCCTCGATGCCTTAATGAAGGGAAGGTTCCCGAGGATTAGAACAACGCTAGAATGATCCTGCTACACAAAAAAGGTGACATTGATAATCTCAGGAACTACAAACCTATCAGCCTCCTATCAGTGGTTTATAAAATCTTCACTAAAGTTCTTTCACACCGCTTGAAAGTAACACTGGACAACGCTCAACTGAGAGAACAAGCTGGATTCAGGAGTGGCTACAGCACAATAGATCATATCCACGTACTGAGAGAACTAGTTGAAAGAGCGAGGGAATATGAACTTCCATTGTGCATGGCTTTTATGGATTATGAAAAAGCCTTTGATTCGGTGAAACCCTCAGCAGTTACAATGGCTCTGAAATCCTGCGGTATTGAAGATGCATACATTAATATTATTAATAACATTTATGAAAATGCAAGTGCAAAGATTCGGCTGTTTGAAAATACAACACACATAAAAATTGGAAAGGGAGTCAGACAAGGTGAAACCATATCTCCGAAGCTCCTTAATGCCTCATTAGAAAATGTCTTTCAATCACTGAACTGGGAAAACAAAGGGATAAAGATTAATGGAGATTATCTAACCCACCTTCGTTTTTTTGATGAAGTAGTCATTTTTGCAACTAGCCCATCAGAGCTGCAGAGTATGGATCCAGGAACTTGCTGACAAGAGTAAAGAACTGGGATTAAAAATGAACTTCCAGAAAATAAAAGGGATGTTCAATGCTTTTGCAAGAAATGAAGATTTATCGATTGATGGAAAAAAGCTGGAGATAACAGACACGTATGTTTATCTTGGACAGCAGGTATCAAGTGAGGGTCACATTGATGAAGAAATTAATCGGCGTACAAAACTTGCATGGAGAGCTTTTGGAAGAAACAGCATAATTTTCAAGAGCAATATGCCATTATGTCTTAAAAGAAAAGTGTTTGATCAATGTTTCCTCCCAGTGCTTACGTATGGTGCAGAGACGTTGACCTTAACTAAAAGAGACATACAAAGGCTGTAGACAACTCAAAGAGGCATGGAGAGGTGCATGCTAGGAGTAACCAGGAGAGATAAGAAGAGGAACTCGTGGATCCGAAAAATGACAAGAGTGGAAGACATAATGATCAGAGTTAAATCCCTGAAATGGCAATGGGCTGGACATACTGCCAGAAGGACAGACCATCGATGGACAGTCGAAATTTTAGATTGGATTACAAAGAGACAGGAAAAGACCCAGAAGAAGACCACATGGGAGATGGGTGGATGATATTCGAAAGTATGTAGGAGTGACATGGAGGCGACTGGCACAAGACAGAACGTTGTGGAGGAAACTTGGGGAGACCTTCATTCAGCAGTGGATTGATAATGGTTGACAATAATGATGATGATGATGACGATATATATATATATATATATATATATATGATGATGATGACGATATATATATATATATATATATATATATATATATATATATGATGATGATGACGATATATATATATATATATATCGTCATCATCATCATCATTATTGTCAACCATTATCAATCCACTGCTGAATGAAGGTCTCCCCAAGTTTCCTCCACAACGTTCTGTCTTGTGCCAGTCGCCTCCATGTCACTCCTACATACTTTCGAATATCATCCACCCATCTCCCATGTGGTCTTCTTCTGGGTCTTTCCTGTCCCTTGAATCAATCTAAAATTTCGGCTGTCCATCGATGATCTGTCCTTCTGGCAGTATGTCCACCCCATTGCCATTTCAGGGATTTAACTCTGATCATGATGTCTTCCACTCTTGTCATTTTTCGGATCCACGAGTTCCTCTTCTTATCTCTCCTGGTTACACCAAGTATGCACCTCTCCATGCTGCTTTGAGTTGTCTGCAGCCTTTGTATGTCTCTTTTAGTTAAGGTCCACGTCTCTGCACCATACGTAAGCACTGGAAGGATGCATTGATCAAACACTTTTCTTTTAAGACATAATGGCATATTGCTCTTGAAAATTATGCTGTTTCTTCCAAAAGCTCTATAGGCAAGTTTTGTACGCCGATTAATTTCTTCATCAATGTGACCCTCACTTGATATCTGCTGTCCAAGATAAACGTACGTGTCTGTTATCTCAGCTTTTCCATCAATCGATAAATCTTCATTTCTTGTAAAGCATTGAACATCACTTTTGTCTTCTGAAAGTTCATTTTAATCCCACTTCTTTACTCTTGTCAGAAAGTTCCTGGATCATGCTCTGCAGCTCTGATGGGTAGTTGCAAAATGACTACGTCATCAGCAAAACGAAATTGGGTTAGATAATCTCCATTAATCTTTATCCCCTTGTTTTCCCAGCTCAGCGACTGAAAAAACCCTCCAATGAGGCATTAAAGAGCTTCGGAGATATGGTGTCACCTTGTCTTACTCCTCCAATTTTTAAGTGTGTTGTATTTTCAAACAGCCTAATCTTGCACTTGCATTTTCATAGATGTTATTAATAATATTAATGTATGCATCTTCAATACCGCAGGTTTTCAGAGCCATTGTAACTGCTGATGGTTTCACCGAATCAAAGGCTTTTTCATAATCGATAAAGCCATGCACAATGGAAGTTCATATTCCCTCGCTCTTTCAATTAGTTCTCTCAGCACGTGGATATGATCTATAGTGCTTTAGCCACTCCTGAATCCAGCTTGTTCTCTCGGTTGAGCCATGTCCAGTGTTACCTTCAAGCGGTGTGAAAGAACTTTAGTGAAGATTTTATAAACTACTGATAGAGGCTGATAGGTCTGTAGTTTCTGAGATCCTCAATGTCACCTTTCTTATGTAGCAGGATCATTGTAGCGGTGTTCCAATCCTCAGGAATCTTTCCTTCTTTAAGGCATCGAGTGAAAATTTGGGCGAGTACTGTTTCGATTTCTCCACTTGCTTCTTGTATGATGTCTACAGTAATTCCATCTTCTCCCGGAGCTTTTTCCCCGCTTCATGTTCTTGATTGCATGTGCAACTTCTGCTGGAAAGACTGGAGGAACTCTGGTACTGGTATCTTTCATGATGTCTGGAGTGCATGTATCATCCCTTTCATATAATTTGGAGTAGAAATCTTTCACTCTTGTCAAAATTTCGCCTCTATTTCTTGTTACAGAACCATCTTCTTTTCTCAGTGCCATAATCTGTTTTCTTCCCTTACTGAGATGTCCCTTTGCTATCTTTAGGCTTTGGTTGTTTTCAATTGCTTTCCTCACTAGTTCACAGTTGAATTTTCTTACGTCTTCAGTGATACTTTTTCTTACTGTCTTGCATAGCTCTATATATTAAACTTTGAAAGTCACATCTTCTTTAGTTGTCCTCATCTCTCTCTTTTTTGCATCAACATTTTCCTTTTCCTAAAAATTTATTTACATGCAACTTGTTCTTAGACCCAGCTAATTTTGTTGCTGTTTCCATAAGAGCTTTGGTTACTTTTCTGTTAACTTCAGAGATGTCCACTTCTTCTGATGTTAGGCCTTCTAAAGCAGAGAACTTGTTCTTCAGTTCCAACTTGAAGGTATTATGGTGTTTTTTAAGGTTGGTTATGTCAATAGATTTTGTTTGTCTTATGAGCTTGCCACGTTCAAGTTTCGTGTTGAGGTGCATCTTACATCTCACCAATCTATGGTCACTACCTGTGTTGAACTTGTTTAGCACACTGCAGTCTTCTATGACGAATTTTTTGTTACACATAATAAAATCAATTTCACTTGTCGTTCCATTTGGATGTCTCCATGTCCATTTCCTGTGTGGCGTTTTCTTGAAGAATTAGTTCAAGATGAAAAATTTTCTGCCTCTGCAAACTCAACGAGAGTATTTCCACGCTGGTTTCTGTTGCCGTGACCGAATTTACCTACTGAAGTTTCATTCTGTTGCCGTTCCCCTATTTTTGCATTGAAATCTCCCATAATTATTTTCAAGTGCTGCTTACCTTTATTATTTAGATGACGAATTTCCTCATAAAATTCTTCAATTTCTTCTTCAGGATGACTTGTGGTGGGTGCATAAGTTTGAATAATCTGAGCCTGGTATCTTTTCGAGAGTTGGATAACAAGTCGTGCAGCTCTGTCAGAGGAACTTTCAACTTCTACAACTTTATCCTTCAGTTTCTTGTTTATTATAAATCCAACACCACTAGTTCTGCCAGTATCTGTCCCACGATAGTAGAAGAGATGTCCACTTTTCAGTTCGATGAGATCTTCTCCTTTCTCCTTACCTCACTTAGCCCCACGATGTCCCACTTGATCCTTTGTAGTTCCTCTTCCAATTCAAGAAGCCTTGAATCAGAAGATAGGGCGTCCATTGTACGTAGCCAAGGTCAGCATCAGATGGCAGCCTAGTCCGGTTCTCAGGGATTCTTAGCACCCTCTGCCTTCATGTCGCACTGGCCGCTGCCTTGGCTAGGTACATTCCAGCTGCCGGAGACTGAGGGCCAAGATTTAAGTTGTGGAATCATTTTGGAGGGGTTTGGCCATAACTCACCACGCTGGCCAAGCGGGTTGGTGAGTGTGGGATAGAATTTCCTCTAATCCCGATGGTATAGTTATATAGCTATTGGCGGTCGTCAGAGCCTTTAGTGGGAACAGGATGTACCACGAGAAGGCGGGGTTGACATTTGTCAAGGAGAGGCTGTGATGTTACGCATCACCTGACCTTACATACCGATATATATATATGGGATGTAAGGTCAGGTGATGCGTAACATCACAGCCTCTCCTTGACAAATGTCAACCCCGCCTTCTCGTGGTACATCCTGTTCCCACTAAAGGGGCTCTGACGACCGCCAATAGCGGTATAACTATACCATCGGGATTAGAGGAAATGCTATCCCACACTCACCAACCCGCTTGGCCAGCGTGGTGAGTTATGGCAAAACCCCTCCAAAATGACTCCACAACTTAAATCTTGGCCCTCAGTCTCCGGCAGCTGGAATGTACCTGGCCAAGGCAGCGGCCAGTGCGACATGAAGGCAGAGGGTGCTAAGAATCCCCGGAGGACCGGACTAGGCTCTCATCTGATGCTGACCTTGGCTACGTATAACGGACGCTCCCTATCTTCTGATTCAAGGCTTCTTGAATTGGAAGAGGAACTACAAAAGATCAAGTGGGACATCGTCGGGCTAAGTGAGGTAAGGAGAAAAGGAGAAGATTTCATTGAACTGAAAAGTGGACATCTCTTCTACTATCGTGGGACAGATACTGGCAAAACTAGTGGTGTTGGATTTATAATAAACAAGAAACTGAAGGATAAAGTTGTAGAAGTTGAAAGGTCCTCTGACAGAGCTGCACGACTCGTTATCCAACTCTCGAGAAGATACCAGGCTCAGATTATTCAAACTTATGCACCCACCACAAGTCATGCTGAAGAAGAAATTGAAGAATTTTATGAGGAAATTCGTGGTCTAAATAATAAAGGTAAGCAGCATTTGAAGATAATTATGGGAGATTTCAATGCAAAAATAGGGCAACGGCAACAGAATGAAACTTCAGTAGGTAAATTCGGTCACGGTAACAGAAACCAGCGTGGAAATACTCTCGTAGAGTTTGCAGAGGCAGAAGGGTTTTTCATCTTGAACTCCTTTTTCAAGAAAAAGCCACACAGGAAATGAACATGGAGACATCCAAATGGGACGACAAGTGAAATTGATTTTATTATGTGTAACAAAGAATTCGTCATAGAAGACTGCAGTGTGCTAAACAAGTTCAACACAGGCAGTGACCATAGATTGGTGAGATGTAAGATGCACCTCAACACTAAACTCGAACGTAGCAGGCTCATAAGACAAACAAAATGTATTGACATAACCAACCTTAAAAAACACCATAATACCTTCAAATTGGAACTGAAGAACAGGTTCTCTGCTTTAGAAGGCCTAACATCAGAAGAAGTGGATATTTCTGAAGTTAACAGAAAAGTAACCAAAGCTCTTATGGAAACAGCAACAAAATTAGCTGGTCTAAGAACAAATTGCATGTAAACAAATTATCAGGAAAAACCAAAATGTTGATGCAAAAAAGAAGAGAGATGAGGACAACTAAAGAAGATGTGACTTCCAAAGTGAAATATATGGAGCTATGCAAGACAGTACGAAAAAGTATCACTGAAGACGTAAGAAAATTCAACTGTGAACTAGTGAGGAAAGCAATTGAAAACAACCAAAGCCTAAAGATAGCAAAGGGACATCTCAGTAAGGGAAGAAAACAGATTATGGCACTGAGAAAAGAAGATGGTTCTGTAACAAGAAATAGAGGCGAAATTTTGACAAGAGTGAAATATTTCTACTCCAAATTATATGAAAGGGAAGATACATGCACTCCAGACATCATGAAAGATACCAGTACCAGAGTTCCTCCAGTCTTTCCAGCAGAAGTTGCACATGCAATCAAGAACATGAAGTGGGGAAAAGCTCCAGGAGAAGATGGAATTACTGTAGACATCATACAAGAAGCAAGTGGAGAAATCGAAACAGTACTCGCCCAAATTTTCACTCGATGCCTTAATGAAGGAAAGATTCCTGAGGATTGGAACACCGCTACAATGATCCTGCTACATAAGAAAGGTGACATTGAGGATCTCGGAAACTACAGACCTATCAGCCTCCTATCAGTAGTTTATAAAATCTTCACTAAAGTTCTTTCACACCGCTTGAAGGTAACACTGGACATGGCTCAACCGAGAGAACAAGCTGGATTCAGGAGTGGCTACAGCACAATAGATCATATCCATGTGCTGAGAGAACTAATTGAAAGAGCGAGGGAATATGAACTTCCATTGTGCATGGCTTTTATCGATTATGAAAAAGCCTTTGATTCGGTGAAACCATCAGCAGTTACAATGGCTCTGAAAACCTGCGGTATTGAAGATGCATACATTAATATTATTAATAACATCTATGAAAATGCAAGTGCAAAGATTAGGCTGTTTGAAAATACAACACACATAAAAATTGGAAAGGGAGTGAGACAAGGTGACACCATATCTCCGAAGCTCTTTAATGCCACATCGGAGGGTGTTTTTCAGTCACTGAGCTGGGAAAACAAGGGGATAAAGATTAATGGAGATTATTTAACCCACCTTTGTTTTGCTGATGACGTAGTCATTTTTGCAACTAGCCCATCAGAGCTGCAGAATATGATCCAGGAACTTGCTGACAAGAGTAAAGAAGTGGGATTAAAAATGAACTTTCGGAAGACAAAAGTGATGTTCAATGCTTTTACAAGAAATGAAGATTTATCGATTGATGGAGAAAAGCTGGAGATAACAGACACGTACGTTTATCTTGGACAGCAGATATCAAGTGAGGGTCACATTGGTGAAGAAATTAATCGGCCTACAAAGCTTGCCTGGAGAGCTTTTGGAAGAAACAACATAATTTTCAAGAGCAATATGCCATTATGTCTTAAAAGAAAAGTGTTTGATCAATGCATCCTTCCAGTGCTTACGTATGGTGCAGAGACGTGGACCTTAACTAAAAGAGACATACAAAGGCTGCAGACAACTCAAAGCAGCATGGAGAGGTGCATACTTGGTGTAACCAGGAGAGATAAGAAGAGGAACTCGTGGATCAGAAAAATGACAAGAGTGGAAGACATCATGATCAGAGTTAAATCCCTGAAATGGCAATGTGCTGGACATACTGCCAGAAGGACAGATCATCGATGGACAGCCGAAATTTTAGATTGGATTCCAAGGGACAGGAAAAGACCCAGAAGAAGACCACATGGGAGATATGTGGATGAAATTCGAAAGTATGCAGGGGTGACATGGAGCAGACTGGCACAAGACAGACCGTTGTGGAGGAAACTTGGGGAGACCTTCGTCCAGCAGTGGATTGATAATGGTTGACAATGATGATGATGATATATATATATATATATATATATATATATATATAGGGATGTAAGGCCCGGTGATGAATAACATCACAGCCTCTCCTTGACAAATGTCAACCCCGCCTTCTCGTGGTGTATCCTGTTCCCACTAAAGGGACTCTGACGACCGCCGATAGCGGTATAACTATACCATCGGGATTAGAGGAAATGTTATCCCACACTCACCAACCCGCTTGGCCAGCGTGGTGAGTTATGGCAAAACCCCTCCAAAATGACTCCACAACTTAAATCTTGGCCCTCAGTCTCCGGCAGCTGGAATGTACCTGGCCAAGGCAGCGGCCAGTGCGACATGAAGGCAGAGGGTGCTAAGAATCCCCGGAGGACCGGACTAGGCTGGCATCTGATGCTGACCTTGGCTACGTATAACGGACGCTCCCTATCTTCTGATTCAAGGCTTCTTGAATTGGAAGAGGAACTACAAAGGATCAAGTGGGACATCGTCGGGCTAAGTGAGGTAAGGAGAAAAGGAGAAGATCTCATTGAACTGAAAAGTGGACATCTCTTCTACTATCGTGGGACAGATACTGGCAAAACTAGTGGTGTTGGATTTATAATAAACAAGAAACTGAAGGATAAAGTTGTAGAAGTTGAAAGTTCCTCTGACAGAGCTGCACGACTCGTTATCCAACTCTCGAGAAGATACCAGGCTCAGATTATTCAAACTTATGCACACACCACAAGTCATGCTGAAGAAGAAATTGAAGAATTTTATGAGGAAATTCGTGGTCTAAATAATAAAGGTAAGCAGCATTTGAAGATAATTATGGGAGATTTCAATGCAAAAATAGGGCAACGGCAACAGAATGAAACTTCAGTAGGTAAATTCGGTCACGGTAACAGAAACCAGCGTGGAAATACTCTCGTAGAGTTTGCAGAGGCAGAAGGGTTTTTCATCTTGAACTCCTTTTTCAAGAAAAAGCCACACAGGAAATGAACATGGAGACATCCAAATAGGACGACAAGTGAAATTTATTTTATTATATGTAACAAAGAATTCGTCATAGAAGACTGCAGTGTGCTAAACAAGTTCAACACAGGCAGTGACCATAGATTGGTGAGATGTAAGATGCACCTCAACACTAAACTCGAACGTAGCAGGCTCGTAAGACAAACAAAATGTATTGACATAACCAACCTTAAAAAACACCATAATACCTTCAAATTGGAACTGAAGAACAGGTTCTCTGCTTTAGAAGGCCTAACATCGGAAGAAGTGGATATTTCTGAAGTTAACAGAAAAGTAACCAAAGCTTTTATGGAAACAGCAACAAAATTAGCTGGGCTAAGAACAAATTGCATGTGAACAAATTATCAGGAAAAACCAAAATGTTGATGCAAAAAAGAAGAGTGATGAGGACAACTAAAGAAGATGTGACTTCCAAAGTGGATTATATAGAGCTATGCAAGACAGTTTAAAAAAGTATCACTGAAGACGTAAGGAAATTCAACTGTGAACTAGTGAGGAAAGCAATTGAAAACAACCAAAGCCTAAAGATAGCAAAGGGACATCTCAGTAAGGGAAAAACAGATTATGGCACTGAGAAAAGAAGATGGTTCTGTAACAAGAAATAGAGGCGAAATTTTGACAAGAGTGAAAGATTTCTACTCCAAATTATATGAAAGGGATGATACATGCACTCCAGACATCATGAAAGGTACCAGTACCAGAGTTCTTCCAGTCCTTCCAGCAGAAGTTGCACATGCAATCAAGAACATGAAGCGGGGAAAAGCTCCAGGAGAAGATGGAATTACTGTAGACATCATACAAGAAGCAAGTGGAGAAATCGAAACAGTACTCGCCCAAATTTTCCCTCGATGCCTTAATAAAAGGAAGGTTCCCGAGGATTAGAACAACGCTACAATGATCCTGCTACACAAAAAAGGTGACATTGATAATCTCAGGAACTACAGACCTATCAGCCTCCTATCAGTGGTTTATAAAATCTTCACTAAAGTTCTTTCACACCGCTTGAAAGTAACACTGGACAACGCTCAACCGAGAGAACAAGCTGGATTCAGGAGTGGCTACAGCACAATAGATCATATCCACGTACTGAGAGAACTAGTTGAAAGAGCGAGGGAATATGAACTTCCATTGTGCATGGCTTTTATGGATTATGAAAAAGCCTTTGATTCGGTGAAACCCTCAGCAGTTACAATGGCTCTGAAATCCTGCGGTATTGAAGATGCATACATTTATATTATTAATAACATTTATGAAAATGCAAGTGCAAAGATTCGGCTGTTTGAAAATACAACACACATAAAAATTGGAAAGGGAGTCAGACAAGGTGAAACCATATCTCCGAAGCTCCTTAATGCCTCATTAGAAAATGTCTTTCAATCACTGAACTGGGAAAACAAAGGGATAAAGGTTAATGGAGATTATCTAACCCACCTTCGTTTTTTTGATGAAGTAATCATTTTTGCAACTAGCCCATCAGAGCTGCAGAGTATGATCCAGGAACTTGCTGACAAGAGTAAAGAAGTGGGATTAAAAATGAACTTTCAGAAGACAAAAGTGATGTACAATGCTTTTACAAGAAATGAAGATTTATCGATTGATGGAGAAAAGCTGGAGATAACAGACACGTACCTTTATCTTGGACAGCAGATATCAAGTGAGGGTCACATTGATGAAGAAATAAATCGGCGTACAAAACTTGCCTGGAGAGCTTTTGGAAGAAACAGCATAATTTTCAAGAGCAATATGCCATTATGTCTTAAAAGAAAAGTGTTTGATCAATGCATCCTTCCAGTGCTTACGTATGGTGCAGAGACGTGGACCTTAACTAAAAGAGACATACAAAGGCTGCAGACAACTCAAAGCAGCATGGAGAGGTGCATACTTGGTGTAACCAGGAGAGATAAGAAGAGGAACTCGTGGATCCGGAAAATGACAAGAGTGGAAGACATCATGATCAGAGTTAAATCCCTGAAATGGGAATGGGCTGGACATACTGCCAGAAGGACAGATCATCGATGGACAGCGGAAATTTTAGATTGGATTCCAAGGGACAGGAAAAGACCCAGAAAAAGACCACATGGGAGATGGGTGGATGAAATTCGAAAGTATGCAGGGGTGACATGGAGGAGACTGGCACAAGACAGACCGTTGTGGAGGAAACTTGGGGAGACCTTCGTCCAGCTGTGGATTGATAATGGTTGACAATGATGATGATGATGATATAGCAAAAGCATATACAGGTAAAAACAAACACCAAGAACAAATTTGAAATTCCAAAGCGCCAGAGGCTGCATAGAAGAAAGATCAAATAATATAAAATGTAAAACATAAAAGTAAATCTTGAACTTAGGAAAAACAAAAAAGCGGAACGACGAAAAGAACAACAATCACCACTTTCTAAGTACCCGAAGCAGGCGAGCTTCAAGCCACGTAAATTTAACGAACAGAATAATGCAGGGAAGCACATTAATGACTGACTCTTTGTCGGCTTCTTCAAGGACAAGCAATAAGAAAATCACTCATTAATCTACTGAGACCAGATCATTGTGGGTTACTGCTATTTTAGTTTGCTATAGGGACCGATTAAATGTAGGAGGAAAAATGTCAAATTAAGAAGGATTTCTAATAAAAATCCAAACTCATCAAACTAAAACACTTTGCCCGACCGCACAACAGCTAAGATAATCACACAACAAAATAGTAAAAATAAAAATAAAAATAAGAAAAAAAAGAAAGGGAGCCGAGCTCCCCAAAAACACAAATCCAGGTAAGAAAAATCCAACCAATAAATGGCACTGAAGGAATAACTTTAAACTTGTCACAGAATAAGTGAAATCTTAATCCTGCCAGCCAAAAGAATAAGCAAGAAGCACCAAAAAATTTTAATAATAAACAAAAACATTAATTAAAACCAGAAAAAGCAACATTACAAAATTAAAAAAGAAAGCATTCAACAAATTTAGGAAAAAGGAGGGGGAAATTGCCCAAGGAGCAATTTGCAGTTACAATTCCAGAGAGTAAATCAAAATAACTAAGTTGCATGCCACAGAATTGCAAGGAAAATGCCCAATACCCACAGCTAAAAAACTAAAAAAAATTAATACCAAAGGGCAAGGAAGCAAGCTCCAGCGAAGCTATTTTTAAGCCCAAGATACACAAGACAAAATTAAAATTAAGCTTAGTACAAATTGACTAATTCCTACAAGAAAAAGAAAAATGAAAACGACTTACATACAGTTAAAAGATGATATTACATGTGAGGCGTTGCTTTGCTGTTACAAGTTCACATATTTACAAAATATTGTACTAATCTTTTGACCCACATGAAGGCTCAGAACCACTAAATTGAACTTTTGCAAAGCTACAAAGGGACCCGAAATGCTTTACTAAATTTCAGAGGAAACTTATATCGTGGCCAAAGCTCATAACCTGCTCACAAGGAGTGAAAATAGCCTCAAAAAATAAATTCCAGTAAGAATATTTAAACACACTGGTTGCAATTGCTAAGGAACACTTACATGCTATTTCAATAGGAGAGATTTGGTATAAAGGTTGGCAGACTCATATCAAAATCTCATAAAATCTGATTTAGAATAATAAATTTCCTCATATACTTATGGAAAATTTGTTAGAAACACATATTTTGATTATGATTTTTGATTTTGTTAAGTGTTTGAAGCTCTTTAATTAGCAGCATAAACAAATATTTATAAGGAAAGCGCATCGAGAGTTGCAGGCAAATTATATGCTTCTCTCCCATTGAAATAGCATGCACGTGTTCTTGATCAATGGTCAACCAGTGTACCTGCATATTACAAACAAACCGTAGCCAATTCAAATTTGTTATGAGCATATTCCGTTTCAGCACATCGAATTCTTTAAGAAATGGCTATTTTTATCTCGCAGCATGAACTTCATCAAAAATTGTTGTCCAGTGTAATTACATATCTTTAATTACGATTTCTACAACGGTCTTCGGGGGCAAGAAATTACAGTGATACCTCCATTAACGCAGGCCTTCAAACAACGTAACTTCCGAACAACGGAAAACTTTGGTTAGTACAGAAGAACTACCGTAGGATTAGCATTAACACTCATCTCTGATCAGTGATCAATGGACATCAATCAACGGAATGTAACTGACACCTTGTCTGTTAGGATTTTATGCAGTTGCGTCAGTACTTCGGCAAGATAAATAAAATGGGGAAATAAGATCAAATATAATTAGTAGGGAAATGTTCTTCAGAAAGAATGTATTGTGTTTCGGTGCGGACAATGGTAAAATGAATAAAATGAGACAAATGTCAGTGCTACGTGAAGCGAGCTCCAGCTCACGTGTATACTCATTCGCGCAGCGGAACCTGTGGGTATATATCCTGGTACTTTGAATATTGTCCTTTGGCGTCGGTTTCGTTTGGTTTCGTTCGTGTTAATTATATTTTTGCTTTTCCGAGCGCAAACAGCTAACTGTCCCACTAAACTTCACTGTAACATTTTTTATTCCTGTAGCATAACTTTGCATCCTAGCTAAGGGTCCTAAGGGCTGCTTAAGACAAAAAATCAAGCACTTCTTTTTTAAAATCCTTTTGCACCGTGATTTTTTTATTAAAATACGAGATTGAATTTGATTCAGGAATGTGCATTTGGGGAACGCCCTTAAACCGTTTTATTTGAGCATAAAATTTATATATTTATTTTTCTCTTATACGAAAGCAACGGCCACATATTCTGAGTCTGAGCAGTGACCGTTAATTGGATGTTACATATTTTTCTATTTTTTAGCACAAAATAATGAACAGAACCTTAAGAGATTTATTGTTTTTTTAGATTTTGGCATTACAATTGTTGTAATGATTACTTTATAAGTAAAATTCAAAGAATTCAAACAAAGTTAGAATAATGTAACTTTATCTTTCTCCAAAATGACTCAAGAGAATCCAAAATTACGATAACCGATATTCTCTTCCGTTTTGAAGGGTACCAAGACGACGTTTTGGAGTTGAATTTGATTTACTGTCAGATGACATACGGAAGAAGATCGATAAAGTGATACATTTGGTGTATGTTTAATACGACATTTAAAATTTCGATTTCGCTCATCCCTCAACGGCGGAAACATCCTTTTTCTTTTGGCTAAGTACATGAATTTTTGGTAGTCCGATGTTGGCTCCCACATTGTAGAATCTTTTCCTTTAGAAATATTTTTATTAATGCACTTCACAAAAAACACATCATTTAACGGAAGTCAAAAAATTGCTATTTGATTCAAACCCAAAGCGAGATATGCATATGCCTTCATCTTAAGTGATTCGATACACCTTAATTAGTATTGAATAAATAAAGAATAGCCAGTATAAATTTTACTAATTATTGATTTACCCTTTGTTGACATTTATTTGCTGTTAACGGAAAGGATGTATTATATTTCGTCCCATAAGAAATTTGTTTTCGTATACCATATAAGTGACTCCGTGAGAGATGTGCAATTACTCGGTCTTATTCCACATAGCTTCAGCAGCTATGAAATTCTACGAGATGAATATATTGATCTGCGGAACAAAACGTTGTTACTAAGATATCCGTAGATCTTAGGTTTTGAATAAACCTCAAGCTTTGAAGGGAACATATTAGCCGATTTCAATTCAATTAAAAGAACCGTTAGAAATTTTAAAAGAGTTGTTAAGTTATTTACAATTCTGCTTCCGTTGATGACAGAAGAGCCAAAAGGTTAAGTCCACCTGCCTAAGTACACGTGTCTGTCCTCCACGTACCGCAAAACAGATGTTTACGGGAGATGCAAGGACTCTACATGATTTCTAAAGGAGCCTTACAGTAAATACAATAAATTCGTTGGACGGATTCTATATTATCGCTGCACAAATGGAGTGATAACTCTGTTTCTAGCACGGAGACACTATCAGAAAAATCTGAATGGTATTTTTCATACCAGGGATAATCTGCAAAAATGAGAATGTGAACGAAGCTACCATTTGTAACGAGATGCTCGAAAGTTTAAGATATCAGACCTTGTAGCCACGAAACTATATGAGAAGGCTTAATTTTCCAAATCTTTTCGAATTATCTGCGAGTTTTTTACGGAACTGGTACATGTTTCCTTCCTCGCTATCCGTTTACAGAAAATTACATATGGACGCCTCAATGTGGCATCACACAATAACCTGGTTACTGAAGACAACTAAACAAAATTAGTTCTTTTCAGTACGAATGATATCTATTAACGATCTCACTGCATACATTCATTCTTTACCCGACTGGTCTTGTGATATAAGAATGCGACGCAGTGATGATAGCAAAACCGGTAGGATAAAAGTAATACCCAAAGAATCGAAATGCATCATGGGTGAATACTGAAAACGATCCTGTAATGTTTTACGTAATTTGCATTGTTTTCTTCAGATATATTGTTTTAAGGACTTATATGTAAAGTAAAAGCGGCACAGTGGATAAAATGAAGTGATACAGTTAGGGAATGTATTATTTTACCTTTTTTTGCGCGCCAAGCGAAAGTTTACTTAGTATGGAGAGTTGTTGAAGAAAATAAGCTACTGAGTAAGACTTGGTGAATGGCCTAAAGAAGAGTCTACAATAATGAAATATCCGGCAAATATATCTTTGTATGTTTCGCGGGTGCTCTTTGAAGCATGATTCAGCAGCGAAAAAGAAAACCATTTAACAAAAAGTTCAATATTATTACATCAAAAAAATGACCTCATTGAGACTTTGCAAAAATCATTCTGTGTTTAAATATGCATACGGAATCACACCCTGCGTGTTAAATGTTTAAATTCGCCATTTTCTGACCACCCCCTATGTCTTGAAAATAAGAAAAAAAAGGTATACTTTGTTTTTTTTTTCACTTGTCATACTACCATGTACTTACCTAAATATGGAATTACGATGTATTTGCCTTGCTTTATTTCCTGGAATTCTTTAATTTTTGAAAGTTACGTCAGCGAATGGAAATTCTTATGCTAATTTGCACTCTTTAAACAAAATAATTATATTTCGGAACTGTCAGTTTTTTGTATAAAAATGTAAAACAGACAACACCTTGACTGAACAAACTATTTCCTTGTTCCATAGCTTGTTTTTTTACTACACGTTTTTAAACTAATTAACAGAAGTACAAACCGCTGCCTCATCTGTGTCTGATGTGTCCTTTCTTACAACGTCGGCGAAGTAATGGGCAACAGGTTATCTCTGGTTGATTCCGGAAGATTGAATATTAATACAAATATACTCTTCGATGAAAATTGATATCAACGAACCTGTTTCAAGTATTTTACTCTTCCGTAATAATGAACAGAAGAAACCAAAAAATGCATGGTGAATAATAACACTGCTAAGCTTTTTAAAAGTTCTTCTAGTAGTAAAAATAACGGGAAGAAAAAAGGCATATTACAAATGCATACTTATACAAAACACCAAGTAGTGATTCAAAACATCCTAGATAGAGATGTGCACACATAATTGGTTTTAGTAAATTTTAAGCACCTCAAAATGCAATGTATATAACTGAGAGCATTGCAGTTCATTAAAAATGAAGCAAATATATTTGTATCATTTTGATATTTAGTTAACAAATCATTAGAGTCTGCATATCTGCTAATTCTAGATATTGGATATCTAGAATTACTGAATATATTGAATTATTGAATATCTTGAATTATTGAAGGTCTAAAAATAATCGGCTCCAGTAGAATATGGAGAATTGGAAACGGTACGGATGAGCGAGAAATTATGCTTTACCACTTCGCAGTCCAACGGAATAATCTGGGGCTGCAGTATTCCAGGTAAATGTTACGAGCCCGTCTGTAGATCAGGTGGATGTGGAAACATTTTATTAGCCCTAAACACACTGGCAATCTTAACCCTTAGCAGAACCTCTGGGCTAAATTAAATGGCCGAATACGAACTAGGCCGAACAGCTCAAAATCTTTTCCCGAACTGAATAATGCTATAACGTCAAAATGAAAGGGAATAATCACACCGACGTACCAAAACCTCTTGGAAAGCCTTCCTGGCTGAGTGGAGACGTCGATAGCCGGAAAATGGAAAACCAAACCGATAATACTGCTTCCAGTATTAAAGAGTGTTTGCAGATAAGCGCGTTTGTAGATACTTTGGTTAAGATAGTGTATATTATAATGCTTTATTGTATCTTACGTAATCTAATTTCAACAGCACGCTTATAATACTTTTTCAAATTTTAAGTTTCCGTATCATAGTTCGCTGAACATACATTATAAAAAATTTAATCACTTTATGGGGAAACCAAAAAAGAAAAAAACAGAAAGCTGACATGAAATTTTCTGATGCAAATGAGGACGTCACTTCTGTCCTTTGACATGCTCATTAGAACAGAAAATTTTCTACCAGTATCATTTTTAGAGTCATTCATACTCATTGTGACAGGTTAAAGGAACAAATTCAAATACATATCCTTGTAATTGATAAAATATCTACAAACAGAAAGATTTACTCTGTAGTTGCTGAGTTGCCGGTAGTGGGAGTAAGATTAATTTATTCCCTAGCACATAGAAAAAGTACAGAATTTCCAGAAACTTCTTCTTGGTTAAAATTATAACTCTACTCAAATGATTTATTATAGAGATATGTCTTGGATGCACTCCTTATTTCTCGATTGTAGATGTATCATAGTGAGTACTTAAAGGATAAAATATCGATAATCATTTTTAAGCTACCAACACAGGGGATATTTAAAATTCTCCTTTTGCGAATTGGGTTTTAATAACTTTCTCATCATAAGGCAATGTTCTCGGCGATATCGGTTTTAAATATATTCTGAGCTGGTAAACTGCATTACGTGTTGTAATTCACAGATAACACAAGTACGCAATTATAGAAGTGGTAATAAATGCTTCACCAGTTCCGTAATAAATTCAAAACGCACCGTGAAATGTTTTCTTTTGTTGTGTTTTTAGTTTGATACGTGTTCAAGCAGCGTGTCTTTGATTAATTTTTAATAAAGATGGAACATATGGCCACGGGTTACAGTTGTTCAAGCTCTGGTTTCTGTCTATTTGATCGAGATTTTCAAGATTCGAATCCTTGTGAAGCACCGATGTTGAGGTTATCTCACGGCTCTGAATTTCTCATTTCACTGGAACTTCAGCACCAATTGTAGTCATGCTTCTGCTTATAGCTCATGGAGTTGCTCAAGTTGGTCGTTAATCTCTCCCAAGTTTCTGGTGTTATCACGTTACAAATTTACAAAACTTTTTAAGTCATTCAGGTCCACGTATTTGAATTGTTAGGCATAAAGAATATATATTTGTCATTTCTTTGTCCTTTTGTATATTCTTTATGTACGAAGCAATGGAATATTACGCAGCTTGAGTAAAAACGCAAGATTGCTATACCCTAAAATAGCTTCTGTGGTTACTTCTCGTTTAAATAGCAGAGCCTATGTGTTGTGACTGAGTCCTCACATTTTTATATTTTCGTACGATTTTGTCGGTAAAAGCGGATATGAACTGACCACTAAACCAAACAAATAATATTATCAGTGCTCACAATGCTGTGGAAATACAACAAAAAACTGTTATCGTGTATTAAAGGTACTCATTTTATTCTTTAGAAAAACTATATTTAATTATTACCAAAAATTGGTAACCAGTGGTTTGTCTTTCCGTCGTTACTCTTTTGAAAGGTCGAATGGCCCTAAATTTTTATATAAACACAGGTAACGACTTTAATTGGGCTACACTTTAGACTTCGGCCCCTGCCGACTGCTTCAGCGAACGCGCCGCTTGAATGACGGGATAAACATTTCGCAATATGTGGCGCTGCAGCTGCATCGGTGTTTTCTCCCGCGCTGTGTGTGTTACGTCATCGCTGTTTCTGAGTGCGTGAGTCGTGAATCCCGTGTATTTATTTATGTTCGCCCCGTTCTAAGCAATACGTAGCGTTTGTTTTTTCTAGGGTGCATTGCAGCTCTGTCAGTCGCTAGTGAGCAGTGTTCCCGTTTACTTGGGACGTGGTTTGAAGCTGCTTGTATTCCTCTTGATAAGGTGATGACTCTTTTATATTGTTTCGCCAAAGGATTGTCCTACGATGATGCAATTGAGGAATCTCCCAAGCGTGGGTTTTCCACATCCTCTGCGACAGTCAGTGATTATTATCAGTCTTGCAGAGAACTAGTCACAGAGTTTATGGTAGCCTACGAACAAGACGAAGGACAGCATGGAGGCCCTGGTGTAATCGTAGAAGTGGAGGAGGCGAAGGTTGGGAAGCGGAAGTATAATCGTGTTCGCCTCGTTAACGGCACCTGGATCCTTGGCATCTTTTAACGAGATTCGGCACGATTCAGGGTTGAGATACTCTCGGAGAATAGCCGCTCTGCTCACACACTGCTGCCAGCCATCCAGATACATGCTCAACCTGGAAGACTATAATAACGGATCAGTGGGCTGCGTACCGCAATCTCCCATCCTGTGGTTTCCAACACTTGTCAGTAAACCACTCGATCAAGTTCGTCTATCCGACTACTGGGGCGCATATGCAAGCTGTTGAGGGAGATTGGCGACCCATCAAACGCACACTATCTAATGGAATTCACAGAGACCACTTGGCAGACCACATTCTCGAATATTTATTCCGACGAAATTGTCGTCTTTCCCCAGAAAACTGTTTTGTGATGATGATTGCTATCATCAAACAGTTATTACCTAGTACGTAATGTTTTCCCCTTAAATATTCGTACTAGATAGACAGGTTCTCAATGAAAAGGAAACACTTCTTTTCCGTCGTTATGAATATTTAACAACACCTGAACTACACACATTCTATAAAGGCCCTATTCAAGGGCAGCCATAGAAAAACCCCTTCCTTTCAAAAAAGCCCTCCCCCTCCCATCGCCGCCGCATATTTTACGTCCTTAACATTCCTACCGCACAACACACACACCGATTACGAGATGCACGCAGCGAAGAGATTGGCGACCCGTGAAACGCACACTCTCTAATGGAATTCACAAAGACCACTTGGCAGACCACATTCTCGAATATTTGTTCCAACGAAATTGTCGTCTTTCCCCTGAACACTGTTTTGTGGTGATGATTGCTATCATCAAACAGTTATTTCCTAGTACGTAATGTTTTCCCCTTAAATATTCGTACTAGATAGACAGGTTCTCAATGAAAAGGAAACTCTTCTTTTCCGTCGTTATGAATATTTAACAACACCTGAACTACACACATTCCATAAAGGCCCTATTCAAGGGCAGCCATATTGCAAAAAAAACCTTCCTCTCAAAAATATCCCCCTCCCCCGCCGCCGCATATTTTGGGTCCTTAACATTGCTCCCGCTCAACACACACACCGATTACGAAATGCAAGCAGCGAAGGAGCAAAAAAAAAAAAAATCCGACGCAGCTGCAGCGCCACCTATCGCGAAACATTTCTCCAATAATTCCAGCGGCGCGTTAGCTAAAGCAGACGACAGGGACGGAACATTGAAGTGCAACCAAAATATGAAGCCCAGTCGTCCACAGAAATGTCAGTACTTTGGCGCATTATTTGGTGATGATTAAAATCGATCTGCATTACGTAAGGTATCTATCTCATTACATAAATGCAGGAAAACAATAATGCACAGAGCTAAAGATATGCGCATATACCCATAAGGGTATCTATTAAGAAATATTTAACTATCCTCAGCGGAATGCAGCTCAATATTCGCAAATCAATTTTGTTTAAATACGTGCACACGTCGAAGCAGAACTTATGGACCTACCGTGGAACCTCAGTTATAATTTTTGCAGTTATAAGTTTTGCACTTTTTCATTAAATTTCGCGCTAGTGCAGAAATGTTATTGCAGTTTCTGTCACTTCGACGATTTGGTTATGCTAAACTCCCCTGTGCCATGTTTGTGATTAAATATTTAATTTTGAATTTGATATTATTAAAAATGTAAGATTATTTTATTATTTTATAAGTAATTAAGTATATTAAAATTTTAAGAGAATCGAGACAGAGATTTTTAGCTAGGATGAAAGAGATAATGCCAGAAAAATTTACTAATGCCGTTTAAAAATCTTTTTTGTCCTCTGAAACCACGGCATTTGATACAAAGATGTTTAGTAAATGTTTAACTCGGTACTAATGTGAAGCACACCAGGGAGAAGTACTGTTTCGAAAGGGTGAGTAAAGTTATGTAATAGGGGTGTCTACTTCATAATTCAAATGTAAGTTGTTGTTTTTCGTATATTGTAAATATTATATCATGAAAAAGTTATTTGCCTTGTTTTTGTAATGAACTTAGAATAAAAGAGTAATGAAAAAAGGAAAAAAAAGAGATAGATGTTTGAAGTACTGTACATTGTATGGCTTGTGAATTTTTCAATTGTCGATAATACAAATGCATTTGAAGCAATAAAGATGCCTCAGGATTTTTGCAGAAATCTCCTTTTTTTTTTAACCTCTTGACTGAAAACTTGTATTTTTGTGTAAAGTAAGAGACTATGCAAATGTTTTAATCAGAAAATGGGAAACGCAATGACATTAGGGTAAGAGGGGTTAAATTTATAACATTAGGGTTTAAGTTTCAAAGGTTTCGTGTCATGCTATCTGTTTTCATGAAAAATTAAGCAAAAATGCGATGCTAAACCTTAAGTTTATTGCTCGTTGTGCCAAAAATGAAAAATATTGGTAGTTGTGCAAAAACATATCGGCAAAATATAACATTTTCAAAAAAAATTTAGTTCACAATAAAAAATATAAACTCAGTTTTTCCGAACACTGAAGGCAAAGCAAATAATTAATACAAACCGCAAAATTTCAGAATAAATCATTGTGAATAAAGAGTGGAAGTTCTTTCTTTTATACGCGGACAGTGAGTTTTCGAATAACCCCTTCGCTAATCAATTTGCCAAAACGATCGTCTTATATATAATGACTAATAAATGCAGTAAATTACAGCATATAAACATCTCGTTCTTGTATCAGTCCAGATTTTCGTGCAAATATAAAATCAAAAGAATTCTGTACAGCAGCAAATTATCATACATGCTTTATATTGCATGTTAGCAGAAATGATATGAGTTAAATTTAAAAATTCAGTTTCGCAATCCCGGTCAACAAGAGTAAACAATGCTTTCATTACAAAATAAGATTTGTAAACCAGAATGAAATAAAAGATACTAACCAACAGAAGAAGATATATATTAAAACGCCGATTTCTGAATTTAAGGATACAATGAATTTCTTCATCTGCAACAACCTAGTGTATCGACCCAGGAGTGGTATTCCTCTCTTAGTTATTTCATTGGATAGTGCTAGAGCAGCGAGATCCAGTTAGATTGTGCATTGGCATATTCGTCTTATTGGCATCTTGACTTCGCATATTCGCACGGTAATGTACTAACGGACTTCATGTTAGTAAAGTTTTTATTCGCAATTGTCTTTTGAAAACATTCTTTGTGGTTTGATTTTTGTTGTTTTAGGTCGTTGATGGTCATTTTGTTCCACAGAATTTTTTTGTTTTCTTTGAAAAAAAATATATATTTCAGGTTTACGGGCAAAAGATTTGTACATTCTGTGCTTGACGAATTGCAGTTTGGAATTAGTAGCATTTGCATTTTCTCCAAACAACTCACTTTTTGATATCCAACACACACACATATATTAAATTTGTCCACTCTTTTATATGCTTGGTCTTCAAAAATTAAAGAATTACAGTTGTGCTACCCTGCACAATGAAATGGTTGATACACTGAACAGAGTGACACCTTCTTGAGTTCAAAATAAACTGGACAGGAGAAAAAACCTGAATTTAATATTATTGTGTTTAGTATAATATTCGAAAAATAATTTACATGACCACTTTGAAAGTTTAGACTGTGGATTTTTCAGAAATCACCACTTTTCTTTTTAAATTGCCCTTTTTTATAAAACGTAACTATCTGGATCTCATAGAGATTGTCATCAGCTTTTTAAAAAAAATATTGTACGAAATTTATTTAAGATCTTAACTAAACGAATACCCAATTTTCTGGATTAATGTTGCTAAGTGATGTAATCAGCTAGAATAGTTATTAAAAATAAAATATTCTCTCATTATGCAATTTACTTTGTACAACTGTAAAAATTAAATTTTATATGTGATTTAAGAAACAATGTTTTCGGATTAACGATTTATGAAAAGCAAATTAAGTAAAAATATGACATTTTTGTATAGATCTGCTTATTATCGTAATTTTGTACAAAAACCAGAAATTTCAATAATGGACGGAAGTCAGTAGACGTCAATATACAATACACTAAACAATCGCGAACACATAATCCACAGAGTACAAATTTTATTATGAACAATTTAAAAACACAACAAGATCGTTTGGTTCAGCAGCTGAACCAACATCAGGTTAAAGACATCGGGAAGTTACAAGAGTTTGGGTGTTAAATACTGTATAATCTGGACAGAACCTAAAAAAAGCAGAAACGAAAGATACTGTATTTTCGTTCAAAGCAGAAGATATTTCTGTTCTGTTAAACAAAGATTTTGTATTTTTAACGAGTATATAATACAATTTGTACTCTGTGGATTATGTGTTCGCGATTGTCTAGTATATCGTATATTTACAGCTACAGACGTCATTGGCTTATTGCATCTCTGCAGAACATCTTTTACATTGTACCTGAAATTTCATTCCCTAAAGTCAGTTATAAATGGAGCGTAGAAAGAATACATTCCGCCCTGATACATTCCACCTATTATTGCAAAGGTTCCTTATTCGTTTGACGTCGAAAGTGATTTACTAAGGAACAACCTGTTGAATCAATGTTGACTCTATTAGATTACATCTTACTGTTAGTTATTGTTTTTTATAAATCTTCAGGCCTTGGAGTGGGCAAACGAAGTTATAGAACTATCTACAAAGCGAAGAAAAACAACCAAATTTCTTAAAAGATCAAATCAAGAATGCAAAAATATAGCTAGGCAAATTTGTCTTGGATGTTTGTTTGAAAGGGACACAGGAAAACATAGAGGTCAGTCACGGTGAAGATCTTTATAAAATGTTTGTCATTCACAGTAAATTATTTTCTCATACACAGAATTCAATCGATACGTGAAAAACACTGATTTAAGTGGTTTGATTGAATATTTTGTTAATTTGCCAGGTTCTAATGCTTGTGAGGTATTTATTATCTCACAGCACTGAATCTCTCACATCACTGGAGCTTCAGCACCAAACTGTAGACATTGTTCTGCTTATAACTCATAGAGTTGCTCATTTTGGTCGTTAATCTCCCTACGTTTCTATTGTGATCACCTTACAATTTTTCAAAACTTTTAAGTCATTCATGTCTACGTATTTGAATTGTTAGGCATAAAGAATATATATTGGTCATTTCTTTGCCATTTTCTATACCCTTTATGCACGAAGCAATGGGATATTACGCAACTTGGGTAAAAAAACTATTGCTATACCCTAAAATCGCTTCTGTGGTTACTTCTCGTTTGAATAACAGGGCCGATGTTTTGTGACTGAGTCTTCAGATTTTTATATTTTCATACGAACTTGTCGGTAAAAGTACTGAGCACTAAACCAAACAAATAATATTATCAATCCTCACAATGCTGTAGACTAACACAAATATATTGTTAACGTGTATTTAATGGCATTCACTTTATTTCTTAGAAAAAAATCCTTTTAATTACTGACAAAATTAAAATCTTATAGTTTTGTCCTCGCGTCGTTACTTTTGGAAAGGTAGAATAGCCCTAAATTTCTATATAAACATAGATATACGACTTTAATTGTACTAACAAGTCGTATCACATATTCGTGATGTAGAGAGAAGATGTGCTCGTTCTTTTGTAAAGCTATGAAGCCCAGTCGTCCAAAGAAATGTCAGTACTTTGGCACATTATTTGCTGATGATTAAAATCGATCTGCATTACACTGGGTGTCGAAAAGTGCTAATATTCGCACACTTTTATGTGATTTGCAAAAGCTGCTACGACGTATAATGTTTGACTCGTGATACTTTCAATGAATGAGTTGCGCAGCGAGCGTAGTGAAAACTTGAAAGTTCAATCATTCATTTGAAGAAGAAATCGTGAATGGTTTTTTGCGTGAATGATAAATGACACCTAAGTATGAATGGTTTGAGGAACATCTAACAGATAATTTTGCTGTATGCCTAGGTGATGTTTTTTGTGCAAATTTGAACTGTTTTACTTTTTTAATAATCAATTTACATAAAATCCCGAATATATTATATCCTTCCTCAATGATTCCTTGAGGATTCCTTTTCGATCTCTGTTAACATTTAATAAATACCCACTACTATTGCACGTTAGAAAAACCGGAAAATATAACTTCTTTTTTAGAAAATGAAATTTTCTCGATGGAATCCTCGACAATAATTTAAAAATGCAAGGGCTTTCTAACCAAGCAAATTACCAACGTTGAACTACAGTTAAGGTCATAATGTGTTAAATTTTGTATTGCCAGAACTCATTACCGTAAATTTATTTTAAAAATTGAGTGTGGAACTTAATGTTTTTGTCTGATCTGAAGTCCTTTTGCTTTGCAAAATGTAATAGTAATTTGCAAAACCTGCAAATATCATCGTCCATATTTAAATTTAGATGATGAAATATGTGCAACGGTGGGGAGGGAATTCGTCCGTTTAATTTTCATGGGGCGTTCTTATAGGTATGCAAGATATCTACGTACCCTGTGAAGCCACTGCACCACTGCCACCACGTAACCTATTTTTGTAAATTCGCATTCATTTGAAACCATTCCAGATTTATTTTCAAGAAACCAGACCAACAACAAAAAAAATACCCGCTGGACGTAAAGCTGTAAATAGGTCCCTTTCTATGAGAACAAATGCCATTCTTGGGGATATTGCTTTTTAAAAACCGATGCGTCTTTTAGATCATGTTCATACTTTTCGAACATGTTGGTAGATTCTATTTTTTAATTAATTTGCATTTGCTCTGCCAGTTTATATGCAAATGGTTTCAATGCCACAGCAATGCTAATTATAGTGGTACAATGTGTGGTATACTCGGTAGTGTGCATACACATCTGTATAGAAACTTGTGTATAGAACATGACAATAAGGGAAGACATCATGATCAGAGTAAAATCACTGCAGTGGCAATACCCTGGACTTACCGCCAAAAGAACAGAAGACCGATGAACAATCGAATTTTAGACTGAATTCTAAGGAACAGAAAAGGACAAAGAATCAGACTAAATGGGAGTTGGATGAAATTCGAAGAATGCGAGAGTGTCATGGAGGAGACTTGCTCAAGACAGACCGTTGTAGAAGACCTTCATCCAGCAGTTAACTGAAAAGGGTTGTCAATTTGTACTTGGAAATATGTACCTTCATCCAGCAGAAACTGATAAGGATTGATAATGATTATTATCATGATGAATTAGAGATCTTTCTACAGTACGAAGAAGTACATAATTCAGTTCATTATCTATCTGAGAGATTAACAGGTGAAGTTTTTTTCTTCAGAACGAAATATAAAATATTAAAATAAGCACAGGGCAGTTGAATTTACGCTAATCAAATTGTTCTAGTGTTCGGAGAAGGCGATAACTATCATTGTTTCCTGCAGAGGGTATCGTAATAACAGTTCAACCTAAAAGGAGATATTTATATTCCATACTATTCACCTAACGGTTTGCACCAATTTATCTAGAATATTTGTTATAATAAGTAATTTCCTCACCCTTTTGTTAAATTCAGTGAAAAAATTTACATTCGTTTAGCTGGCTTATTACCAGCATCAATTTGAGAACAGCTACTGGTTGTTGCGTCGCAGAAGCTTTTATTAAGAAAAATACGTCATTTACAAATTGAGTAGGTAATGGGATCGCTAGAGTCATTAAGGTAAAAGTTCAAATGGTACAACAGATTTTCCAGGAACTTACGATTTTCTCTCAAATCTTTAGGATTAGTGAAATATCTATTAATTTTATGTTCGTGTATTAACCAATTTTACATAGAGATATACATTGTCTGATAAAGGAATAAATGAACAAAGTAACGTGTTTACACTGTGACCTCTTCCATGTAAGGGAGATGAGCATTTTTAACCTGGTTCAGGTATTGTTGATGCAATGTCACGTCACGGAAAATTAAAAAAAAATGCTTTTTTTTTTTATTTTCCGTGACGTGACATAAATGAAGTGATAAACATCATAATAAACTAATAAATATAAGCAAAATGCATGTTCGTTTTATAACGGTTTTACGAAAAAATATATATCTCTGGGGCAAAACGTGAGCAGATTGTTAAAACAAAAATTCAGTGAAAAATGTGCTGAAAAGGTAACTTCAAAACAATATAAATGATGTTTTTTTTTATGTACTTTGGCATGTGCGAAAATGATTTACTAGAATTGGGTTTGCACTTTTTTTCTGTTACAGTGCAAATGGTTTCAGTTCCACGGAATTAAAGGGGACTTTGAACTGCGAAAAAATCAAAGTTTACTACATTGGCGACGGAGTAGTGAAGAAACAGGCACAGCTAGTCACAATCTTGCGTCTAAGAGTGAGATAGTCATTCTACATCACAGGAGTGACAAAGAAGCAACGGAACGGTGAGTCATTGTCACAATCGGCTTGGTTTGAATTTTTCATTTACGAACGTGAAGTAACAGGACATGAAAAAGTGGGAAAGGAATATACGGTCGGGTCACATGGCCGTAGCCACCAGCTAATATCCAAAGTAGCCGCCCTGTGCAGCGCGGACGTCAGCTAGACGGGCTTGAAGTGACTCAATAAGGCGATGGAAGGTGTTCTCATGTATCTGGAGCCATGCTGACTACAGAGTATTTGACAGACGCTGGATGGTGCGTAGTGGAGGATCCATAGAGAGAACAATAAGTTCGAGGTGGTCCCACAGATGCTTAATTGGGTTTAAGTCTGGGGAATTAGGGGGCTTGGGGAGTACATTTAAGTCTTCAACGTGCTGTTCCAACCACTTTCGGACATTTCTAGCTGTGTGGCACGTCTCATTGTTGTACAGGAAGATTCAATCCATCCCAGTGACGACAATCAGCATGTACGCGTGTACGTGGTCTGCAAGGATAGATTCATAGCGAATTTGGTTCATAGTGACTTCCACAGATATTAGTGGACCCAGAGAATGCAACGAAAACATTCACCAGACCATAACACTGCCCACGCCAGCTTGTGTTCTGCCAGCAATATTTGTAGAAAGTTTGTTCTCCGATGTTTCTTGCCTTATACGCCAACGTCCATCAGTTCGATGAAGGAGAAAAATTAATTCGTCAGAGAAGGCAATGTTTTACCTATTAGCAAAGGTCCAATTCCGATACTGCCGTAGGAATATATGTCTTTTCTGCCAATGCACATTTCTTACCATAAGTGCAGCGACCATTTGTTTCCATCGGAGAACCATACGCAGCAGTGTTAGTTGAACTATCGTTTTGGACACACTGCAGTTCTCTGGTTCATTCGGCTACTCAGTTGCTTCACAACAGCATGTCGACCGTCTCTCACACACTTTCGAAGCCGATTTTCACCTCGCAGATCAATGGCACGCGGTGCTCCGCAATGTTCACGTCGCTTAGTTTCAATGGTACCGTTTCTCTAATCATGATACACTTTAAGCACAGCAGCACGGGAACAGTTCACAGACTACACTGTTTCATAAATACTGCTCCCTTGGCCCGATAGCAGAAAATAATCCTATTTTGAAAATCTGATAAATCGCTCCATTTATCCATAAAAAACCGAGTGATATGTTTTCAGATTGCCTACAATACAATTTATATATCCTCGAATCCAGCTCACGACACGTGCCATGTTTCATTGGCTACGGGCTATTAACGTCGAAAGTCGGAGGTGGTCAAAATAATGGGACGACTATGTAGAAAGCTCAGAGCAGTAGCGACGTCAACGATGTTTCCGCAGAAAACAAAACAAATTATTTAGATATGGTCACATGGTATCAGAACTTATGTCCTAACACTGACTTTGGGCCTCAAACGTTGTTTTATCATGGATAACCAGGACATTTTATGCAGTGAATTCCGAAATATATCTTCTTTATCCACTTGTTAAAACATTGACAGTGAGTAACGTTGTAATAACAGTGAAGTGACTTCAGACCCATCTGTATAATACACATGTTGTTAATCGTGCCTAAGTGTAAATAATTGGAACACGAGCAGATTTCGTTTTTCTAAAAGCCATCCTCGGTATGTATCCATGGATAAGTTATCCATTCACAGTCCACAAAAGTTCAAAACAGAGATTAAGTAAATAACTTGGACACGAGCAGGTTTCTTTTTCAAACTGCGTTGCTTACGTCATGGATAATTTATTCATCCACAGTCCGTAAAAATAATTTTCTCTTTGAAAGTTTATCGACTACCATGAGCAACTCAGTGGGCTACAAGTCGTCAACCGTTCCTAATTTAGGAACACTGGTTTCAGGGAAGGGAAAGAGTTTGTCGGAAGGCAAACACAACAGCCATGGCTCACCGAGATTCGAACTCGGACCTATCTCGGACGAATGTTCAGTAGCCATCCCTTAGAGCACTTCGCACGGGACCGGCCGATTGAATTTTGCCAATAACAGCAATACGAGCTGATAACTCTTTCGAACAGCGTTGTTTAATATGTACTGCTGGATTATTTATTCATCTCCAGTGCCCAGAAGGACAAAACAGAGATTAAGCCCGTAGCTGGAAAACGAGAAGGTTCAATTTCCAAAATGCGTTGCTGAATATGTATTCATGGATAACTTATACATCCAGAGACCACAGAAGTTTAAAAAAAGCAGATTAAGGCAATAACTAAAAAACGAGGTTTCCATTTCCGAACTGAATTGCTAAATACATATTCATGGATAACTTATTTATCCGCAGTCAACTGAAGTTCAAAGCAGAAATTAAAGAAATATTTGGAAAAAGAGCAGATTGTTTTTACAAACCGCTTGCTCAATATGTATTCATGGATAATTTCTTCATACACGTTCCACAGAACTTCAAATCATGGTAGAGTTTGGTGTTATTTTTTTCCAAAGTAATCAAAGATGATGAAACCGAATTACTGATAGCTTACAACATTGCTCTTCAAACATTTTGGAAACAAGTTCAATGGACGTCAGTCAAGATGTGTGTCTAAAGTTGTGACCTCATTGCCGAGCAGTATCATCATTTCAGGTATAAGCGAGAAACCTATTGCAAAAAAAAAAAACCCCAAAAGAACCACCAAAAGTGTATTAATTATTCATTCGCCTCCTAGTTATTTGTTCAGTTGCTGCTTACCATCTTTGGTGAATCTTCAGCATTGTGAGGGGCCCCAAGAAGCAACCTGCCATGTGGTTTGACAGTTAGTCGCATGCAAGTCGGAAGAATTCGAGGCCGCTGTGGTTCAGTGGTAGCATGTCCGGAGACAAACCGGAAGACTCTGGGTTCGATTACCGGTGGCGGCCGATGAGAATTTTTCCGTGACTAACTTATAAAATTTGAAAGAGAGATGACATCTATTTGATGTTACTAATCCGCGTCAATTGTGTGTAATAATTACCATAACGTAATTCATGCAGAGAAGCGGTTGTAGGCAAAGCTTTCCGTTAGGTTTAGTTACTTGCAAAAGTGAAAGACCAGTAGTCTCTTATCAACCATTTCAACAAATTGCACCACAACAATGACTGTTTTCACTCCTTTATTCTTTTACGTAGAACTACGTCTTTCTTCGTGTTGGGTAGGAACTCGGATGCAACGAAAACATGTCAAACTTTGAACGCTTAAAAAAAAGCTTATCAAAACTAATGGTCGTAGAGTAGTACATGATCCATTATAAGATAGCTTATGGAGTGGCATTTATAACATCATGAGTTTCAACCTTCCACCAATTCGATACAGTAGCTTTATAAAGTTAACCTGAATTTCGCGAGGTTTAGTTTCGCCGCAAGCAGTTTTAAGCTGTATAACAAGTGACCAGATAATGGTAGCGGTGACCTCAGCCCTTCATTCCGTAGCTGACGGTCTGAGGTAACAGACGTAATTGATGAACAGGAATAAAGTGCAATTAATTTTTTTTTTAGATAAAATAAAAGGTGACGAAAATGTAGAAGTGCCGCAGAAATTCAGGGAAACATTTTATAAGAATCGACCAAAGTTAAAGAAACAGCTACAGGAGAACGAGTGGAATCGGAAGAAGCCCAATAACTCATCAACAGAACGGTCACATGAACGTAGGGGTAGTAAAAAGCCCGAGCACCAGGATACATCTCACTGGAGTTCGAATCTAGGGTCAGGGTCTTCCACTTCCACCGCACACGTTGAGCATGAAAAGCAAGAAGAGATGGAAGAGGATGTCATCGATCCAAATATTCAAATTTTCACATCGAGCATGGAATACCGATGTACATCGCCAGTCTTAAACTTTCGCAGGATAATGAATGTATTACATCTCAAAGCTTTACGCTGCCGATGCATTCTGAATCTTGACAACAACAAGAGCAACAACAGGAAGGGTTACTTTAAGACCGAGACGTATCGCCAAATTTATAACAAGGGAACTAAGAAGTTTGAAAAATTGTTTCTCAGGAACGATTTCTTTCGAAACAATATTATTAATAACAACTGACAATGATGATAATAGGATATTTACTTCTACTAACATTAATTTATAATGAGCATAAGTTACTATGAATTGCACATAAAGTAACAACGTACATGCTCACTGAATCTGTAGGAAAACAATTAATGTAAAACAAGTATTTGCAGAAAAGGGAAATCAAAATATGAAACAAAATGCAAATTTTCAGACACTGCAAATATATATCTCTAGCTATGAAATTTACACCGGGAGTGCTAAAACGAAAATGATCCACCATAAAAAATTCCGACAGAACAAATCATCATATTCTAAAATACAATTAATAAAAAGTAGATGAAAAATCGTCTCATTGTGTATACGTACATAATATTTGAACTTCATGTTTAGTAGGCGAACAATTTATCTAAGAAAGGCATAATTTGTGATAAATATTTGCAACACAAACGGGAAAACTTCTTTCTAAATTGATTTTCTGGAATGCCATGCATTTTGTAATCTATCTGTGTTTTATCATGAAATACAAAGGAATAATTAGATTCCTTTTCTGATGTACGTTGTGGGTATTATGAATTCTTCTTTTAAGGGTTATTTGATATTCCTATGGATAAATAAATCAGTTCCTAAGTAAATCATCAATTTTTTTGGATTTAGAGAAGGTTTCACTAATAATTTAGAACGATCACTCGCATTGGCACCTGAGGTGACCTTAATTTCCCATTGACACTGAACTTCGTGTGTGTTTTTGAAATGGTTATATATTTCTAGAAATGGAATTCACCTCCAAATTACCTTACGATTTTTTGAGCTAGTGAGTAAGAATTAAAATTTGACAAGAATAAAAATGTTACCAAATAGGTCGAAGAAATGTAATTACAGTATGGGAAACTAACAGGTACCTCAATTTTCTCATACGAGCACAGTATGTACCAAGAACTTGCTTAGGTGCATGGGATTGTAAACCGATCGACCTTGTGATACCCAAATTAAGTTAGAGACAAATCATAACGTAGTGATTTAGGTTTACTACATCTTAGCAAGTCGACGAATCAGATGCAAAACAATCGATAACAAAACTGGTTTCTTCTATTAATCTACTGTATTCTTTGCACCTTCCGCTACTCCCTGAATTTGTAGTACGATTTTTATCGGTTTGTCGAATTTTTAGGGTTACATTTCGTTTGCATTCATCACAATATAGCTACCAAATGTCCCAAATATAGTAACGCTTCCATCATTAATAAAAACCTTGATGACACAAAATATAAGTGAAAAATATAACGGGAGTTTTTGCGTACTTTATATAATATATTTATATAAAAATAATTAAAAAGGCCTGTGAAATAATATTTAGTGCTTACGTAAAAGCAAAATATTATTAACTTCACTTGTTACGTAATAGTAGTGAATATGACATTATTTGAATAAAAACTATTAAAAATGCCTAGGACTGTGAGAAAATAAGGCTTAGGCCTATGAGAAAAATTTTAGTGAAAACGTTAAGGCGGGATATTGTTAACTTGAGTTGATACGTAAATGTTATGGATGTGACATCGATAAAACAAAAACTGTTAAAAAGGCCTACGCCTAATGCCTGTGGAATAATATTTAGTGCTTAAGTTGAAGCGCAATATTATTACCTTGACTTGATATGTAAAGGTTATGAACATGACATTAGTAGAACAAAAACTGTTAAAAAGGCCTGGGGCCTATGAATTAATATAAAGTGCGTAACTAAAAGCGCATTATTATTACTTTGATTTGACACGGAAACGTTAAAAATATGGCACCGGCAGAAGAAAAGACTGTCACAAGGGCCTACGAATATCGCATAGTTATTTAGTGCCTAATTAAGTGAAACAGAGATATTAATAACTTGACACGTTATGTTAATATTTAGGGCCTAAGTAAAAGTGCAGCGTTATTAAAAAATCCCTCATTTTCGTCCTAATCAAAAAACATAGTATCATTTCTGCTGTAATTGCTTTGTCTTCTTGAAAGTTTAAGAAATGTGCTATGTAATTTTTTTTAATTCACGAATGTACATTGCTTCCCTAAATCCAAATATAATTGTCACTTGCCTTATGGTGAAGATGTTCTCGAATAAATTCTTACTATAGAGCCAAAAACCTGCAACTGTTATACGGTTCCTTAAATAATTGTGTCCAACTGGCCGGGTGCCTAAATGTCCGGGTGCCTAAATGTCCGGGTGCCCCAATGTCCGGTGCCCACATGTCTGCCCCGTCTTTCAGACAGAAAATCAAAAAATATGTCTTAATTTTTTAATGATTATGAGATATAAGTGAAAAAACAGTTGTTCAGAGCACTTGCTCAAGTAGGATGAAATATAGAAACACTATAATGTTTTACGCAGCGCAATTTCATTGCTCTAAAAGGAAAAGTGCCAAAATGCCCGGGTGCACAAATGTCCAGTACCCAAATGTCCGAACCCCGTTTAAATCATATAACTCACAGTCCGCTGCATATGACCGCGACACACACACTCACTCCCACCGTTTTTCTACGTGATTCTACTGTAGTTACTTTATTGGTCACAGAAGTGAAGGAAAAGGTCCTAAACTGTGATTCCAATCACGGTTAAAACTCACTGTTACTTTTGAGTAACAGTCACAGTTAGCGCCCTGATCAGCAAGTAGCAGTGAAACTCATCTTTAGAATGCAAGATATCACTGGTAAATGTTAGTCTTTAAACTTTGAAACCTTTTCCATGACACTCGCTGTTAACATTTTTCTGTAGGAACGTGTTTTCTTCCGTACAAGCGAGACTCCGGCATGGACTTCTTTCCATCAGCCAATTGAGGACTCAATGATTTATAAGGTTACTAACTGTGCCTACAGGTAACTAAAGGTCCGTCTTTCTGTAGGAAACAAAGATCATGAAAGGAATTTGTCATGTATAAATATATATAAATTTATGTTACAAATAATTTACTACAAATTATAAGCTACACGAAATGCCTAAAAAGTTCAGATGATATAATTGTACCCAAATTTGAGTTGGATATGTGGCAGAAAGAAACGTTGATAATGGAAGCAATTATCATTAACAATAACTATTTACTGGCGCCATTATGGGTTTGCTGTGTTAGAAACATACACGACAATAGAATATTTTATCCTCAAAACGAATGTGTTCTGGGTCTTTCTTTTTTATTTTTTTTGAGTGATTATGTTAATTATTCCGGTCGCATAGATTCAAAATATGATGATTTACACTTCTTTTGAAATTCCTGTACCGTCAAATAATTCAGTTAGTGGCTTGGCATTTGCTGATATCGGAAAACGTGTACAGAATCACGAAGCTTGGATCAATAATTAGGAAACGAAAGTTAACTTTGACGCGAACATTAGTGAAGCCAAAAGAAGAAGTGAACAGCCGTGTATTAAATTTAAGACACTTGTCTGCAAATCTTTGTTTAGAATAATGCTGAAATATGCAGCAAAACGTATTTAATTAAGACACTGTGTTCTTAAATATCATCTCTACACACCTAAAAGATCGTGACGGAAATGCTAAAATGCACGACTTAATTTTACATTTCTGTGTTAATTCAAGGAATTAGGCCACATAAAGCAAGGGGTATCTAAACACATACTTTAATGGTTCATTCATTCATATTTCTGTTATACGCGCTGTTGCAGTATGTGCACGGCAAGGTATGTACGCGTCGTTTACCTAGGAAAAGTGTTGGCACCAAAAAGAACCGCGGAACGAAACCAGCCAAGCGGAGGTTGTATAACGCTTTGGCCAATGTTCTGAGATGAAACCCTGGGTTTAATTATTCATGGGGAGAAAATTAAGACATCTACGACCCACTTTAGCATAACTGCGCAAGCGTAGATATTGCGTGGAAATGGTATTCCAATCAAGTAGTGCCTTCTTTCAGCACGATGATGTCACATTCCAGGCTGCCCGGATTTTTTGAAATAGTTTGCGCAATATCAGGAATATTTTAAAGAACTGCCCTGGCCTTTAAATTCCTCAAACATCAATCCAATCGAGAATTTGTATTTCTTGTTGAATCAGATATTCTGAAGTGTTGCCACTCGAACTTGTAATTTGCAACAATTAAACGACCTGATAGGGTGCCGTGTTGAAAACGAACAGCACAAGACATAATTCACGTATAGTGTTGATGTCTGCTCGGGTAAGAACTTATTTGGCGGCAACATGTCACACAGACATGTTCGGCAGGTAGTTGTAATGTTAGGCTATTCGGTGCATTTGAAGTATATAAAAATTACATAAATATTGAAATATATATCTCTCTGAAGGTTAGCACATTTTTCTCTAAAAAATAATTTATATTATAAAATCTAAATATTTCAATTTAGTTGTGTCAACTCTAAACCAATTTCCGAAAACTCCTGACAAGGGGTGTTAATTTAAAGCAACTGTAAGTGTACCAAAAGATACACGGGTGTGAAAAAACTAAGGACGAAGAGGAGAAATTAGCATAACAGCAGAACGAGCATGCAGAACGGGCCGACGGACCACTCAGGAGATAGATTTGGGTCCGGTACGGAAGGGCATGCACATATATGCAGCATGATGTAGGGACGGGGGTGTCGGAGGGGTATAAAGCACACGGGCGGTGTACGCTCAGCAATTATGTGAAAGCTATTGCACGGTGTACATCGGTTTGAACGACGTAGAGTTGCTGTCACCGTGTGATATGTCCAACAGCCAATCCAGTAGACGACTTTACCCGATGTCGCGTCATTGGGAATTTGGAAGAAGGTCGAAGTGTGACTAGTGTGGCCGAGGAGTTCGGAATCGCTTACGGCATCGTTTCAGGAGCTTGGAGAGCATTTCAAATGACAGGAACAGCTGTCTGAGAGATTAGCAGTGGTCGTCCACCAGCAACGACGGCGGCGGGCGACCGGTAAATTGTCATGCAGGTGAAAAGAAACAGACGGCAGACAACGGGAGAAATCGCAAGGCACATGCAACAGATAACTGGATGTCCGTTGACGCGTTTTACCGTGGCAAGGAGGCTGCACAAAGGTGGTCTATTTGCACGACGACCAGTACAATGTGTACTATTAACGCATACTCATCGGAATCGGCGGTTCCTCTGGTGCCAAGACAACAAGAACTAGGCACATCAGCAATGGGGTCGAGTTCTCTTTACGGATGAAAGCCGATTTAGTCTGAAGAGCGATTCTGGACGTATACACATCTGGAAAGAGCAGGGAACATGAAATCACACCTCCAACATTATCGAAGGGGACTGGTTTGGAGGTGGCGGAGTTATCGTTTGGGGCAGTATCATGCTTGGTAGCCGTACTGACCTCCATATCGTCCAAGGAGGTTTTATCCCTGGTGTTCGCTTTTGTTTCGAGGTTCTCCTGCCTCACGTGCGTCTGTTTATAGGTGCTGTGGGTCCTGAGTTCCTCTTCATGGACGACAACGCTACACCTCATCGTACAGTGACTGTCGCAGAGCTGTTAGAGAGTGAAGATATTCAACGCATGGATTGGCCTGCAAGTTCTGCGGACCTAAGTCAAATCGAACACGTGTGGGACCTTCTCGGGAGACGCTTGGTAGTACGTCACCAGCCGCCAGCCACGATTGGCGCTACAACAGGAATGGGCCGGGATGCCTCAACAGCTCCTTAACAACCTCGTCCTCATCATTGGCAGACGTATTAAATCCTGTCACGCTGTCAGGGGTTATTGTATGTCCTACAAAAGACTGGATTTTTCTTGGCAGCCGCCTGTCACATGGACGTTTCTGTCTTCTGTCCAGTTGTGCTCGAAGCTACCTTTTCAATGAAGTGAATTTGTATGCATTGGATTCCTTGTTTGGACGGCTTTGCTCACTTGTCCCATATTCTTACATCTTGGGGATCTTATGGTATGATTTGAGTCGATGTGGAGCACTTCTGAACAACGTTACGTTCCAAATACTGTATCGCAAAGATATTTGCACGCGAGTGTATTTAATGTTATACATTTTCAAAGTCAAATACTGCAAACAAATCAGTAAAGAACAAAATGATTTTGAAGCTAATTCAATAAATAGACACAATGCCGATAATGAATGGAAACGTATTTTGAATGAAAGTAATAGGTACTTTTATCCCATAGTAGTAATTTCAGTTTAGTTTACCGTGGACGTTCTTGGCTCGCGATACTTGCATCTTATCATTTTTTCTCTCTACCAAATATCTTTGTTTTTCCGTCTTGGTCTCCAGGGGATTTGAAACAAGAATGTCTTTTTCTTTGACTGTTCTTTACACTTCGTCTCATTATGAAACTAACATTCCGTACTAGCAAATTTTAGAATGTGTATATATATGCTGTTTTTATAACGTTTGAAAATACGTTTTCGGTGTAATACGGCAGAGCAAAACTCCACGATTGGCGTTGTACTTAATTAAATACTTCGTGATAACATGTCTTTGAGGGATATTCCTACATACAAACCAGAGAGAAAAAGCGATTTTAAAAAGTTATTGCTTTACTTTTGGAGTTTATTAAATGCTGGAGTGCTCGTGGTGTACAACTATTCTAATCTTCCCGAAGGACAGGATCATTTTTCAAATATTTGCGTGATTGACAAAGGTTACACAGACGGCCGAGTTTGTAAAATGTCTACGGAGCAATGGCTGTTCTTTTCTTGCGCAAATGAGAACCAACTTCGATGTATATTGAAGAAATTCAAAATATTATTGTGAAGGAAGGTGTCCGTGCTAAGCAGAAGATAGTTCTTTGTTAAAACGTGGCATCAGTTATGCCATAAAGGACGAAAACTTTGGTGTCGAAAAAACAATTGAGCTAACTGTGAGTACGAAAATTATGTTTTGCGAATAAACAATTTACCTATCGTTGAATGCCACAGAGAGCTAAATTATGTTTTACGCAGAAATTTTCTTTGGTGTCGAAAGAAAACTATTTAGCTGTGTTTGAATACCAAAACATGATCTGCGTATTCAATAGTTTGAAAGAGAGCTTTTCATCACGAATTCTGTTACGAGGAATTTCACTAATTTCTGTATGGAAAGGAGAAGAAATGTCTGTCTGTGGGTTAGAAATTCGAACATTTATTCAAAATCGAACATTATTTTCATGGTATGAGAAATTTTCCTCTTTAATTAAGAAAATGCAAAACAAGTATCTATGAAGAATGATATATTAAGACGGTCAGATACTTTCAGCTCAAAGATCATGTTGTCAATGATTTTTATTGCTTTTGGAATAGCAGTTTACGATTATATTTCTTTGAACGTAGTGAAACCCTAGGTCAGTAAGATTAAAACCTTACCGAAATTGAGTCATAATCCTTTTATCTCAATGTTGCGGAACATTTTTTCCAAAGGACACATAGAAACATATTAGTGTTTGTATTTGTGGAAGTCATCAAGGTCTACTCACATTTCGAATTTCTTTAATGCAATTTTAACTTCCATTCATAGTGAAACCCATTTGTTATGACATAAGCCAAATACCAATTGCTGATTATTTCTCTTGATTTAATGAACATTCCTGTGTACTGGAAAATATGCAGTCAAAATCTTTTATGTGTCTGAATAAATTTTATCCACCATCGATTGCTTTGTGTGAAAGTACACGAGAAGCAAATATTTAATTTTGCACTAATCTTTCCAGCACAAAACAGCAAAACACAGCCATTTGAACAAAGGTCGAAAGGAAATGTTATTTGTATTTAAAACGCGACGCAGATCAAGATGCGTCCTCACATAGTAAAAGATTTAAGGCGAGCACTATAACACATTACTCGAATAGGCTGAGTGCGGATTCTAACTAGTTGAGTTATATAGATCGGCAATTTAAATCTGTTTGCACATCTGTTCTAAATTTTCATTGTATCATATGTATTTTTAAATTTTGGCACAGAGTATATACAATATATATCATATTTTTACGATATTCTTCAATTTTTGAAATATATTTATCCAATATCAATGTCTAGGGCTGGACTTTAGTCATGAAAAATTTAATTCGGACAGCTTTAAGTTATTTATTTGTGAAATGAGTTTTATTTATATATTGTCCATGAAGATTTTTGTGGTAAACTTTCACATTTGCACATTTAGATTTTACCTTTAAACGGAAAACATGTTAAAACTGTGTGTTATATTTTTGTGCTTTCATCATTGCCATTCTCTGAACAACTGATGATTCGGGCCTACGTGCTGTCCGCTGTCGGGCGATGTGAAATGTAAAACTACTTAACTTTTGCACCGATCGAGGTTCATTACTAAATCGCTTCTCCCGTAAAAGGAAACTTAGTTATGCGAATTGCGTCACAATTCCAAATTATTTATTCTAAATGTCTTTTTATCCTCATAAATTAGAACCTCCCTTTCAAGCAAAGCAAATTAAGTACATTATTTACCTGCCAAGGAATAACTGTCTGATAATGATGCAAATCAACACATCGAAGTCGTGTTTTGAGGAAAGACAATTCCCTCTGCATAAAAACTGCTAATTTTTTTGTGTCCAATGGATTTTTTGACTTCATGCTGTTAGCTTATGTTCACGTGGACGCGTTCTAGTATCCATATCGCGGCAATATAAAGAGGAAGTATGATATTTGTGGAGCCGCGTCACATGTGTAACGAAGACAGATAACATTGTCCTGAAACTTTCTTCTTCTGACGATTGAGTTGTCCAAAACAGAGAGACTTATCCGCTTTGAGAGTCATTGGCTGACCCTTGAATTTGTTCTTGAAATTAGTTGCAATTCTCTCTATTCACACCACGAAATACATGTATCTCAAAGCACATCCAAGAAAAATAAGAAATGTGAAATCACGTCCCAAATGTACAGAAGACAGATAACCTTTCCTTAAAACTTGCTTCCTCCGAAGGCTGGGTTTTCCAAAACGAGGAGATATAACCGAATTATAGGGTCATTGGCTGACCCTCGAACATGTACTTTAAGTTGGTTGCAATCCTGTCTTTTCACACCACGAAAAACACGTAGCCTAAATCACGATACTGAAGAAAGCTGAGAATCGTGGAAGAACGTCCAAATTGTACGGGAATGTGGTCCCGCAAATCACAATCCTTCCCTGAAACATTCTTCTTCCGACACCTGCGTTTTCCAAAACGATAATACATAATTCCATCTGAGAATCAGTGGGTAATCCTTGAATGGTTTCTTAAGTTGATAGCAATCCTTGTCTTTCACGCCGCAAAATACTCGTCACCATAATCATGGTATTAAGAACAATATGAGTATTTTGAAACCACGTTACAAGTGTACGGGTACAGAGCTCATCATTCTAACAAAAAAATTAATTTACAATTGCTCCGGTGCATCCGCACGCTTTTCCGCCGGCTGTCTGCCTAAAAAAATTCTACAACTGCTGTCTTAGTAAAAAATTAAATGTTCCAACTGAGATTATACATATGTAAATTATTTATGTAAGGAAGTGCTAGACTATTTGAATTTCAAATTTTTTGAACGCCGTATGAGATACTCTGGGCTTAGTCTTCCGGCGCTATTGCTTCCATAATACTGTTCCTTGTCAATTTTTAAATACCAGCCAGCGAATCAGAGAATTGTTTGCAACCAGGAATACTATATTTGAAGCAATAAGGAATAATTATTTGTTTGGCATGATGTCCTTTAGAGAAAAATGTAGAAATTTTGTATTTGTAATTTTCAAGTCCGGGTTCTTTGTTTTCTTTTTAAAGTACATGTTTACCTTACACATTGTTTGTGTGGTATTTGAATTCCAAAGGCCTAGTCAAAGGGGAAAGTACGTAAGAATTATACACTCCGATAAGAATTTGTTACAGCAATGTTTTTAAATATTATCTTTTCTTTTCAGGATATATACTGACTGCTTAAAATGTGCCAATTTCTAAATTTAATTGAGAGTCACACAAACGCAGAATTTCAAAGGACACGATCTTAGCCTTTCAATTTTATGAATACTAAATGTGTAAAAACTTTGAACGGGAAATCCTTTGCTTAAAGATAAAACAGAAAGATGTTATTATAAGAGAAACAAAAAGATATAACAGAAACATAAAGATGTAATTTTAAGAGAACCTAAAAGAATTTCCGTGTGCGTAAAGAAAGAGACAGATTAGCCATTAATTATGTCTATCCCAAACGACAACAAAAATGAACATGTGACCTTTTTAAATATAATCATTATAATCCAACCAGATAATTTTGTGGCTAAGTTTTGGAGACGAAATTGAGGAATGTTTCCACCCTCAACAGCACTGAATCTTCAAACGAGAAATAGTCATCAAAGAAGAAGTCCTTTCGATAAATCAGTTAAATCGTACACCTGTGCTTGCTTGATTTCCGGCAACTGAATCTAATTACAGTGCGATTCATTAATAAAAATAATATAACTTTAATCACATGGCATGTGAATAGAAAGAAGAATATTATTTGAAAGTGTCTTACGTGTGGCATTATAGTTCTTTCCTACTGCAGACGTGATGGAGGTTTCACTTGTTCTGCTATTTCTCTTATCAAAAAAGGAATAACACGTGTCGTCCGGATATTCAGCTGAAAATCCTCGGATAAATATGCAAATGATACAGAAATCATTACTTAAGGTCCGGTAACAATATGCGAAGCAGAAGTATGTCGTCGAGTCATGTGATACGCTGAAACTGGAGATGTCAGTAAACAGAGTATGTGCCATCGCATTGGAAACCTGTCCCGTAGGAGTAATCATTGGTAAGAGCTTCAAAGTCACGCTAACCAAATAGAAGCTGTGTGGGAATGTGGTTGCTTAATCACCATATTTACTGAATATTAGGGATTTCACTGAGCCGTGCTCAGCCAGCCACTTGCTAGTTGGTGGAGGTTTTCGCTCTTCGGAACACCACTGATCACAAGCTCCCCACAAGCCTTAATGGACTGGAAATGCTCTGACGAAGTTATCGGACTATAACAATTTGGTCTTTGTGGAACTCGTTGAAATTCTTTACCTTCCTCATCTGGAGAACACGAAAAGAATAACACCGATTAATGGAGCTCAGTATAGTGTAATATTTATACCGTTCCGTGACCTCAAGACACATCATCGTTTACGTGCAGATGCTTTGATTTCCAAAACACAGGCTGACAATATTTTGGATCTTCTGTTAAAATGTGAATCTGTAAAATATCTTTTTAAATTAAATATGATTTCCTTGACTTAACTGAAAATTTATCTGATTTTTATCCCTTAATTTCAAATTGTATTCAGTGAGAAAATAATTAAAAATTGCACCGCCACAATTGTTTGGGTTCTGGGGAAATACAGCGAGAAGTTCAAATGTATTGTATTCACATTACTGCTCTCAACACATTTAAAATTAATGAAAACATTTTGTTTCCCTATTGCAACAAGAATGGCCAGCATTAAATTTAAATTTCGGTTTTCAAGTGATTGACAAACCGTGTGCTCCCACTTGGGATTAACATGCTGCATATTATATAAATTTGGAATATGTTTTCACGTTCCGCTATGAGGGCATGCATTTTTAGCGACAAACATAAATGTTCTAAAACAGAACATCTGTATGCATATATTTTAACTACACCAAATATTTTTATATGCAGAAAATAAAAAGAAAAAAGCATTAGCTTGTTTTAAAATTTTGGCAAAATCAGGATTTTGACTGCGGTTTTTAAGCATCTGTAGCTAGAAAACGTAATGTGCTTTTAGAATCCAATATTAATCGTCCACCGATCAATATTGAATTGCAGTATTACTTTAAACGTGTTTGATCGCTTTTCTCGGCCGTCCGAAGACGCAATTTTCAACTGGTGGCGCATAAGGAGACTTTGCAAGAATATGAACCAAAAATATATGAAACAAAGACATAAACTTTAATTATATGAACTTTAACTTTATAGAAATATATGAACCAAAGATATAAACTTTAATTATATGAACTTTAATTATATAAAAATATATGAACCAAAGATATAAACCTTAATCGTATAAACTTTAATTTTATAAAAAAAATTAACCAAAGATATAAACATTAATAATATGAACTTTAATTATATAAAATATATGAACCAAAGATATAAACTTTAAATATATGAACTTCAATTATATAAAAATTTAATGAACCTAAGTAATAAACTTTAATTCCAGCATACGTATTCAAAATATACTGATCCCGTCAGGCTGGAAACCAATCATGCCACACTTGAGTTTTGTAATGTAACTCCACCTCGGATAATCAGGAGTTTTTTAAGACGTCTACCGATAAGAATCTTATACGTGCAGTAAATATTTACACATTTTTAGAACGACAATCCTGTAATTAAATTAATGTTTAAATTAAAATTATATATTTCTTAAATGTTTTGTTATGAAATCCCATTCTCTGGCCTATAAACCTATATCTAGATTTCCAAAATAACAATGCATTTCTTAGAACTTGGAGAGTGAATTTATTACACTCATGTTATACTGCTTTTAATACTCCAAAGTGCTTTTTTCGGCCGTCCGAAGGCACAATGGTCCACTGGTGACGCATCAGGAGACTTTGCGAATATATGACTAACGATAAACCCTTTACTCCCGTTTTTTTCTAAGGAACACAGTGGTAGCTTTTTATTTAGGAACGGTAGATTTGTCCTGATGGAGTTCTACTCTTTGAAGGCTCTGTGAATAAAGGAATATTTCTTGTTTCAATAAATATACGAATTAAGATATTATTGTGGTACTACCTGGCACGAAATTTAACATTTTTTTCAACTTTTCTTAACTTTAATTTCCCATTGTAGGAAGAACCAACAAGAGTCAGGAATCCTTTACTCAAACTTTCTTTGAATTATGGGAACCAATTTTGTAAGTATTTTACTGATGTTTTGAGATAGTTAATGGAACTTCTATTTGCTACAGCGTTTTTGATAGATCCGGGCTTCTTCAATAGTAAAAACACATTTCCATGATTCTCGACTTAGTGATTGTCATCCAAAAGTCTACACCGTGTTTTGCGCTCAGCCATGTGCTTTGTAAAAATGCAGTTAGCATTGTTTTATACACTGCCGGACAATTGCTAAGGACGGATGACAATAGTAACGATAGCAACCATAAAATGGAAGGCCGGAAATTGTGGAAATTAGCATAAGTGCGGGATACAGTAAGACGTGTAGTGCGTATGCAAATTTTCGATTACCGAACTTGTTCGTGACGTCATAGCGCTGATAAGAGATATAAAGGATTTGACGCGTATTGACCGTTGTTGTTCAAACGCAAAATTGAAAGGGAAAGAATCAATTGACGAACTTGCAATTTTCAGTATGTCTTCCCGACATCACCTAGATGATTTTACGCGTGGCCGTATTATTGGCAAGATTGAAAAAGGGCGAAAAATAACAGATGTTGCCAGGGAGTTCGACGTCAGCCAGAGTATTGTTTCAAGGCTTTGGAAATCATTTCAAACAAATGGAGAGTGTAGCAAATGTCACGGGGGAGGTCGTGTTCGCAGTACGACACCTGCAGACGATCGGTACATAGTGCTATCAACAAAAAGACACCGGCGCAGCACAGCTAGTGAGGTAGCAAATCAGTTTATGGCTGCTACTGGCAAGCGGATCTCCCAATAAACTATCGCCAGACGTTTGCATGAAGGAGGACTATACGCCCGCCGTCTTGTTGTGTGCATTCCATTGTCCAGACGTCACCGTCCCGCCCGTTTGCAATGGTGCCATCAACATCGCAATTGGACTGATAACGACAGGTCTGCTGCCCTCTTCTCAGATGAGAGTAGATACAGTCTATCGTCTGATTGTCGACGACAACTGATCTGGCGTGATGGTGGTACTGCATATTGTCCAGCAAACATACAGGAAAGGGACCGATATCCGATATGTAGTGTCATGGTATGGGCTGGCAACATGATCAATGGCCGTACGTCCCTCTATGTGCTTCCGACTGGGACTATGACTGGCCAACGGTACATTAATGATGTTCTGCTACCTCATGTTCGCATGTTCCGTGGTGCTGTCGGTGATAGATTCATTTTCATGGAAGACAACGCAACATGTCATCGAACAGTCGCTGTCCAGGAGTGTCTTGAGAGCGAGGATATTCAACGCCTCGTATGGCCAGCATGTTCTCCAGATCTGAATCCCATTGAAAATGTGTGGGATGCTTTGGGGAGGAGTCTTGCTGGTCGCCAGTGCCCTCCAATAAACAAGGACACACTCATCCGTGCACTGACAGAGGAATGGGATAAATTACCCCAACAGCTGCTTGATAATGTTGTTCAAAGCATGACACGACGTGTGGAATCTTGCATCGCCCTCCATGGTGGCCATATCCCGTATTGACATCTTACGCCGGAACGCCTGCGGACGGTAATTGCATTTTTTTCACGTTTACGTATTCTGCACAAAATGGCCTGTTTGTCCCTTGAACACGTTCCAAAGCCTTCTGGATTTCAGAGCACAATAAATTGTCTTTCTTGTAATGTCCTGGCATTCTGACATTATTTTATTTCACTTGGCATCCAACCACACTTACTTTTTTATGCGCTATATAGCCGTTTATGATCAGTCCTTAGCAATTGTCCAGCAGTGTATTTATTTCTTTTTTTTTGGATTCAAATCTCTGTTAATAAGTTGTTTACAATTGATACAAAGATTTTACCGATTTATTAATCGCGTTGTGTCAGTGGATTTTCTTTTCATACCAACAAACGTGAGAGATGTTAGGCTTCCTAAAGTACGTATTTGTACGTGTGAACAAATAATGCAGCCTCGGTAAAACTACCAGTGAAAATTATTGTAAGGGAAAAATGCGATGCAGTTTCCCATTGCAGACCACCATCTTCGCGTTGTGAGATGTTTTCCTCTTTTTAACACTTTTCTGGTGAGTTTAGAACTATACTTACTCTCCGGATAATTACAACTCGGATTTCTTACAAAGTGTCGCAAAATCGCTTTCCATTCTTAGAGCTGCATGTTATCCACATCGGCGTTTTATCTTCAAATGTTTTGGGATATTTCATCACAAATGAAAAATTCCAGAAATCTTTGTAAAGTACACATATGTTGCGGAAATTCCTCCTTACCTGTCGGTTACCACCCAAAATCTCAGAAGCTAGGTGTTGGGCCCTGACACTGTAATCTTTTGCAGCTGTGGCAAACCCGTTTTTAAAATTCGACTCACTAAAACAATTTCTTCGTAGTGATAGTGTCTTTTGTTCGTTGAAACTTCTGGTGTCCCACTTACGATGGGAATCGCTTTTTCGAATTGCTTCAGAGTTAGATCTGTATATGCTAGTCGTTGACTTAAAGTGTAGGGCAAATGCCTCAGATTAAAATTGTTTTTAACATTTGCAAAAGTAATTTTCTTAGTATTTTGTCAAGTTGCTTTCATAACGTTCAAGAAATTTCTTGCATTTTGTGCATTTCTGACAAACTACGTATTCCGACCAAACACGGTGTGACAGAATTAATCTCGTTAGAAGTAATTCTGGCAAATTATATGAGGGAATCGAATCTTTTGCAGAGTCCATTCTTCATATTAAAGAACCTTTCCGAAATGACGCGGTTTGGCGTTTCGTCTTACTAAAATAAATTGGTCGAGAACGACTATAGTTCCTTAAAATTAATGTAGATACAGCATGTTAGTTTGGTTTCACTCCAAAACTACCTTACTAAATGTGCGTATCAAATACAAATATTCCCCAATTCAAGAAAATCCAAAACACAGGAAAAATAATACCACAGGCATACCAGCACAGGACTTTATTCTTTTATACTGTATTCTATTTACTCCGCTGTATGTTTCTATTAGTGCATTCACTTCTTCCATTTTAGTTTTTTCACATGCTGGAGCCAAAGAACTTTCAGTAATGTTAAACAAAGTAGACACTCCGTTATTCTCCTCTTCTGATTTAAATGAGCTTGAGCGTAAATCAATATTATTGCAATGAATTTACCGAAACAGTTACAGATTTAAGTTAGCTAGTTAAACTTTACGGGAACTACCCCTCATAGGTAAGAGGGATGATAGAATATCTCGGACGTTTTAGTGAATATGTATGTGTCTTTTCTAGTGTACTTACAATTTGCTGGACAACACATTTGGAACCATGAAACAAAGGTAACGATGGAATGCTAGGGCAAATTGATAACTACTCTTCATTTTGTCAAACATTATGGACGCGAAATCACTTGTTTCTTCAGAAATCCCCATAAACGTCCAACACTTTCATTATTAAGGCTGGCATATGTATGGAATGCGCCCGAAAACAATGACTGTAAAGTTACTGCGTATATCACTTTTGTAAGCTTCGCTTATAAATGTAAATGCGTCAATTTTTCAACACCTTTGAATATTTTTTGTGAAAAATAAAGTATATTCAAAAGAAAAGTTAAACATGTGTGCTTGCGTTTTGCATTTTAAAATGAATGAAACGTGAGTTTTTCATTATATGGGAATGACATTAAATTTCAGTGTGAAAGTAGTGTGATGTAAAGTTTGAAAAATCACGCAATTGTTGTCAAAACAACCTGGGGTATATCCAATGCTTAATGACGTGGTAAAATTTCCTTCCTCAGATAATGTTTCTTTATGATTTCAAGCGATGCTATTTCATTTAGTTAGCTGATGGTCATTTAAAAAGAAATTCCTCAATGACTACAATATAATTCCGCGAACAATGATTATATCGTTTTTTTTATAGTCATTGCCAGTTAACAAGATAAAGGACGTTGTTCTGCAATAGAAATTTTTCGCACAGCTGCAGAGTTACACATCTCCATGTAGGGATCAGATTATTCGCCCGTAATTCAAGGCACATTCTCAATTTGTTTTGTTCGCAGCAAAATAAAATTGCCTGAGTTTTATTTTTCAGTCGCTTATTTTAGCATTTATGTCACTAAATTATTTTGGTGATTAAGAAAGAACCACGCATGGTTCCCAAGAAATCTCGTAAGGTAAATTAAGTTAAAATTAACCAAGAAATCGTGGAAATATGAAGAAAGCATTAATATCAGTGCGGTCCCTAAAGAATCTAGCACGTGGTTACGGGGTGATATGTACTTATTGTACTGGTAGGCAAATTTAAATCAGTGACAGCTAGAAAAATACCATTATGTACCTCTGTTCTAAAAGATAGAACGCTGATCGCCGAAAAGGAAATTTTACTTCTGATTTGGTTCAGTATGCCTTCGAACGCTTCTTATTTTTCCAGACTGCAATAAAATGTGATCGAAATTATGTGTGGAACACCTTACTAACTAGCAATTGTGATTGCTCATTTGTCATTCGAACTTTCTCTCGCACTTTTAACGAGCTTAAGCACAACAGATTCCTTCGATTGTATCTTTTCGCTGGTTTATCAAACTTCTGAATTAACATGTGGAATTCAAATACAGAAAATTTGTTTCAATATATTTTGCCAAAAAACATTAGAAAGGTTATTTTTGACATCTCTCTATCAATCGATTGGCACAGATGCTCCTTGTGGAAGAATTTGGGTGTCATGCCATTTTGTATATACACTGCAGGCCACCCGAAATGCAACACCAAGAAGGACACGAGATAGCAAAGCCAGATTAACTGGACACATAACAACAGATACAAAAATGTAACGATTGAGCTTACAGGCCAGTGCGACTAGCGGAACACGCAAACATCAATAGTTCGTGTGGCCCCCATGCATGGCAATAACGGCCGCTACACGTAGCGGCATCGAACGGAAGAGGCTTTGGATGTGGGCTTGGGGTATGTCGGTCCAGGTTGCTTCCACACATTGCCACAGTTCATCAGGCGCAGCCGCGGGTAGAACTTGCCGGGCCACCCGGTTGCCGATCAGCGACCAGACGTGTTCGATGGGCGACATATCGGGACAACAGGCGATCCACAGGTGCAGTGACACATGGTGGGCCATGAAGAACTGTTGCACGATGTGTGCCACGTGCGGGTGCACATTGTCCTAATAAAACGTCGCAGCAGGCATGTCCTGCAGGTAAGGGAGGACAACAGGCTCCAAAACGTCGGAGATGAAGCGGTGGCTGTTGAGTGTACCGGCGATGCGTACCAGAGGGGTGCAGGTGTCATATCCAATTGCGCCCCAAACTATAACCCCAGACGCCTGACCGGTATGGCGATGCATGATGCAGGCGTCATACATTATCTCGCCGCGGATCCGAACATCCTGGTTCTGCAGGCAGAAGCGGGATTCGTCGGAGAAGGCAATGTCGTGCCATTCCGTAGTGCAGGTGCGGCGTTCAACGGCCCACTGCCGCCGCACTCGCCGGTGGTGTAACGTCAATGGTAATCGGAGCAATGGGCGCCGTGCGATAAGCCCCCACTCCTGTGGACGGATTCGAACGGTACGTGCTAACACATGTTGTTCCGCAACACACCCTAATTCCTGCGCAACTTTCCTGATGTAGCGGTGCGAGTCGTCAAGGCCCGCCGCACAACAAGCCAGTCCCCTCGTTTGGTGGGGTACCGCGGCTGCGACAATTGCTCACGTCGGTCCTTCCGTCCCTCCTGCACCCAACGAATCCATACTCGCCTCACTGCGGGTGGATGTTGTCCCACACGGGCGCCGATGCCTCGGTACGGTAAACCGCTGTCACGAAAAGCCAATATTCGTCCTCTGTAGAACTCCGAAACGTGCTCGAATGACTGCCGTATTCTGCGACGAGGCATCAGGAAGCTTCCCACGCACAGGTCCGGCAGCACAACAAACTTTCACTACTTACACCCCGCCTTCTGTGCACCCATCTTATAGTGCTTCTCGGTGGCGTGCCGGGCGCACATGATTTGCATATGCCCTGGAATGCTAATCGTTCGCATGTCCTCTCGCGGGCGACGCATGCTGCGAATTTCAGGCCAATCGTATGCTTCCTTCTTTGTGTTGCTTTCTGGGTATCCAGCAGTATATATATAAATAAATAAATATATATATATATATATATATAAGTTCAACACAGGTAGTGACCATAGATTGGTGAGATGTAAGATGCACCTCAACACTAAAATTGAACGTGGCAAGCTCATAAGACAAACCAAATCTATTGACATAACCAACCTTAAAAAACACCATAATACCTTCAAGTTGGAACTGAAGAACAGGTTATCTGCTTTAGAAGGCTTAACATCGGAAGAAGTGGACATCTCTGAAGTTAACAGAAAAGTAACCAAAGCTCTTATGGAAACAGCAACAAAATTAGCTGGGTCTAAAAACAAGTTGCATGTAAATAAATTATCAGGAAAAACGAAAATAATGATGCAAAAAAGAAGAGAGATGAGGACAACTAAAGAAGATGTGACTTCCAAAGTGGAATATATAGAGCTATGCAAGACAGTAAGAAAAAGTATCACTGAAGACGTAAGAAAATTCAACTGTGAACTAGTAAGGAAAGCAATTGAAAACAACCAAAGCCTAAAGATAGCAAAGGGACATCTCAGTAAGGGAAGAAAACAGATTATGGCACTGAGAAAAGAAGATGGTTCTGTAACAAGAAATAGAGGCGAAATTTTGACAAGAGTGAAAGATTTCTACTCCAAATTATATGAAAGGGATGATACATGCACTCCAGACATCATGAAAGATACCAGTACCAGAGTTCCTCCAGTCTTTCCAGCAGAAGTTGCACATGCAATCAAGAACATGAAGTGGGAAAAAGCTACAGGAGAAGATGGAATTACTGTAGACATCATACAAGAAGCAAGTGGAGAAATCGAAACAGTACTCGCCCAAATTTTCACTCGTTGCCTTAATGAAGGAAAGATTCCTGAGGATTGGAACACCGCTACAATGATCCTGCTACATAAGAAAGGTGACATTGAGGATCTCGGAAACTACAGACCTATCAGCCTCCTATCAGTAGTTTATAAAATCTTCACTAAAGTTCTTTCACACCGCTTGAAGGTAACACTGGACATGGCTCAACCGAGAGAACAAGCTGGATTCAGGAGTGGCTACAGCACAATAGATCATATCCACGTGCTGAGAGAACTAATTGAAAGAGCGAGGGAATATGAACTTCCATTGTGCATGGCTTTTATCGATTATGAAAAAGCCTTTGATTCGGTGAAACCATCAGCAGTTACAATGGCTCTGAAAACCTGCGGTATTGAAGATGCATACATTAATATTATTAATAACATCTATGAAAATGCAAGTGCAAAGATTCGGCTGTTTGAAAATACAACACACGTAAAAATTGGAAAGGGAGTGAGACAAGGTGACACAATATCTCCGAAGCTCTTTAATGCCACATTGGAGGGTGTTTTTCAGTCGCTGAGCTGGGAAAACAAGGGGATAAAGATTAATGGAGATTATCTAACCCACCTTCGTTTTGCTGATGACGTAGTCATTTTTGCAACTACCCCTTCGGAGCTGCAGAGTATGATCCAGGAACTTGCTGACAAGAGTAAAGAAATGGGATTAAAAATGAACTTTCAGAAGACAAAAGTGATGTTCAATGCTTTTACAAGAAATGAAGATTTATCGATTGATGGAGAAAAGCTGGAGATAACAGACACGTACGTTTATCTTGGACAGCAGATATCAAGTGAGGGTCACATTGATGAAGAAATTAATCGGCGTACAAAACTTGCCTGGAGAGCTTTTGGAAGAAACAGCATAATTTTCAAGAGCAATATGCCAGTATGTCTTAAAAGAAAAGTGTTTGATCAATGCATCCTTCCAGTGCTTACGTATGGTGCAGAGACGTGGACCTTAACTAAAAGAGACATGCAAAGACTGCAGACAACTCAAAGCAGCATGGAGAGGTGCATGCTTGGTGTAACCAGGAGAGATAAGAAGAGGAACTCGTGGATCCGAAAAATGACAGGAGTGGAAGACATCATGATCAGAGTTAAATCCCTGAAATGGCAATGGGCTGGACATTCTGCCAGAAGGACAGATCACCGATGGACAGCCGAAATTTTAGATTGGATTCCAAGGGACAGGAAAAGACCCAGAAGAAGACCACATGGGAGATGGGTGGATGAAAATAGAAAGTATGCAGGGGTGACATGGAGGAGACTGGCACAAGACAGACCGTTGTGGAGGAAACTTGGGGAGACCTTCGTCCAGCAGTGGATTGATAATGGTTGACAATGATGATGATATATATATATATATATATATATATATATATATATATATATATATATATATATATATATATATATTGGAAAAGCTGCGTCTATATCATCAAAATCAGTGTTTAAAATATACTTCAATGCCGGTCTTAGCGATGGAGCTGGGAAGTATACTTCGATGCCGGTTTTGGCGATGGAGCTGGAACTCAACCAGTAGGACAGGCACACTTGTTATTTTCTATCTCGTTGATAACTGTACTAACCTGTATAATGCAATTGACTCAAAGAAACAAATGATCTCTTTATTTTGCATTGCAAAAATCTGTTATTGTGGATATATGCCAATTCATCAGATATTATATAAAAAAGTAAGTGCTATAAAAGCCAATCGTTCTTAAAACATTCGGCCAAAATTTAGTATCATAAATTCCATAAACGCCTGAAATCTTCAGTCGAACGGTCGTAGAAAAAATTGTATGAATCAAAAATCTGCGTTTCCTTTTATTGGATGGCGAAATAACCATTGCTACCATTTTTTCTGAAAAATCCAAAGCTTCCGTTCATTTCTTAACAAAATATTTCAGTGAAATTTTATGGAACATGAAAAGTTCTCCTATTGGAACTGTAGTTAATCAACAATTGAGTGGATTTCAATTCCAATATGCAATCTGCGGTTAATTTTATTATCCAAGCGTATAAACATTTCTTTTTAATCCATAGAAAATAGAAATTTGTAAATTGAAGTAGAAAGTATGTTAAAGCACATTTACAAATGATACAGAACTAGAATTTGTGTTCACAGGAAAGCTAAATCATACGCTTAATTTTAATGTCCAAACGAATAGACATCTCTTTGTAATCCATAGAAGATAATTTGAAACAGAATGTCTGCAAAGCATTCTGTTTCAAATGCTTTGCAAACATTCTGTTTTTTTTATGTATGCAAAGTTTTAAATATAAGTTGGTCAGAATCACTGAAATGCCTTGAAAATTTCTAATTTTGATTTAAAATTAAGGGACGACAAAGTCTGCTTCTTTTTATGTCAAACCGTATGCATTGACGACACTACGCTGTTCTAAATTTTAAAATAGTTACGGATTTTAAATTAGTTTTATATCCCTTTATTACTTTTCTCTTTCTTTAAATGTATGTTCAAAAATGATTTAATAGATTCACCTTTCGGAGAACGGGCATGATGTTTAGTATTTTTAAAAGTAAAACTCATTTAAAATAGCTTAATCTAATAAAATTTGTTCCCCTTAATTCAACGTAAACCAATTCAATGCCTCGTGTCTTTGAATGAATACTTGAATTGGCATCTATTCTTTTAGGGTCTACAGCAATCAAATTTTAGGAATGTATTTGTATTCCTTTTTCTAGTTTGATATCTATTTTCCTTGAAAAAGCCATACCTGCGTATGCTTGGAAAATTTGAATTCTATTTTACGCTAAGGAATATGGATTACTGGTATAATTTTCCTATTTTAAGTATAGTTGGTGTACAGTTCCTCGTTATCAAATAGACTAATCTAAACCATATACTTTATGATAACATGTAAATCATTTGTCCTGACCGAGCTGAGCAAGACACCCTTCAATACAATAATAGATGTTAAAATAATTATTTAATTGTAAATAAACCTTGCAATTTTATTCTAATCTAAACTACTCCGTTACTTATATTTCCAACTGAATTCTAAAGATCTATAGTGCAATACGGCAAAGTAAAAGAAAAGGAAATACTTCCGCAATGTAGCAAAGACCTCACATCATTTAAGTTATTTCGGTTTAATTTGAAATATCGTAGGCTTTTCACTGGCTGTTACCTACATTTCTTTTATTACGTTGAAACTGTATTCTGTAAAACTTCGTGTCACAACCGAGTCAAGATATATGGTCCGGTGAAAGCATTCATGAATTCACTGGCTTACATTTAAAGTACAGCGACAGATTTTTTAACTATGGCACAGCATTTGACACCGTTTAATAAATAAACTACACATACAGAAAACAGTTCGTTCGAATAATGCTTCTTCCCTGTATAAGACATTTGGCTGCTCTACTTTGATTGAAACAAAGAAATGATAAATGGCTTTACTTAAATGATTTACTATATACTTTCATATATATTCTGGAAAGAAACGATTATATGAGCAAGACACAAATCATTTTTGTCAATAAACTCCGACTTTCTTCCTCTCTCCCGTGTCCCTTTCCTATCGGGTACTCTAGCGAAAAATCCTAGGTTCATGTTTTTAAGGGTTGTTTAAGACCTGGGGTCAGGCACTGACTTTCTAAAATTCTGTACTGATGATCGAATCTGATCTTTTAAATTAATTACCGAAAAATTTTCATACCTGATGGACGCCTTTTTTGGGACTAAGATCTCTTGCAGATTAAACGAAAGGTCGCGTTGCTGAATGATATTCGTTAACTGTTAAAGGAGTATAAAAACAATGTTGCTAATAATCACGGTTTAAAACATGATGAATTATGCTCGTCTCTCCCACAACCGTAATTTATTAACCATAAAGGAGTGCAGCGTTGTATAAAATTATGCGTTTGTATCTTTTAGCGTTAACAGTAAATATATATTTTTCCTGATACCTAATTGTTGTGTTTGTTTTTCATATTACTGATGGCAATTTGAGAACAAACATCTCCTGGGTGTTGAAACAACTGTGTTTTTGGGTCGCATAGCCGTAGTGAGGTTTTCACAATTCTGAAACACAGCTTGTTCAAAATTTACAGATGTTTCACAGCTTTTTAATTGGAATATCTATAAATACATCTTTGTCTAGAAGGGACAAATCGGGAACGCGCCTAAAATCCATATTCAAAGTAAAACCTGAACCACGTCGATATTCATATAAGCGTCTCGGCGCAACCAGGTTCCAGTTAGGCAAACGAAAGTCACGTGACCCAATCCTGGCATCGCTCTGGCTGCTTCGACTCTCGGCACTCAGCAACTATGTAGCGAGTCGAAATACGTGCATAATCAATTGTTCTAAAATAGCCTGCAATCTGGCGCACGTGGATTTCTCACTTTTAACACCTATTCGGTGTGGGTTTTTACTGGCTAACATATAGGGGTGTTAAAACTTTTTTACTAGCTCAAAGTGAACAAATAGTTAATTAGGTCGGTGTTGGGTATTTTTATGTGACACGTTTTGTCAGCACGAGAATACTGACTCATTCCTCCAGTTAGTTTGCTTCTAGAGCATCTACTATTTTAACTACGGTGTATAATTGGCTTACGGATGGTAATAACATTTTCCTTTAGCTGACAGAAGTGGCTACGTTATTTTCCGCTTAAAATCTTATGGTGATATATAGGTATATACATTGCTGGCCACCCAAAATGCAACACCAAGGAGGACACGAGATAGAAAAGCCAAATTTACTGGACACATAACAACAGATACAAAAATGAAACAATTCAGCTTACAGGCCCGTGCGCCTTGCGGAACACGCAGACGTCAGTAGTTCGTGTGGCCCACATGGCTGGCAATAAAGGCCGCTACACGCCGCGGCATCGAACGAAAGAGGCTTTGGATGTGTACTTCGGGTATCTCGGTACAGGCTGCTTCCACACGTTGCCACATTTCATCAGGCGTAGAAACGGGTGGTGCTTGCCGGGCCACTCGGTTGCCGATCAGCGACCAGACGTGTTCGATGGGCGACATATCGGGAGAACAAGCGGCCCACGGCAGCAGTGACACCTGGTGGGCCATGAAGAATTTTTGCACGATGCGTTGAAACGTGGCCGCTGGCAGGTCCTGCAGGTAAAGGAGTACTACAGGCTCCAAAACGTCGGAGATGTACCGGTGACTGTTGAGTGTACCGGCGATGCGTACCAGAGGATTGCGTGTGTCATATCCAATTGCGCCCCAAACCATAACGCCAGGTGTCGGATCGGTATGGCGATGCATAATGCATGCGTCATACATTCTTTCGCCGCGGTGCCGCCACACGCGGATCCGACCATCGTAGTGTTTTAGGCAGAAGCGGGTTTCGTCGGGTAAGACAATGTCCTGCCATTCCGTAGTCAAAGTGCGGCGTTCAACGGCCCACTGCTACCGCATTAGCCGGTGGTGTAACGTCAATGGTAATCGGAGCAATGGGCGCCGTGCGACAAGTCCCCGCTCCTGCAGACGACGTCGAACGGTACGTGCTGACACAGTTTGTTGCGCAACACACCCTAATTCCTGCGCTAACCTTCGTGATGTGGCGGTGCGAGCCGTCAAGGCCCGCCGCACAACGTGCTGGTCCTCTCTATTGGTGGTGTGCCGCGGCTGCGGCAATCGCATACGTCAGTGCGTCCGTCAATTATCCACCGACTAAATCCGTACTTGCCTCACTGTGACTGGATCTCGTCCCACACGGGCAATGGTGTCTCGGTACGATAAACCGCTGTCGCGATAAGCCACTATTCGTTTTCTGTCGAACTCCCAAATGTGCAGTAATGACTGCCGTATACTGCGACGAGGCATCAGGAATCTTCCCACGCACAGGTCCGGCAGCACAACACACTTACACTACTTACACCCCACCTTCTGTGCACCCAACTTATAGTGCTTCTCGGTGGCATGCCGGGCGCACATGATTTGCATATGCCCTGCAAAGCCAATCGTTTGCATGTCTCTCGCGGGCGACGCATGCTGCGTATTTCAGGCCAGTCGGATGCTTCCTTCCTGGTGTTGCATTTTGGTTGGCCAGCAGTGTATATATATTTGGGTCATTATATTTGGAGATTGTGGGATAGTATTAGTGCACAGACGCTTTAATCCCAAGTTTGAATTTTCTGTCTATTTCATTACGAGATCGGCAGAGTACAGTGATTTCCACTTTTCAACTAGGGTTTTCTCCCTTTTATCCAAGTTTTGTTAGAAACGTAAAGCGGTGTTAGTGATTTTTCTCAACAAGATGTGAGCTACTGCTTTTTTCTCACATTTTTCTTTCTTAGTGTTAAGCTGCTAGTCGAATTACATAAAGAAATGATGTTTTTTAAACCCAACTCGCATTGTGATGCACGTGAGTTAGTCACTTTTAAGACTTATTTGAAGCTTGCTTGCTAATCTCCATGGGGGAAGAAAGGGGGCCTTTTTAATAAGCTAAATGTGGACCAGTGGTCCAACCTATCCTTTCTGAGCTCAGAGTTCCTTCGGATCTCCTAGGTTTTTTTTAAAGAACTGGAGTACCCACCCCTTTGTTTTTTACAATTTGAGGCGATATAACAGGAGGTTTGTATTTTTATGTGACAAGTTTGGTCAGCGAGAAAATGTTGTCCCTCTCCACCAGTTATCTTATCTCAGGAACGGATACAGAGGGGGTCGCCCTCTCCTCAGGACCAAGGAATACCTTCGATATGTTTAGTTTTTATAACAATTTGAATATTTTTTCGTGAAAGATAATATTACTTAAAAGTATAATATTTTCCTTAATTAATTGGAATAATTTATAGACTTACTAAGAACTCTTCTTAATTTTGAGGGAAAATATCAAAAAGGTATCCGGTTACTCGGGACACTTGCCGTCCCCCCTGACGAATATCCTGGATCTGCCAATCATATTTCTACTGCTCCCAGTTTTCTTATTTGTGGATAGAGCACACGTTTACATAAATTAGTAAAAATGAGCTAGAATTGCTATCACATTAAAAAAAACGTTTTGGTGTGTAGGTGTATTTACAGACCGGTATTACGCTGTCAAACTTATTTGCGTACAAATAAATTGCAGTTTGAATCCCAACTTAAACGATTTAATCAGCGATAGACTTTTAAAATTAGAATGGCTATATGATTATATGCGTTACAAAGTTTTGTCATACACCTTTCAACAGTTGCGTTTTTTTTTTGGAAGAGGAAAGTTTCATTATTATAAACAACTTAAATAGGTGCCTGAACCCTGGTGCATCAACGTAGTCAGCATCTATGAGAGACTGTGCAACATACTTCTTATTATTTTTATAATGGAACTTGCTTTATATACAGATTAGACTTTAGTTAAAAGTCTGATATAGAAAAATATCCTGCTAATCTTAAAAGATCCACAATTTGTGAAAAGTTTTGTTTCTGAGCTTTCATTTTTTACAATTTTTTAATAGATTCATGAAAATCACAGCACCAACGTAGTTAGCATTTATGTATAGATGTCTACAGTACTGAATCCATTCCGGAATTCAGCTTCTTCTTTTCCGAGCAAAACACCTATATTAAAGTTGATGCGATGTTATGTTTGCAGTGTAATTCACCCTTGCTTCCCAGTGATCTACAAGCAGTGGCAAAGACTGCTTGTAGACAACATATCTCGGCGCTCAGCAAAGCAACATTGCTGAGCACCGAGATATAAGGTTCAGTTCGCGCACAGAGCAGAAACTCGAGAGGCAGCTGTGCCGAGATGGGATCACGTGACTTCCGTTTGCTCCTTGGGCACCTGGTCGCGCCGAGACGCTTCTGATATACATCTGGTCTCTTCAGCGCACATTTCTGCTATGAGATACTTGTCATGCAAAATGAAAAATATACCTGCAGGTTAGGGCTCCTACTGTTGTACGATCGTCCACGCTATTTTACAGGCACTTAGATGGGGTGGCATAAAATCAACTTGTCTTCCGGGAAATCAACACACACACACAATCTATTTTGCAGAACGAACTTCCTTACTATGAGAGAGAGAGAAACAGACTCAGAGAAAGAGAGAAACAGACTGAGAGAGAGAGAGAAAGAGAGAGAGAGAGAAAGACAGGAGAGAGAGAGAGAGAGCCAGCAGTAGGATGAGTAATCCTCTGTTACGTAGGTGGTTACCCAGCTCTACACCAAGGCTTTGTCCTTTGGACACTGCCAACTTCTTTCTCGGACGACATGTGATCCCCGCAGAACTGCAATAGCACACAATATCCAAGAGTTGTATATTGCTTTTTAGGTTATTCCGCCCCCTTAAATCCTCAAATTCACTGCTCCTAGGTATGAATTAAACAGAACTACGCCTCCACGGCACACCTTAATTGAAATCTTCCTCTTTCCCTCCAACTGATCTTTCCTCTACGACCTCTTAACCCCCGACGTTCTCGAACATGGCCCGAAATCCCTTACAGTGGCAAATATTCATTTTTCTCTCCTCTTAGAAACATACATTCATTGTTCTTTTGTCACTGAGCAGCGCGACTTGTGAGGAATATTTAGGTCTCCCTTCTAAGTAACCTCGTCAAAAGGAAACGGGTGTTCTAAAATACTACGAGAATGTGTAAGAAAATTTGAATTCGTAATTATTAGCAGTAAATTTCCGTTAGAAAGAATTCGACATGATCACCTAAAGTCGTTCGTTATAAAACAAAATATTCTTAATAACATGATTCATATTTTTCAAGAAATTTTAATTTAATAACAAAGTTCGAAAATTTGACATTAAAATTTTCCTTTAAAATGTTTTCACCTTCAGATGTGCTTATAAAAACAAGTAATCATAAAAAAATTTCGAAACAACACTTCACTTGTACGTAAGTAAATGGAATACGTATACGTAATCACATCACACCAACTTCATTTGTACAGATTCTGCAATTTTGTTTTTTGTACATGTCCTTTTTTGACTCTAGAAATCAGAAAGATTTGCAGGGAACGCATACTTGGAAAAAAATATCATCAGAAAAGTTTGTCTGTCAAACAGAAGTCATCGCTCTTTCCACGTATATAAGTTAGTCACGGAAAAAGTATCATTGACTGGCACCGGGAATCGAACCCAGGGTCTTCCAGTTACGCGCCGTATATGCTTCCACTGATCCACAGCGGCCTCGAATTCCTTCAGACTCAAATACACTAACTGGGAAGCCAATTGGCAGATTGCTTCTTGGAGCCCCACACGATGCTGGGGATTCACCAAAGATGGTAAGCAGCAACTGAACAAATAATTAGAAGGCGAATGAAAAATTAATACAGACAACTGACGTGGACCAGGAACATCAAACAGAAGTCATCGTTCCTTCCACGTGTGTCTGATAGGAAACGAAATAATGCACTTTTTAGAACCATTAAAGTGCCTCCGATGTATTGATATTTGGCAACGCAGTCGTTAAGTCTTCGTCACGTCTTTACTGGGACATCTTGCTTCGTCGATCGCACAAAGCAACGAACTTTCGGTCCCACTGGAATCCGCCCCTCTGGAATCAAGCATTGATTGCCATTTTTACTTTTAGCCGGCTGGTTAATTCGGCAATCAGGCCCGAGTGCATGCAGACATTTGTACAGAATCTGCAATTTTGTTTTTTGTACATGTCCTTTTTTGACTCTAGAAATCAGAAAGATTTGCAAGGAACGCATACTTGGAAAAAAATATTATCAGAAACGTTTGTCTGTCAAACAGAAGTCATCGCTCTTTTCACGTATATAAGTTAGTCACGGAAAAATTATCATTGACTGGCACCGGGAATCGAACCCAGGGTCTTCCAGTTACGCGCCGGATATGCTTCCACTAATCCACAGCGGCCTCGAATTCCTTCAGACTCAAATACACTAACTGGGAAGCCAATTGGCAGATTGCTTCTTGGAGCCCCACACGATGCTGTGGATTCACCAAAGATGGTAAGCAGCAACTGAACAAATAATTAGAAGGAGAATGAAAAATTAATACAGACAACTGACGTGGACCAGGAACATCAAACAGAAGTCATCGTTCTCTCCACGTGTGTCTGATAGGAAACGAAATAATGCACTTTTTAGAACCATTAAAGTGCCTCCGATGTATTGATATTTGGCAACGCAGTCGTTAAGTCTTCGTCACGTATTTACTGGGACATCTTGCTTCGTCGATCGCACAAAGCAACGAACTTTCGGTCCCACTGGAATCCGCCCCCTCTGCAATCAAGCATAGATTGTCATTTTTAGTTTTAGCCGGCTGGTTAATTCGGCAATTAGGCCCGAGTGCATGCAGACATTAGCCTCGGAGGACCTAAAACATTCCGCAATTTTCGCTATTCCCGGAAGGTTGGCCCTTCCAAAATTTGACCTTTCGCAAATTCGATAAATCTTCATTTCTCAGTAAACGCTCACACCTGATCAACTAAACTCTTCTGTACAGACATTTAGCTTGAAGGCATCAACAACTTTCAGATTATTTCAGTATCAGTTGTGTATAAGTTTCAAAATTTGGTGAGCTCTAATTGTATGTAATCTATGAAATACAGCTTGAAGAAAATATCGTGTTTTGATGATAGCTACAGTCGGTTGAACGGTCAGAGGTAAGCTATCAATTCTTGCAAAACGAAACAGTCTCCAAGAATAAATGTAATGTAATCTTAAACACCAAGAGAACCAAAAGTCGTATTAATATTGTATCTCTTATCCTTCTGATGCTAAATATTATTTGAAATTTTATTTACCCTGGTGTGCAAAAATTACGGACGAAGAGGAGAAATTAGCTTAACAGCGGAACTAGCAGGCAGAATGGACCGAAATACCACTCAGGAATTAGACTAGGGTCCGGTACTGTAGGGCATAAATATTGAAATATATATCTCTCTGAAGGTTAGCACATTTTTCTCTAAAAAATAATTTATATTATGAAATCTAAATATTTCAATTTAGTTGTGTCAACTCTAAACCAATTTTCGAAAACTCCTGACAAGGGGTGTTAATTTAAAGCAACTGTAAGTGTACCAAAAGATACACGGGTGTGAAAAAACTAAGGACGAAGAGGAGAAATTAGCATAACAGCAGAACGAGCAGGCAGAACGGGCCGACAGACCACTCAGGAGATAGATTTGGGTCCGGTACGGAAGGGCATGCACATATATGCAGCATGATGTAGGGACGGGGGCGGGGGAGTGTCGGAGGGGTATAAAGCACACGGGCGGTGTACGCTCAGCAATTATGTGAAAGCTATTGCACGGTGTACATCGGTTTGAACGACGTAGAGTTGCTGTCATCGTGTGATATGGCCAACAGGCAATCCAGTAGACGACTTTACCCGATGTCGCGTCATTGGGAATTTGGAAGAAGGTCGAAGTGTGTCTAGTGTTGCCGAGGAGTTCGGAATCGCTTACGGCATCGTTTCAGGAGCTTGGAGAGCATTTCAAATGACAGGAACAGCTGTCTGAGAGATTAGCAGTGGTCGTCTACGAGCAACCACGGTGGCGGGCGACCGGTAAATTGTCCTGCAGGTGAAAAGAAACAGACGGCAGACAACGGGAGAAATCGCAAGGCACATGCAACAGATAACTGGACGTCCGTTGACGCGTTTTACCATGGCAAGGCGGCTGCACAAAGGTGGTCTATTTGCACGACGACCAGTACGGTGTGTATTATTAAAGCCTACTCATCGGAATCGGCGGTTCCTCTGGTGCCAAGATAACAAGAACTGGGCACATCAGCAATGGGGTCGAGTTCTCTTTACGGATAAAAGCCGATTTAGTCTGAAGAGCGATTCTGGACGTATACACATCTGGAAAGAGCAGGGAACACGAAATCACACCTCCAACATCATCGAAGGGGACTGGTTTTGAGGTGGCGGAGTTCTCGTTTGGGGCGGTATCATGCTTGGTAGCCGTACTGACCTCCATATCGTCCAAAGAGGTTTGATCACTTGTGTTCGCTTTTGTTTCGAGGTTCTCCTTCCTCACGTGAGTCTGTTTATAGGTGCTGTGGGTCCTGAGTTCCTCTTCATGGAAGACAACGCTACACCTCATCGTACAGTGACTGTCGCAGAGCTGTTGGAGAGTGAAGATATTCAACGCAGGAATTGGCCTGCAAGTTCTGCGGACCTAAGTCAAATCGAACACGTGTGGGACCTTCTCGGGAGACGCTTGGTAGTACGTCACCAGCCGCCACACCAAGACAACCAAAAGTCGTATTAATATTGTATCTCTTGTCCTTCTGATGCTAAATATTATTTTAAATTTTATTTATCCTGGTGTGCGAAAATTACGGACGAAGAGGAAAAATTAGCATAACAGCGGAACGAGCAGGCAGAACGGACCGAAATACCACTCAGGAGATAGACTAGGGTCCGGTACTGTATGGCATGCGCAATTATGCAGCATCACGGGGGTGCCGGACGGGTATAAAGCACACGGGCGGTGTACGCTTAGCAATTCGGTGAAAGCTATTGCACGGTGTACATCGCTTTGAACGACGTTGAGTTCCTGTCGACGTCGTTCAAACCGGCACCCGTGTGATATGGCCAACAGGCAATCCAGTAGACGACATATGGACGACTTTACCCGAGGTCGCGTCATTGGGAAGTTGAAAGAAGTTCGGAGTGTGACTAGTGTGGCCGAGGAGTTCAGGATCGCTCACAGAATCGTTTCACGAGCTTGGAGAGCATTTCAAACGACAGGAACAGCTGTCCGAGTGTTTAGCAGTGGTTGTCCACGAGAAACCACGGCGCTGACTGACCGGTATATTGTTTTACAGTCGAGAGAAGACAGACGGCAGATAGCTGGAGAAATCCCAAGGCACATGCAACAGACAACTGGACGTCATTTATCGTGTTTAACCGTAGCCAAGAGGATGGACAAAGGTGGTCTATTTGCACGACGACCAGTACCGTGTATGCCACTAACGCCTGCTCATCGGAGATGGCGGTTTCTGTGGTGCCAGGAACACAAGAACTAGACACATCAGCAATGGGGTCGAATTTTCTTTACGGATGAGAGCCGCTTTTGTCTTACGAGTGATTATGGATGCATACACATCTGGAGAAAGCAAGGAACACGCAATCACACCTCCAACATCATCGAAAGGGATCACTTTGGAGGTGGATTAGCTCTTGTTTGGGGCAGTATCATGCTTAGTAGCCGTACTGACCTCCACATCTTCCAAGGAGGTTCAGTTACTGGTGTCCGCTATTGTACCGAGGTTCTTCTGCTTTTCGTGCGTCTGTTTAGAGGTGATGTGGGTCCTGAGTTCCTCTTCATGGACGACAACGCTACACCTTATCGTACAGTGGTGGTCACAGAGCTGTTGGAGAGTGAAGATATTCAACGCATGGATTGGCCCGTAAGGTCCCTTGACCTAAATTCAATCGAACACGTGTGGGACCTTCTCGGGAGACGCTAGGCAGAACGTCACCAGCCGGCAGCAACGATTCCGCAGTTTTTCGGCAGCCGCCTGTCACATGGACCTTTCTGTCTTCTGTCCAAATGTGCTCGAAGCTACCTTTTCAATAAAGTGCCTTTGTATCCTTTGGATTCCTTGTTTGGACGGGTTTGCTCACTTTTCCCATATTCTTGCATTTTGGAGATCTTATGGTATGATGTGAGTCGATGTGGAGCACTTCTGCACGACGTTACATTCGAAAAACCGTCTTGTCCTTAATTTTTGCACGCCAGTGTTTGATTTAATAGTGCTTTTTATGAAACATATATAACGGTACTGAACATGAAATATATATCATTTTATGCAAGTAGGAAAAGAATTCACCCGAAGACATAACTCTTCGTAAAAAAAAATACGAAGCCATAATTCTGCATATAAAAAATATATTCTTCATAAAAAAAAAATAAGTTCCCGGACGATGTAAATTTTCAAGTTTTCTGAAGGTTACATGGAATACAGTGAAAATATGCCAATAATAACAATACTACATCTTGTTAAGAAATTTATAAATTTATAATATCACAGGCAACAAAGTACCCTGTTTGACAATTGAAGCAATATACGAAAATATTTTGAGTACTGATAGTGTCGTGTGATTAAATATTAAAATTTTGTTCACCTCCATTAGAAATTTAAAACGATTCTTTGCAAGATTAGGATTTTACATAGTATTTCCAGATATTTCCGATTCAGAAAAATCACTTTGCGAAGTTACCCCAATCTAGTTTGTTCAGATACAAATAAATAATAAGTTATTTTTCGGTCAGTAATTTAGTACCCTACACTTCTGATACGCCACCTTCATTTCGTAAAGTTATATCATTTGTAGAAGCATACGAATTCGAGTAACACTCGCTGAAAAACTTGTCTTCTTTCTTTTCCGCCCAAACATTTCTGTGGCAAATTGGCATTCCTTTCCAATTATTTTCAACAGTTTCCGCCAAAGGTAGTCATGATATCATAGTCTGTAGCCCCGAACTCGGTTTTTTTTGTGTGTATTGTGCGTTTTAAATGGATTTGATCATCTTAAATGATTGTACATCTAATGATCATCCATCTAATGATTTTGCATCTAATTGATTGTGCATCTTAAATTAGATTTCCAAAATCCGCCATTATTTTGTATTCCACAGACGCCCGACATATTTTAGACCACTGTCTTAATTTCTGAAATTACTCATAATTCCTTTTATATCTTTGAATTATAATTTTTACCGTCTTTGTGAAACTTTTGGAATCAGTCGGCAAATAAACATTTCTTTACTCTTCCGCTGATTCTCTGTTATGGTTTTTCAGGCAGTATTATTATTATCAACAAAAGGAAAAGAGATGAAAGCCGCAATTTAACATGCAAACAGATACCTATCTCCGTACAACATATCATTACAGAAATTGCGAAAACATTTTTTGAAGCATTCTACCTACCTAAAGGAATGTTAGCTACTAGACGTAAACCCATATATTTACTAAATCCTTACCCAAATAATTTTAAATAAAACTTATTTTACAAGTAGTGTACTTAAAACTATGCGCTTTATAAAATCAATACTTTTTTAAGATAAAACTTTATCCAATTTCGCATTAAATGTGTGTGTTAAGGAAGCATTTATAAAATATTTGCTTATGTCATACGTCATATTATTATTACATATGATATTTATAGTATACTTTTCGCTTCTTCTGGGACATTTTCTTACAGAATATTTTCCTTGAAACCTCTTTCCATTTATCACATGTTTCTTCTAGAGAAAAGCATGATTATTAAATACATATCTGTTTTTCGGAAAAAGGCGAATGTTGATGCCTAATAATGCTCCCGTGCTGCTTCTGTGGCAAAATTGATTAATTAAACTTATAAATATCTGTATTTTTTCGGTTGTGTAAATCACCCCTCATTAAGATAAATATCAAACATTTAATAAATCAAGAGAAAAAATTTTTGGCACAGATATCTGAGATTCATCGCAAATTCAGTTAAAATATTTTCATTTCACATATTTGACCGTGCAATTTAGCTGGCTACTTATCTGCCGTCAGCAAAAGTTAAATGTATATCCTATTTGCAGTGAAACAGATTTGTGGAATTTTTGTGTTTATATGAAATCTTCAGAGAAAATAAAAAAATTCTAAAGTTATACCTGTAAACTCTCACATTATTCGACAGAATTCTCTCTTTGAGAGATTTACAAGTTTACTGCAGTACAATCGCGCATATTTCTAAACCACGGAGAAATAAAATTTGAACATTTTAAAATTATTATGCGAATTTAATACGCATAAATTTTATTATGTATATATTTTTTATTGGATGTTTAACGACCACCGTGAGCAACTCAATGGGCTATAACCCAGCAAAAACACAAGTGCTGGGAAACTGCTGGCCACCAGTTGGCAGTGATAGGTCACTGCTGGCTGAAATCTGCGGCTCACGGCCCGATAGCGGTCCGTTGGTGGCAGCGCTATCAGTTGGCGAGCCAGTGATGGCCCTGCAGCATCGCCGTTAGTTATGGGCCTCCAAGCAAATGCCACTAGTGGCCCGTTGCTGGCAAGCAATGCAACCCCAACAGCAGGTGGAAGCAACGGGACTGCACATGCGCAGAAGCAACGCTTGCTGTGTCTCTCATGGTACCAGTTAGTTGAAGACGACGCTATCGCCATCGTGTTATTTTAGTGGATATTAAGAAAACAAATCCCTATGTAGAGAGGCGAATTAATTTCCTAACGAAATTCCACGTCGACGAAGATATAAAACTAAGCTATGAAATACTAGATTAGAGCCATGAAATACACACACTCCATTCCCATGAATAACAATTCATGGGAATGAAGTGGGTGAATAACAAGAAAAAATGTAAACCGCTTGAAACAAATGTCTTGGAAAACCGTTAAATAAAACGTTTGTTGAGAAAAGCAAAAGAATTATACGCGTACAAAATTTATTAATTATTTGAAAGAAAAAAAAGCAACGCTATGTGGATATAATGTACTCATCCATGGGTTGAATACACAAGACTGGGAGGATTTCATTTCTAAAAATAACGAGAAGTAAAATAAAATATCTTTCCTCTTTAAAACAAACGTAGCTTCGGACAACGGAAAGGAAAGATACAACGTTTAAAATGTAACAGAATGTAACATGAACCCGGATAAATATATATTAATTCAACAATCTCTTTTTCAAGACGACAAGGACAGTACAAAACTTTGGAAAGCGACCCTAAGTATGTACGCTCCTTGAAAATGAGTGAAGTTCCTTTAAGGTAAAAAAAAAAAAAAAAACCTATTGTTACGTTGAAAAAAAAATTATGAATTATATGAAACTGACTTTTATGAAAAATACCTCGCAATATTGTTAACTGTAAGAGGGAACCATTCGATTTCATATTCCGTACAAAACAGACAACTTTAAGCACAAGCGCGTGCGGGGTAAATTAGTCCGGTCGGTAGAGAACTCAGCTCCCACGCAAGTGGCCCTGGTTCGTATCCACGCAGATTCAAACAGCCGTTTTTCCGGTCTGTTGAGAAAATTTCCCCAGCGCAGTTCTAAGATTCGGAAGTTTCGTAAGAAAAAAAGGTGTATCTTTGGGGAACTGAGGTTAGCCTTGATTTTTTTTATGGCTACTACTGGGGCTACTACTGGAAATTGGCAGACAATATTCGGCAAGCCACCAGTTACGTCACGTGGTTTCCGTCTGCCACTACCGGCACACTAGCGGACCACATTAGGCTAGCCATCATTTCTGGCACGTGCTTGCAGGGCCGCTGAAGGGCCACTTGTGGCAGCTACTGCTTCTAATGGACACCTGAGGGCCCTGTTCTGGCATATGACAACTGATGGGGTGCCAACTGTTGGCCAGCGGTTGGCCTGAAATGCTGGCCCTTCTGTTGGCCGCCTGGACATTTTATTGACGGTTCGGCTGCGGCAACATAGTGATGGGCGATTGCTGGTAGTGCTGGCTGCCAGCAATGGCGCACTTGTCGCCCAGCAATAATGTTTTTGCTGGGAAGCAGTCTTGCGTCCCTAGTTTAGGGTCACTGGTTCCAGGGAAGGGTGAGAACCAGTGCCGTAAGACAAGCACAACATCCATGCCTCATCGGGATTTGAACCCGGACCCCTTTCGGACGAATGATCAGAAGCCACCGCTTTGACCATTGCGCCACTACATTAACCACTGCGCCACGGCTATTACATTTTCAAGGAAAAAATTGTGGTAATGACCAGAACGATTCTATTTCTCTGTACAACGTTCTTGAACCTACGACTACAGTACTAACTATTAGCGTTAAAGAGGGGGAAATGTATCAACGGTGTCGAATTTTCAATGATTTGCCCTGAAGAACATGAAAGTGCGCCACAGATGTCAATCGAGTGTCACTGAATTCCGGAAAGCCTCAATTATAAATCGGTCATGAGTTCCCCACTACTATAATTCATCTTCACATCGACATATGTAATGTAACAGCAGGTAAGATTTCAAATTATCCAAAACTGTCAAATAATATTTACAGAAAAAAACGTTCCTATAAATAACTTATGAAATTTGCGGTAGTGCTGACTTTTTGACTAAATTTTGTCAAAGAAAATTCCTGAACTTTCTTCTTGAAATATACTAAAATGCTCTTGAAAATATCAAACGATTTCTAGTTTTACAAAATGAGGAATGTGTCCAAAGTATCAAAATTTGATTCCCTACCTTATTTGGTTAAGCATCCAAAGAAATTTAGGAACTTCGGCTTGAAGCAAGGACTTAAAGAAAAGGTAACAGAAAATGTAGGTTACTCTTATTTTCTTTCCATCTGTTTCCATTCCTCACTACATTGTACCCCTAAAACAGTAAATATGTCAATTAATACGTCGTTGTTATTTTTTCTGATAATCATTTGACGAACATCATCCGTTGCTACAATTTTATGCAAGCGTTGATTATAATTCTTAATCCTCTTTTCCCACTGGGAGGAGCACACATATAGTACAATTTACAAAGTACAGCAAATACGTCTATCGAAGATCTAAAAGCCAAAGACCAAACTTGACAGTATTTCAAAAAAAGAAAACATAGCGTATCACAAAGGAGATGTATTTTTTTTTCACACAAAAACGAACACACTATGCCGCCCGAATTCCTGCGCATAAATGGCACGAAGTGCAAACAATCTTTGATGTTTATTGTTCAATCTGGAGGACTGATGGATGTTACATTTCTTCATATGTAATTTTCGTCATGAAGAAATACTGTGAATTGCCGCGGAAATGAAAAAAAAGACATTATTTTAAGGGTACCATAGATGAAGTAAACACTGTGCACAACGCAGCGAGAGATGTCGCTTGAGGATAGATGGATCTGACGTTTTCTTTCATGCCACCCCAGAACGATTCCACAGGATTTAAAATAGGGGAGCTTGGGTCAACTGCATGGTTCCAAACTCAGATGTGTTTTCCTCATCGATCCTGCCTGGGTTGTTTCGGCCTCTGTGGAACGGCAAATTGCCCTGCTGGAACATACCAGCGGCCGCAGGATGCGCGATAGCCATGAAAACGTGTAGGTGATCTTCCAGCACATGCTCGTTCCCCACAGCGGTTCAAAACATCTCCAGACACATTCTCGGACATAATGTGTTCCATTATGATGCTCCCCAGTCCTATACTCACCACCACCTTGAACAGAGCCGATCTGACAGGACGAGCAAATGGCCTTATGTTTCGGCACACTCCCGTCAGTTCGGTCCAGCTTAAAATGCGATTCATCTGACCACAAGATACATCTCCACTGTGCGTAGGCCCATTTTTGATGTTCTCGCTTCCAGGCGAGGCGTACTTTTCGATGACGAGCAGTCAACAGTGGCCCACAACTGAACAATGGCACATGACCTATGCTTGTTTTAGAGTTCACGATTTCGAGGAAAGGAGCTTTTATCTTTTTTTCTTTCGCCATGAGGGAACGCCCTCGCTGTTAATTTCAACCAACAATCAACGCTGTACCCGACTTTTGCAAAAGAAGAAATTCGAATTATTTATGGCACTAAAAAATTCGTAACACTAATGTATCGGAAGTCAGCCCCCTAGGCGCTAAGGAATAAAAAAATCTCGATATTTATTAACATCGATGTTTTGCCAACAATGATCTATATTTTAACCAAGATGTTACAGAAGCCGATACAACGAAAACACATCGAGGTTTCGTGACCGATGTTTGAAACTGGTAGAGAATATCTTCTACGAATGGTAAATGCATTTCTTTTTGTTACATTCGTATAAAGAGGAAATAAACATCACCTTTCTGTTGGCTGTTTTAGTTGATTCGTTGGCAAAAACCGAGATCTTTTACTCCAAGGCATCGAAAAAACATCGAGGTTTCCACCGATACATCGGAAAAATATCGAACGTTTTATGAAGTATTATTAGTTCATCATCATCATCATTGTCAACCATTATCAATCCACTGCTGGACGAAGGTCTCCCCAAGTTTCCTCCACAACGGTCTGTCTTGTGCCAGTCTCCTCCATGTCACTCCCGCATATTTACGAATTTCATCCACCCATCTCCCATGTGGTCTTTTTCTGGGTCTTTTCCTGTCCCTTGGAATCCAATCTAAAATTTCGGCTGTCCATCTAAGGTCTGTCCTTCTGGCAGTATGTCCAGCCCATTGCCATTTCAGGGATTTAACTCTGATCATGATGTCTTCCACTCTCGTCATTTTTCGGATCCACGAGTTCCTCTTCTTATCTCTCCTGGTTATACCAAGCATGCACCTCTCCATGCTTCTTTGAGTTGTTTGCAGCCTTTGTATGTCTCTTTTAGTTAAGGTCCACGTCTCTGCACCATACGTAAGCACTGGAAGGATGCATTGATCAAACACTTTTCTTTTAAGACATAATGGCATATTGCTCTTGAAAATTATGCTGTTTCTTCCAAAAGCTCTCCAGGCAAGTTTTGTACGCCTATTAATTTCTTCATCAATGTGACCCTCACTTGATATCTGCTGTCCAAGATAAACATACGTATCTGTTATCTCCAGTTTTTCTCCATCAATCGATAAATCTTCATTTCTTGTAAAAGCATTGAACATCACTTTTGTCTTCTGAAAGTTCATTTTGAATCCCACTTCTTTACTCTTGTCAGCAAGTTCCTGGATCATACTCTGCAGCTCTGATGGGGTAGTTGCAAAAATGACTACGTCATCAGCAAAACGAAGGTGGGTTAGATAATCTCCATTAATCTTTATCCCTTTGTTTTCCCAGTTCAGTGATTGAAAGACATTTTCCAATGTGGCATTAAAGAGCTTCGGAGATATGGTGTCACCTTGTCTCACTCCCTTTCCAATTTTTATATGTGTTGTATTTTCAAACAGCCGAATCTTTGCACTTGCATTTTCATAGATGTTATTAATAATATTAATGTATGCATCTTCAATACCGCAGGATTTCAGAGCTGTGGTAACTGCTGATGGTTTCCCCGAATCAAAGGCTTTTTCATAATCGATAAAAGCTATGCACAATGGAAGTTCATATTCCCTTGCTCTTTCAATTAGTTCTCTCAGTACGTGGATATGATCTATTGTGCTGTAGCTACTCCTGAATCCAGCTTGTTCTCTCGGTTGAGCCATGTCCAGTGTTACCTTCAAGCGGTGTGAAAGAACTTTAGTGAAGATTTTATAAACCACTGATAGGAGGCTGATAGGTCTGTAGTTCCTGAGATCCTCAATGTCACCTTTTTTATGTAGCAGGATCATTGTAGCATTGTTCCAATCCTCAGGAATCTTCCCTTCATTAAGGCATCGAGTGAAAATTTGGGTGAGTACTGTTTCAATTTCTCCACTTGCTTCTTGTATGATGTCTATAGTAATTCCATCTTCTCCTGGAGCTTTCCCCCGCTTCATGTTCTTGATTGCATGAGCAACTTCTGCTGGGAGTACTGGAAGAACTCTGGTACCTTTCATGATGTCTGGAGTACATGTATCATCCCTTTCATATAATTTGGAGTAGAAATCTTTCACTCTTGTCAAAATTTCGCCTCTATTTCTTGTTATAGAACCATCTTCTTTTCTCAGAGCCATAATCTGTTTTCTTCCCTTACTGAGATGTCCCTTTGCTATCTTAAGGCTTTGGTTGTTTTCAATTGCTTTCCTCACTAGCTCACAGTTGAATTTCCTTACGTCTTCAGTGATACTTTTTTGTGCTGTCTTGCATAGCTCTATATATTCCACTTTGGAAGTCACATCTTCTTTAGTTGTCCTCATCTCTCTTCTTTTTTGCATCAACATTTTGGTTTTTCCTGATAATTTGTTCACATGCAACTTGTTCTTAGACCCAGCTAATTTTGTTGCTGTTTCCATAAGAGCTTTGGTTACTTTTCTGTTAACTTCAGAAATATCCACTTCTTCCGATGTTAGGCCTTCTAAAGCAGAGAATCTGTTCTTCAGTTCCAACTTGAAAGTATTATGGTGTTTTTTAAGGTTGGTTATGTCAATACATTTTGTTTGTCTTATGAGCTTGCCACGTTCCAGTTTAGTGTTGAGGTGCATCTTACATCTCACCAATCTATGGTCACTACCTGTGTTGAACTTGTTCAGCACACTGCAGTCTTCGACGACGAATTTTTTGTTACACATAATAAAATCAATTTCACTTGTCGTCCTAATTGGATGTCTCCATGTCCATTTCCTATGTGGCTTTTTCTTGAAAAAGGAGTTCAAGATGAAAAATCCTTCTGCCTCTGCAAACTCAACGAGAGTATTTCCACGCTGGTTTCTGTTGCCGTGACCGAATTTACCTACTGAAGTTTCATTCTGTTGCCGGTGCCCTATTTTTGCATTGAAATCTCCCATAATTATCTTCAAGTGTTGCTTACCTTTATTATTTAGATGACGAATTTCCTCATAAAATTCTTCAATTTCTTCTTCAGGATGACTTGTGGTGGGTGCATAAGTTTGAATAATCTGAGCCTGGTATCTTCTCGATAGTTGGATAACGAGTCGTGCAGCTCTGTCAGAGGAACTTTCAACTTCTACCACTTTATCCTTCAGTTTCTTGTTTATTATAAATCCAACACCACTAGTCCTGCCAGTATCTGTCCCACGATAATAGAAGAGATGTCCACTTTTCAGTTCAATGAGATCTTCTCCTTTTCTCCTTACCTCACTTAGCCCGACGATGTCCCACTTGATCCTTTGTAGTTCCTCTTCCAATTCAAGAAGCCTTGAATCAGAAGATAGGGAGCGTCCATTATAGGTAGCCAAGGTCATTATCAAATGGCAGCCTAGTCCGGTCCTCCGGGGATTCTTAGCACCCTCTGCCTTCATGTCGCACTGGCCGCTGCCTTGGCCAGGTACATTCCAGCTGCCGGAGACTGAGGGCCAAGATTTAAGTTGTAGAGTCATTTTGGAGGTGTTTGGCCATAACTCACCACGCTGGCGAAGCGGGTTGGTGAGTGTGGGATAGCATTTCCTCTGATCCCGATGGTATAGTTATACCGCTATTGGCGGTCGTCAGAGCCCCTTTAGTGGGAACAGGATGCACCACGAGAAGGCGGGGTTGACATTTGTCAAGGAGAGGCTGTGATGTTACGCATCACCTGACCTTACATTATTAGTTACTTCTGGTTAAATTTGGGAGCAATCACCATTATATTGAACAGGTTTTACGCATCGATGTGCCCATTTGCTGCTGCATATCAGAAAGTGTGAAATCTTTGACTTGTTAGAAAGACATCGTGGTGCACGTCAATACATCGTACGTTTTAACGAATATTGCGTTACTAGATGTTGAATTGTTGGGTATCACTCTTACATTGAACACAGATTTTACAAAGCTATTGCCCATTCATTGCTGCAGATGGACAAGTGCGAATTCTTCAGTTTATTAGCGAAACATCGAGGTTCCCACCGATGCATCGAGCATTTTAAGAAATATTATGTTATTGGATGTTAAACTTGTGAGTATCACTGTTATATTAAAGACAGATTTTACTAACCGTTTGCCCTGTTACTGGTGCATGTGGAAAAGTGCGTGTTCTTCAGTTTATTAGCAAAACATCGAGGTTTATAACCAATGCATCGAACAAAAATAGACGTTTCTACTACTACATCGAGCATTTTAATAACAATTATTAGTTATCCGATGTTATTGGTGAGTAATCACTATTATATTGAACAGAGATTTTGCACATCAATTGCGTATTTACTGCTGTACATTGAAAACAACGAATGTTACGGCTTATTAGCAAGAACATCTAGGTTTTCACCGATACATTTCCATCCTATCAATGTTTTGGGATTGAGAAACCATCGACGGGCCTAAGTAACAGCTGACAGCACGTGAGTACAACAATGGTTACAAGTTTCCCTAATATTTTTAATTTATATAAATTAATTTTTCGAACAAATTACTGCATGTAGAACCATATGTGCTTGCATTGTGTTCATGCCCAGCAACATGAAATCATAGGTTACTACCCTACTCGGTAATTAAACCAAGTAGTTAAAACACTGTAGAAGTACCACATGTAATCGCACGCGGCGTTTGCCAACACGTTTGTTCATGTCTTAGGTCGTATTTTTACTATTTAAACATCGTAACGTTAATTTTGAGATCAGTGATGTCCTCAGCATTGTCACCCACTCCCATCTGCCGGGAGGCGGGGGTACAGTTGGAATAAAAACGGAAAATAAAATGTCTATTTTATATGTTTATGTTTACGTTTTTTTTAAGACACATATGATTTAAAAACAGTTTGTTCAAAATTTCGTGTGCTTCACGAAGTCCGTAAAAACATTTAAGTAATGAAGTTTTCCTGAACACATTAGGCAGCAAAAATGCTCGTTGATATTTGTTCGTGAGGTCATTAATAAGTAGGAATTGAGAACATCGTGCAACTTTCTGTTCAGTTCTGCTTTAATAATCCCCCTCAACCCAGTGTTCAGCTTTTTGAAGTTATATCAAAGTAGTGGACAAAATAATGCGAGTATGATATCGTGAATCAAACGAATCCTTAATGTTTGAAAAAATGTTGATCCAATATAAATTGTACAAAAAAAGCCATGTGTAGTGCTTTCGAAAGATTTGAGGATGGGCAAAGCAGTTTCTTATAGTTTTCGCTGTGTTGCCCGAAAAAAAAGTTGTATTAAAGAATCCTGTAAATTCTTCAAGCATCTTGCATAATTCTGGGTACCCTTGAAAATACGCGGCCCGGGGCTGCAGCCCTCCCTAACCTGCCTTACAAATGGGCTCTGTTCTTGTGTGACCACAGGCGCAAAGCCAGTAAACCGAGATTTTGCTACCACGCAAAATCTTCACACGATACACCCAGCCGCCAGTATACACCTGGACCTGGTTTACTGATGTTTACACACACTTTATGAATTTCTCCCCACGGCCCAACAGCCAACACCAATCAAACTCCCGAGCATGAATGGGCAAAAAACCTGGATGTTTTCGAACATCAATGTTGAAGAAGCCGGTACATCGAAAAAAATTCTGGTTTCATTACAGATGTTTGGAACTGGTAGAGAATATCTTCTACGTAAGGTAGATGCATTTCATTTTGTTACATTTTCATAAAGAGGAAATATCACCTTCCTATATACTGATATAGTTGATTCGTTGGCGAAAACCGAGATCTTTTCCTCGAAGTCATATGAGCCGATGCATTGAGGAAACACCAAGGTTTAGACCAATACATCGAAAAAACATCGAACGCTTTAAGAAATATTATTAGTCATTTGGGGTTGAATTGGTGAGCAATCACCATTCTATTGAACAGATTTTTCCCACGGATATGCTCATTCGCTGCTGCAGATCAAAAAGCCTGAAAATTGCGACTTGTTAGCAACACATCGAGGTTCACACCGTTATATCGGAGAAAAGATCGAGCTTTCCACCGATACATCGGGCGTTGTAACATATATTACGTTGCCAGATGTTGCAATGTTGAGTAACGCTGTTACATTGAACAGAAATGTTACAAATGAATTGCCCATTCATTGCTACAAATGGAAAAGTGCGAATTCTTCAGTTTATGAGAAAATCATCAAAACATCGAGGTTCCCACCCATGCGTCAAAGAAACATCGAGTTTTTCACGACGCATCGAACGCTTTAACAAATATTATGTGATTGGATATTGAACTGGTGAGTATCACTATTATAATAAAGAAATATTTTACAAATCGTTTTGCCCATGTCCTGCGTCAGGTGGAAAAGTGTCAGTTCTTCAGTTTAAAAGCGAAAGATCGAGGTTTACACCGATGCATCGAACAAAAATAGAGGTTTCTGCAAAACCTCTGTTCAATATAACAGTCATATACTAATGCATATTCAATATAATAGTCATATACTAATGCATATTCAATATAACAGTCATTGCTCACCAATACCGATGTTATTGGAGAGTAATGACTGTTATATTGAACTGAGATTTTACACATCTATTGCTTATTTACTGCTGCAGATTGAAATCAGTGAAATTATGAAATTTTCCATTTTTAGCAAAAACATCGAAGTTTTAACCGATAGTATCGATTTTTTGGGAATGAGTAACCACCGATGCCGATTCTCGATGTTACGCACTGATGTACCCATCCCTAATTCAAATTCTTTTTCAAGGACAACTGTACTTTTAGTAATATTCCCAAGGAACATACTGTTAAGTACTTATAAATAATAACTGTGTGTTTTTGTTTAGTAAATAAAAGATAACCATGAAACATATCACTGAATTCAAGTATTTCTAACGATATGTTTTAGAAAATGCAACTGTGGAGATCCTAATTGAGATTTCCTGCAAAAGTGAAAAACCAGATGTTATGATTTTTTTATCGAAGTGTGAAAATAATTCCGAATTATAGGCAGTAACAAATATGAGTAGCTTTAATGACGGCACGTGGAAATAATGCAGGTTAGAAACACAGATATAAGTATCATATCACATATAAATATATATAATCTACCAAGCTGAAATTTAGTGCAAAAACACTATGCTCAAATGACAGTCATATCCTTATAGACCTCCAGGTGAAAGCATTTTCGGAGAAATTCACCTGAAATTTTAGACTAACACGAATTTTAAACAACTTGCCAGCATTCCTACAATGCGTTGGGGCATAGAAAGACTACAATTTAAAAGAAAATATATTGGAACATTCTTTATTATATTTTTGTGGTTTTATATTTTCATTTCCACATGGTCTCATTTCAATATGTTGTTTCATCGAAACGAAAGAATAACAAATATTTTATCAGGAATATAAATGCCAAATTGGTTCGACCCCACGTTATATAAGGTACATCATAAGATTTGCATGGATAATAATGGATTGCCGCAATTACTTATTTTTCTGCATTATATATTAGGCAAATATGAATGCGAGATATAACCTTTCCTGTTAGATAAGGTATTGGTCATTTTGTATGAGACATCAATTCCAAGGGAAATTGTGTCACAGTGAAGAGGATTATCAGTTGTTGTTTTTTATATAATTTTTCCCGTTTTTTTATTTTTCGGGGTTTTTCGAACTTATTGAGCAATGCGATCAGCTGCAAATAGTCAAAGTCGCTAATTTAGGTCCACTCTTTCCAGGGAAGTGAGAAAAACATACCTAAAGAAACGCACAATTTCCTTCCCTCACCCCGGAATTGGAAATCCTACCTGCCTAGGCAGAATAGATTGAAGCACGCGCTTCGACCACTAGGACGACAGGACAGCTGTAGCATTTTTATGAGTTTAAACTGCGGCACCGTGTATCTGATGCAGCTGGCAACATTGATACCGCATTTTGGAAAAGCACCGTTTATGAATTCATGAAAAAAACTTGCATTCCTAAATTTCCGCACATGAAATTCTTCTCAAAAATAAACTTCACGGTAAACCGGAAGGTGCTATTGATAATGATGTGCTGGAAGACTTGATGGAGTCCATACACATAAGACCGTACGTGACTTTGGCGAGGAATTTTGTATACATTATGCAATAATTTCCTATCAGTTAACGACCACACGCAAAGTAAAGAAAGTGAAATGAACCGCTTCGGTATGTTTCTTCAGAAACGTTTATGATTATAAGCACACTTTTGCTTTGAACATTATTTTAAGAATCTGTAACTTTTTTCCTTACAGGAAGAAAATTCAGGAAAATTATATACATCAACATATTGAAGACATAGGACACAAAAGAATGGAAAAGAACAGCAGTGAACTTTCTTAAAGAAGTTTCACTGGTTTGTTTTTCCCTATTTACAGAGCTGTTTTATAATCGGTGAGAGTAAACGAAAAGTGTTGATGGCCGGGGTGAATCAATGTTGCAGGAAATAATTTCGCGGCACATACTGTATTATTTTTACAATGGGACGCATATTTTAATATCAATAACAATATGAATGCCAGTATCGTGTTTCCAACAGCAAACTTGTAGCCTACGATATTTTATTTTCGATCAGTCGAATAAAAATTCACATTCAAATGGCCGTTTCCGAAATCTCCAGTCACTTCCATTTAACGAGAAATTTTGACTTTCAATAGTGCTAGTTAGTGAGATGCACTGCTCCATGTGCGAAAGATGGACATTTTTATTTTATTACCTCTCTTAATTTAGAAATGAAAAAAGGGAAAATAGACGGCGGACAGAAAAGAAAAGAATGAGAATGATAATAACATTTTGCAGACAATTACCATCCCTGTGTTTATGCTAACTGGTTTATATCTTGACCAGGTTACACTTTTGATATCACTGTCACATATTTTGCTTAAAACACAGATGAGCATATTATTTCAGAAAATATTACTTTAGTAGAGAAATTTAGGCGTATGATCTACGGAAGTCAGGAATAGCAGACATTGTTTATCTTTGCTGAGACACTAGCATAATACCACTTAACATCTGTGACTGGAGCAATTCAGTCTCTTTTCGATGAAAGATGGAGCAAACGGTTTTTACGCTGGAATACTTCATCTAGTCGAAGCCTAAATACCTATGCATCTTTCTTTTGTTCGATCCTTCTAACGGTGACGCTTCTGAAGACTATCGTTGCAGGGTTTCTGTAATTTAAGTTTCTGATTTGCAATTTCCTTTAAAAATCAGACTTCTGGAAACGGTAACTTCGTACAATTATTAATGTAATCTAACATCTACATGCATCTTTCTTTTGTTAGATCTTTCTAACGGTGACGCTTGTGAAGACTATCGTTGCAGAGTTTCTGTAATTTATGTTTCTTATTTGTAATTTCCTTTAAAAATAAGACTTCTGGAAACGATAACTTTGTACAAATATTAATGTAATTTTACATCAACATGAACCATCGCTTCTGTTTGTGCTTCACATTTCAGAGACACTGTGATAGTTTCTATAATATAATAAAACGAACTGTAAGAACAGACATTCATGCCCAATTTTCCAGACAAAACCCAAGCAGCGTGAATGATGGGAACACTAGCTTCCTCATTAATACAGGTTAATAGGCAGATACTTATGAAAAAACTTACAGGTGAAAATTTCAGAACATATTCTGCACCAGAATGCCGCAATGTTCCGAAGTTTTTTCAAAACATGAGAAAGAAACGTTTCTTTGTTTTGTTGGGTATCTCAGTGGACAGTGCTCATTAATGTCGAGCAGTGGTCGTCAACTTGGCCCAAACGGACCACTAGTGGGAGATTCAAGCTTTCTTTATGGGCAGTGGAAGGTGTTGTCCGTTGTTATAAATATTTTTCTTCCGCCATATATCGAATACATGGCTGACATTTTCTCGAGTTGGACTTTTTAAAATAGGTTTTTGCAATTTACTTTGGAATTCTATCTTTACACATTGAATATAGAAAATAATTAAAACAAGGTAATCCGTAAGTAATGGCGTGGATTTGTTTTTTATTTGATGGAAGAAGTGAAAAACATTTTGTGTATTAATTGTGTGGTGCAAAGACAACATCTTGTATGAAAACATTTAAGTACAAGTCTGCATTCATCATTACGTATAATAATAATTATAGCTGTAAATAAGATCAAATCTAATGCCAAAGATGATATAATGTTTCTACAGCTGTGCTAGGACAACAATGAATAAATTGTTAGGTTACTTTTACAAACAGAAGATTGAAGGCCCTCAAAGGTACATGCTTGTCTCGTTTTGTAGCATTATATGATAGTGTCATACAGTTTTCTGAAAGTAATAATGAGGCTGATCTCTCTAGACAATTAAAAACAGAAAAGAATAATGCTTTTATTTGGCAGGTATTTTCAAGAGATTTTACGAAATTAATTATCAGCTTCAAGGAGCCAATGTAACTCTTATCAGCTGTAAAATTATTGTGTCATTATTTATGGAAAAACTGAATCATCTCTGTCATAAGCATTTGAAGAGAAAAGTCCATCAGTTTCTCGAATTGTCATCTATAAAAGATGGGTTGCAACTCCAGAAGAGATTGAAAGGTACAGTTACCACCTCAACGAAATTAAATTGTATATGGAAGAACGATTTATGGATATTTTGAACTTGAAGGTATGTATGACTGGATGATAATACATTTTACTGCAAATTTTGCTAAGGTTGATATGACTTGCGAAGAAGAACTATAAGAACTTGAAAATGATGAAGAGCAAATATAATTTGGATAGTGCTGGATACCAAAAACTCTGGCAAAGTACAAAAAAAAATGTCTGCGTTATATCCAAATATGTAGAAAATGATATTCAATTTATTGATACCTTTCCCTACCTCATATCTTGTAGAATCAGGTTTTAGTGCTGTCAATCACGTTATCACCAAACAGAGAAACCGATTGACTATCTCCGAAAGAGGAGTCTTTCGTTTTGTCTTTACGAAATTCGAACTAGATATCAATACATCAAACAAAGATATTCGCTGTTTCCACGTTTATAAGTGAGTCAGGGAAAAATTCTCATTGGCCCCCACAGGGAGTCGAAACCAGGGTCTTCCAGTTACGTCCTGGATATGCTTCCGTTACACCACAGCGGCCTCGAATTCCCCCGGACTCGCACACGCTAACTGCCAAACCAATTTGGCAGGTTGCTTCTTGGAGCCCCGCACAATGCTGGGGATTCACCAAAGATGGTAAACAGCAACTGAAGAAATAATTAAAAGGCGAATGAATAATAGAAGGCGAATGACCCTGGGTTCGACTCCCAGTGGAGGCCAATGATAATTTTTCCGTGACTCACTTATAAACGTGGAAAGAGCGAAGATCTTTGTTTGATGTTCCTGGTCCACGTTAAATGTCTGTATTAAGATATCAATATTTAGTGTCACAGCATCAGACCCAAGGATCTGATTAAGCATTAATTAAAGGTAATTTCAATAAACTTCATTGTTTTCACATTTAAAATTTATTTTCTTCAATTTAAGCAGCTGCCAAACTTGTAGGCCCTATATCGACGGAGATGCAGAAATCCATTAAATTAAAATTATCCAAGTAAAAACATACATAAAGCATAAATAAAAAGATAAATTTAAGTACATATATTTTACAAACCCTCCCCTCTAAAAATTGTTTCGCATTTGCGCTAAATTGAGTTACTGCGGCACCAGTGAGCGGTAAGGAAATTTTAATGTCAACAAAGACACAAAAGTGGGCGTGAAGTATTAAAACTTTGACGACCCCTGATATACCATTTGTTAAAACAAGTCAACCCGAACATCACACGTACAGAGGAACTGCTGTGCAGGTGGTATTTTTCCGATCATTTATATGTGGGTTGAAATTGAATCCCATTTTGGACAGCTTTAGTTGAATTATCGCCTGGACCAACTGCTTCTGTTTTACCACTAAAGAGCTAACAAATTATTTGGTGAAAGTTCTTTATAATCTGACGACTGAATGCGCATAAAACTTTTGTGTAATTAATATCTGTCCTCTGAACAAAGGAGTTTATTAAAACTGGATATTTTCATGATCTGTACGTTATTTTCAAACTCCCAGGAAAATTTAAACTTGTAGGTAAAAATAAAAGTGATGTTTGTTTCGGACCTATGAGTTTATGGGGTGGCCAGTTCTGAAATGTTGGAGTTACGAACATTTCATGTTACTTCTTTTAAAAACAACAACAGTTATCCACTGCGTTTTTCTAAGCTATGCAAGAGCCCTTTTTAGGTACTTACTCTATTAGTATTTTCTGAAATATAGTGTTCTAATTTGTTACACTATTTATTAAAATCAAAGTACATAACTAAACACATGCACTTTGCAATGTTTTCAGTTTTATGAACAAAATATATACAAGGTGAATAGGAAAGTCCCTTTAGCCTGGAATAATTTGCGAAAGGAGAGAGGTACAGTTATGCAAGTGAGATAACGATATAGTAAAACGAGTACGCCCGATCGAATGAAACCAATAGCAGCGCCTCATGTGGCGAAATGCGAAAGTTAGCCATTGCAAATCGGAAACGAAAAGAGATAGAGCAAAATTTCCAAATACAAAATTGTAGAGCATCAATTAAATAGTAAAAACCGATATTTTTTCCACACGATAAGATGAAATTGTCGCCTGAATACCCTAAAATGTCCGAAATCGATGAGCAACGATTCGAATCTGCATATTCACATTTCGCAAATGTAGCCGTATGCGAATGCAGATTGTGACGCTGTACCGTACCTACGATATAAAATCCAGTAGCAGGATGTATTCTGGTCAGAAGTTTAGGTCTACGTACGCTGTGTGAGAATGGCGAGCTTGGATATCCGGGTTTAAGTAAAAAATCAGGTGTATGCAACAGCGCCTACAATTATGCTAGATCTACGTCGCCGTATTACAGATGCTTGCAATAGTGTGACACCTTCCATGCTGAAGAATGTGCCTGCAGAGTTACTTTCACGAATACAAATGTGTATCGTGGGCAATGCCGAACTATTTTTTATCACTGTGCGCCAGTTTGCCTTTTTTGTTTTTGTTTTGTCTGACGTCATCAAATTGTATTGACAAAAATACGCATTTATGCAATAAATTGCTTTTACCTATGCCTGTTCCCTTCAAACTTTCACACAAAAGATCGCACATCGATTTCGGACATTTTAGGGTATTCAGGCGACAATTTCTCTCATCCGTGTGGAACAAATAAATGTCGTTTTGTACTAGTTAATTGATGCTCTACAACTTTGTAATTGGAAACTGTGCTCTATCTCTTTTCGTTTTCAATTCGCAATGGCTAACGTCCGCATTTCGCCACTAAGGGCGCTGCTGTCGCTTGCATTCCATTGGGCAAAGTCGCTTTACTAAACTGCTATCTCACTTGCATAACTGTACCTCTCTCCGTTCGCAAGTTATTTCACGCTAAAGGGACATTCCTATGCACCCTGTATATATATTTGCATGACGAAAACTATATTTCTTTGCAACATGGCTGGTGGTGATTTGAAAATAGGTAGCCTTTAAATAGGCAGTAAATTAAAACCAATTAGTAAAATCATGCAATGCATTGATTATGATACGCTTTCCAACATACTAGAAATAATTATTCAAATTTTCACTCAAGTTATTAGGATAATGGCTGTAGAATAAATCTCGCTCATGTGTCCTGACCTTTGACCCGATTTCGATGATATTCAACAGAGCCGCTTCATCATACCTCTGGAACAACATACGTTTTGTCGCAATACAAGCACTTTTAGTCAAGTTATGATTATAACGGCTGTGGAATACATTTCGCTCGCGTGTCCAGACCTATAACCCCATTTGGATGATATTCAACAGAACCAATTCAGTATGCTTCCGGAACAACATGATAACGTTTTGTTGCAATCGAAGCATTTTTACGTAGGTTATGGTGTATAAGCGCAATGGAATGGATCCCATTCCTATGCCCTGACTTTTGACCCCATTTATTCCATTTTAAATAGGGTTCATTGCAAGGTGGTACCCTGCCGTATTTTAACATTTCATCGACATCGAACCATTTTTACGCACGTTATGACGCATAAGGGCAAAGGAATGGATCCGGCTCCTGTGTCCTGACCTTTGACCACATTTCGTCCATTTTGAAAAGGGTTCATTCCCATGTTGTCCCGTACCACATACTAACATTTCATCGAAATTAGAATTGAACAATTTTTACGCAAGGTATGAGGCATAAGGGCAATGGAATGGATCCCGCTTCTATATCCTAATATTTGACACAATTCCCTCTGTTTTCAATAGGTTTTAACCCCAAGTGGTCTTCTAGCATATACTAAATTCCATTAACATCGAGCCATTTTTACGCGAATTATCGAGCAGACGGGCAGACAGACAGACGGGCAAAGCTGGAGCATATACGCTTCTTCAAGCTACGGTTGCAAAGCGTAAATGATCGTGAGGCTTTACATATCTATTTTGTGTACCAGGGAGGGTCAATTTCGATGCGCAGTAGTAAAGGTATTTTTCGACGACTCGCGCAAGACGAAACTGTGGATGCATACCTTTTGCTTTAATGTCTTGTTTAAATGCGGTTACTACAAATTATATTGTTTGTGTTTGTTTTGCCTTTATTTATTAGTATTTGATCAGTTCTTTGTGATCGGGAGTCATATTTTTATTTTGTTTCGAGAAAGATAACTATTGTGGCTAAAAAAAGGTAAGTGTTATAAGATAACTATCGTGGAAACAACAAATAAACCGTCCTATTGCTGTGCTAGAAAACTTAACGACACCACCATTCTGAGTTAGTATTTCGAAAGAACGATGCCGAATTGTGCCGTAAGCTCTGTACCCATCACAAAATAGGAAAAAATGAAACTTTGATTATTTATAATATTTCCTAAAAGATCAGATATTGCCAAAAGCAAGGCTAGTAAAATGTAAAAGAAAAGGTGTTGTTACCCAAGTGAAATGCCAAAAAGTACTCTAAATATTCAACTGAAGATGATTATGGACGTGATTTAAAAAAAGTTAGAGAATCTTCGGAAATTAATTTATTTAGAAGGAAAACCTTTCAGTGTTCTAAATAAAAATATTCATTCATTGCAGTAAAAATTAAAATATACAGGTTCCATCACCGAAACTTTAGCGAATTTCCAAAAAATAGTCAAGCACCTCTATCCGAATATTAAAAAATGCTCGCCATTTAGAGGTCGAAATGTAAAACAGAGGTTAACAAATTTAACCATGCCGTGTGTAAAAGAAAGTCGACTACATTTCGATGGCAAAAAGAAACAGATTAATGTGCCGACTAATTCAATATAAACTTTTATTTTGTATTAAAATTTCATATCCCATGACCTATCTATGAGAAAATTTCTGACGCAGAAACTAAAACTGCGGAAATTAGAATGGATAGTGGAATTTTTTTGTCGGTATAAATTTCTTATTTGTTTTGATAAAATCTCAGGTCCACAGTTCCCATCGTGTTGTTTCACAAACGCATATGACAAACAATGAATGCAACTCTGTTATATTTGTTGAGAATTCATTCTGAACAGGACATTCTTCTTTTCTTTAGTAATTGCGTGACAAAGTGAAAATTTTAAATAGAGAAGAACTTTAGCTTTTCTTCCTATAAAGTTTAAGTTCTTCCCTTTGCCTTGAGTTACGTACAAACGCTATGTTTTGCTTCCGCTGCATTCCTCCGCAGTGACCTCCACAGCGACCTCAAATGATAGAGCTAATAAGATTGTAGATAGGTAACGGACCTAAACTAAGAGATATATAAGAAACTTGTAATGTATAGTGTGCTAAAAAATTGCAAGATACACATTACAAGACGACTAGATTGTGTATCTGGTTCATGAGATATAAGATAAAGATAAAGAACTTACAGTGCTTGAACCAGTTAAAGCTCCAAGGCATGTCAAAATTGAAGAGACATACAGTTGGCATTAAATTTAATTCAGAAAATACCGTTTATTAATGTAACATTGATAACTTAAAAGTCTACAATAGTTTCCTTGGAACCTATAGTCCAGCTTCATCACGACTAAGCGTTTTCATTTCTCGCTTGTGACGAGGTTACCAGTTTCATGAGTCAAACGTCTGGTGCGACTGTCAGTATTGATGAGTGCTTTCCATGCGCTCGATAGGTATGGAGATGAATATAATTCATTTACAAGTTTATTAGGGTTTTGAAAAACGTGAAAAACTTCTAAAAAGCCTAGGTCAAATATTAATTTAGGTCTACCTAACAGGTCTGCCTCATCAAACAGAAATTGTTGCCTAATTTTCAAACAGTGCTGTGCTATGGAATATTTTTTAGTATATGATTGGTGTACTTTTAATCTGAACGTACGTGATCTCTGTGTCTGACCTATGTATAACATGCGACATTGACACTGAATGCAATAGATTCCCCAAGAGTTTATATCAGGAGTTTTGTCTGTTTTTGTGGAGTAGATCATCTTAGAAACCGGAGTGAAAATCAATTTGATGACTTAATGCTTTTTGATATTTTGAATCAAATTTCAAAGACGAATGGAAGAATTGCAAAGTTTCGTTGGGTGTTTGAAGATATCGCGGTAAAAGGAGACTGATGCTGAGGTTTAGCAAACGTTTGGATATCGGAGTCCACCAATGAATGCCTGAAGCCTCTGTTGATAACAAAATATCTCATATACCTAGTTTGTTTTGGAGGAATTCCCTTCCCACTACTAAATTAATGGCAATGTATTTACACCTAGCAAAGAAAACTGCAGTGTAATTTTGATTGCTTCCATATACACCTGCATGTGATTTGCATATATATGTAAATTTATTTACCCTTTTGATGTTCCGTACATTTAAATAACCTAATTTGGAAAGATCAGGTGACTTAATTTAAATCTTAATCCTGATCAGGATATACGCTTTTCAGAGAATAGGGTGAACTTTGCGAGGTGTTCGAAAATCTATTTTATTGCATAAAACGAGAATGTACTCAAGCGCCAAGATTCCCCATTAAGTCGGGCCAATTTGTTGGCACTCTTCTCATACGCCAGCTGATGGGAAAAAATTTGCTGATCTGAAGAATGAGAAGTCCTTTCCCGCAGCCAATAGCACTGCTCATTTTTCGAGTTCAAAATCACATACGTTATCTTCCCTAGACAAGAAAACGCTCTTGGTGAAAATCGAGGTTATTTTTTCCGATTTCTTTTAGTAAAACTTTTTTCAATAGGAGAAACTAGGGATAAAAACCTCCGGAGATCACGAATCAAGTCAGACACATATTACAATTTAGTTGTTGGTTTTAATCGCCGTATACATTTTAATGAGCGATCTGCCAAAACGATGTTTCTTCAATTCCGAGATATCAGATATATTCCACATTTTCAATGTAGGATTTCTGCGGTAAACAGGTCTTGAAGATTATTTCACTACATTTGTTTCTTAATCAATATGCGAGATTTATTCAACTTCAGTTGAAAGAAGCTCGTATAGCACAAATTCCTGTGGTTTCTCTTACCAGCATTCAAAATGCGGAGCATGACTAACCACCACGTTTTTATCCCACTGTTCTCTAGGTCATTTAAGAACATCTTTTGAAGTCAATACTACTCAAATGACTACCATCTACGCATGATTAAAATATGAGTAAACATTTATAAATCGTTTAATGGATCTAGGTAAAAGTTTACATAAGACCTTTCGGATCGTAAAATATGATCCTTCATCAGATATTACAAGTGCTTGTCATACACAATGTATATGCACAACAGGAACAATACTCAACATAATTGGCGTGATCGCTGGGACGAATCAAGATAATCCGATATTTGATTGGATATTGCTTTTCTTGGCGTTAAAGAGTTTTTGTGTCGAAATTCTTCCGGGAACAGATGTCCAGTCAATTTGAGTCAATTGATTTTACAGTTAAAATTGAAGACAACAACTCTTTAGCCCTTTTAGATTTATGGTTGGTTCGCAATCCTCGTTTTAGTCAAGTGACTTATTCGGTATTCAGGAAACCGAACTCGTGTACGTCAGTTATTCCATATTTATCGGCTCATCCCTGGTAACAAAAACATCGGCCATCACCTGTATTTTGTGACGCGCCTCCAACCACCAGCCAACCCAGCTCCTATGCGGTCAACAAATCGGTAAGATAGTTGAGTTGGTGTTGCTGAGGATCATGGATATAATGCACAGGTGGTGTATGTACTGCTTGGTATACTACGGAAGAATAACCTATCTACATTACAACCAGCCAATAACCGAACAAAGAAATTTGTAGGATCAGTCATATATGATCCTAGGATAACGTTTGCCCTCAAAAAGATCTGTAAAAGACATCTCATTGATTTTGGGGAAATAACTATTAACTTGCTCTCTTCCATCAAGAGCGATCGTGATTCGCTTGACTTAATACATAAGCATGGAGTATAGATGATACATTTGGAGCCTGTGCTGCCCACAGAAACAGAAAAAAACCTACAATGGATCTCTTTTTCGTACTCTCAGTACTAGGTTGTCTGAACATACGTTTGACATAAAAATGAAAGCAAACTCGACTGCGATGTCACGTTTAATCAACCAGAGCTCCCATGTTCCAGTTTGGGATCATGTTTCTGTACTGAACGTTCCAATGTCCAGATTACACTTCAGGTTCACAAAAAGCATTTTCATTCTTTCGGAGATACGGTTTGTAACGATAACGCATCGGAATTCATACCGCTTCATTGGAATTCAGTACTTCCCGATTCTACCCACCATTGTTCCCGGAAGAATTTCGATACAAACAACTCTTTGACGCCAACAATTACAATATCCAATCAAATATCGCATTATGTTGAATCCTCCCAGCGATCAAAATAATTATGTTGACTCCTCCAAGCGAGCAAGACAATTATGTTGACTCCACCCAGCGATCAAGCCAATTATGTTGCTGGCTGTTCCTGTTGTGTTTATATACATGTCATGAAAGCAGAGGGTGCTAAGAATCACCGGAGGACAGGACTAGGCTGCCATCTGATGCTGACCTTGGGTACGTATAATGGACGCTCCCTATCTTCTGATTCAAAGCTCCTTGAATTGGAAGAAGAACTACAGAGGAACAAGTGGGACATCGCCGGAATAAGTGAGGTAAGGAGAAAAGGAGAAGATCTCATTGAACTATAAAGTGGACATCGCTTCCATTATCGTGGGACAGATACTGGCAGAACTAGTGGTGTTGGATTTATAAAAAAACAAGAAACTGAAGGATAAAGTTGTAGAAGTTGAAAGTTGCTCTGACAGAGGTGCACGACTTGTTATCCAACTCTCGAGAAGATACCAGGCTCAGATTATTCAAGCTTATGCATACCACAAGTCATACTGAAGAAGAGATTGAAAAATTGTATGAGGAAATTCGTCATCTAAATAATAAAGGTAAGCGCACTTAAAGGTAATTATGGGATATTTCAATGCAAAAATAGGGAAACGGCAACAGAACGAAACTTCAGTAGGTGAATTCGATCACGGCAACAGAAACCGGAGGGAAAATACTCTCGTAGAGTTTGCAGAAGCAGAGGGGTTTTTCATCATGAACTCCTTTTTCAAGAAAAAGTCGCAAAGGAAATGGACATGGAGGCATTTCAATTGACTGACAAGCGAAATTGATTTTATTATGTGTAACTAGAAATTTGTCATGGAAGACTGCAGTGTGCTAAACAAGTTCAACACAGGTAGTGACCATAGGATGGTGCGATATCAGATGCACCTCAACGCTAAATTCGAGCGTGGCAAGCTCATAAAACAAACAAAATGTATTGACGTGACCAACATTAAAAAAACTTCAAAATACTTTCAAATGGGAACTGAGGAACAAATTCTCTGCTCTAGAAGGTCTAACGTCGGAAGAAGTGGACAGCTCTGAAGTTAACAGAAAACTAACCAAGGCTCTTATGGAAACGGCAACAAAAATAGCTGGTACAAAGAACATGCTGCATACGAACAAATTATCAGAAAAAACAAAACAGAATTCTGATGCGAAAAAGAAGAGCGACGAGGACAACTAAGAGAGATGTGACTTCCAAAGTGAAATATATAGAGCTATGCAACATGGTTCGAAAAGTATTACTGAAGATGTAAGGAAATTCCACTGTGAACTAATGAAAAAAGCAATTGAAAACAACCAAAGCCTGAAGAGAGCAAAGAGACATCTGAGTAAGGGAAGAAAACAGATTATGGCTCTGAGAAAAGAAGATGGTTCTGTAACAAGAAATAGTGGTGAAATTTTGACAAGAGTGAAATATTTCTACTAAAAAGTATATAAAATGGATGATACATGTACTCCAGACATTACGAAAGGTACCAGTACCAGAGTTCTTCCAGTCCTCCCAGCAGAAATTGCACATGCCATCAAGAACATGAAACTGGGAAAGCTCCAGGAGAAGATGGACTTACCGTAGAGATCATACAAGAATCAAGTTGAGAAATTGAAACAGTACCCGCCCAAGTTTTCACTCGATGCCCTAATGAAGAGAAGATTCGTGAAGATTGGGAAAATGCTACAATGATCCTGCTACATAAAAAAGGGGCCATTGAGGATCTCAGGAACTACAGACCCATCAGCCTCCTATCAGTGGTTTATAAAATCTTCAGTAAAGTTCTCTCACACCGCTTGAAGATAACACTGGACATAGCTCAACCAAGGGAACAAGCTGGATTCAGGGTTGGTTACAGCACTAAGATTATATACATGTACTGAGAAAACTAATTGAAAGAGCGAGTGAATATGAATGTCTATTATGTATGGCTTTTATCGATTATGAAAAAGCCTTTGATTCGGTGAAACCATCAGCAGTGACAATGGCTTTTTAATCCTGCGGTATTGAAGATGCATATATTAATATTATTAATAACATCTATGAAAATGCAAGTGCAAAGATTCGGCTATTTGACAATAGAGCACCCAAAAAATTGGAAAGGGAGTGAGACAAGGTGACAATATATCTCCCAAACACTTTAATGCCACATTGGAAAATGTATTTCACTCACTGAACTGGGAAAACATAGGGAAAATGATTAATGGATATTATCTAACTCACCGTCTTTTTGCTGATGCCGTAGAAATGTTTACAACTACCCCATGAGAGCGGCAGAGTATCATCCAGGAAAATGCTGACAAGAGTAAAGAAATTGGAATAAAATGAACTTTCAGAAGACAAAAGTGATGTGCTATTCCTTTTACAAGGTATAAAGATTTATCGATTGAGGGGGAAAAGCTGGAGACAACCAGTACCTACATTTATCTTGGACAGCAGATATATCAAGTGAAGGTCATATTGATGAAGACATTAATCGGCGTATAAAACTTGGCTGGTGAGCTTTTGGAAGAAATAGTGTAATTTTTAAGGGCAATATGCCATCATGTCTTAAAAGAAAAGTGCTTGATCAATGCATCCTTCCAGTGCTTACGTATGGTGCAGAGACGTGGACCTTAACTGAGAGAGACATACAAAGCCTGCAGAAAACTCAGAGACGCATGGAGAGGTGCATGCTTGGTGTAACCAGGAGAGATAAGAAGAGGATCTCGTGGATCAGAAAAAAGGCAAGAGTGGAAGACACCATAACCTGAGTAAAATCTCTGAAATGACAATGGGCTGGACATATTGCCAAAAGGAAAGACCATCGATGGAAAGCTGAAATTTTAGACTGGATTCCCAGGGACAGGAAAAGACCCAGAAGAAGACCACATGTGAGATGTGTGGATGAAATTGGAAAGTATGCGGGAGTAACATGGAGGAGACTGGCACAAGTCAGACCGTTGTGGTAGAAACTTGGGGAGATCTTCGTCGAGCAGTGGATTGATAATGGTTGACAATGATGACAATGATATATATATATATACAATATTGTGTATTAGCGGCATTGTACAATCTGATGCTGGATCGTATTTTACGACTCGAAAAAGCTTATGTAAGGTTTTATCTAAGTACATTAAAGGTTTTATAAGTTATTACTCTTATTTGAACCCTGCATGTACAGTAGTCATTTGAGTAGTATTGATTGAATGGCAGGAAACGTTTTTTAGACATCTTTTGAAGTTTACTATCAGACGAACGTTGTAAATGCTAGAAGCACCTTACAAATAAATGATAATAAAGCCTGTTTACATCATATTTACTCAGGCACCTTTTATATTAATTTTAAAGAGTCAGTTATATTATTAAAAGTGAAAGTAACATTTTATCCTATTTCAAAAACTTATCTCCAAGAAATAAAAAAAAACGTTGATTGTAATTTGTTTTAGCTAAGAAAAGAACAACTTTTTGTTCTACCTTCACAGCCGGAGAATAACTGTAAGAGAAAAATCTGTATAAACTACAATTAGATGCAACATATTTCAGCGAAATATCGGAGAGTTCAGGACTATTTTAGTTGACAATATGTCCCTGATTCTCTGGCTGTAAAATTGAAATCTTACTGTATTCTCTACGAAAAAGTAATTTGAGCATCTGTGGTAAGCTATAAACTTCAAAATGAGCTTGACCACAATTTGAATTGAAAAAATAAATCAACGATACGCTTCTCACAGTCGTAAGTTTCCAAAATCCAAGGACGGGACTGAAATTGGCCAATTCAATAAATTTTTTCACAAACTAAAATTGAGTGCAGAGCTAAAGTGCAAACTTGAAATGCAAAGTATATATTTACAAAACTTCTGACGATCGCATATTTTGTCACTGTCAGTAAAAACTGTAATTTAACGCAGTAATAGCAAATATTACTTTTCCTGGAGCAAATTAATCGACTGAAATAAAACAAGTGTTACTTTGGGTAACAAAATGTGTCTTAGAATGGCGAATAAGTTATCACAATCTTTGAATTTTTATAATAATTAATTTATCGAATTTAAAAGTGCTAGAAACATGCCCAGAAACATTGGCAGAACTTAAAAGAAGAAACCGGTGCTGAACACCAAAGCCGGCTTACACTATCTAATGTCCTGCTGTCTGCTTGGTGGGATATGCGGAGTGTTGTGTTTGTTGAGATGTTGCCTGACAACACTAATTTCACCGCCAATGTGTAAAGCCGTCAGCTCGACGATATACACGCATCGCTGACGAGAAAACGACCAGCATTGCTGAACTGTAATGGCGTCCTCCTACAGCACGTGCGACATGTCTTAAGAAGAGGGACCTGGACTGGAAGCTGCTGCCGTACCGGCCTACTCCCCTGATATTGTTCCAAGTGACTACCTCAGTTTCAGATTTCTGCAGGATTTTTAAACGGACAGCAGTTCACTAACTCGGAAAATGTCGAGAGCGCATTTACTCATTTTCTTGCATTCAAGCTGAACGGTATGAAACAGCTATACTGACGAATGGGAGAAGGTGGTGGCAAACGCTAGCGATGTTGTAAAGCTTTTGTATGCGCGTCTTTAATTGGTTGAAAGACATATTTTTTTACATGACACATATCTTATGTGTGTTAGCACATAAAAATATTTAAAACATCCATCTTGTACCAGTACAAAATGATCTAATGGGAATATGTAATAATAATTAGTTTTCGTGAATCATTTTGGCATGGGTGGTATTTAGTTGTAATGAGTCGCAAACTTCAGAAGTTATTTTTTTAAATGTAAGCACTAATTTATCTGTATTTTTCTTACATATTAAATGCTGTACTCCCAAAAACTAGAATTTCTGTTTTATATTACAGGAATTAAATTTATTAAAATCAGTCACTTGAATTGAATGCATGTTTTAAATTCCTAACTTACTGCTAACAAGGCGATCAAAATTCGAGATTAGTACGAAATAAAAAAATTAAAAGAAATATGTGTGTCAGACCTTCAACCATTAGAGAAAACTCCCGGACAAATGGCTGTGCGATACGGTATCGAAGCAATAAAATGATCAGAAAGTGTACAAATATTTATGAATAAGTATGTTAATTTAAACAACATTCCTATGATCGTAAAACAAAATTATGTTCGTGTGTTTTTGGAAACAAATTTAAACGAAAAGGATAGAAATATTGCTTTCCGTTTAAAAAATATTATGTAATTTTTAAATCTGGTTTAATACGTTTAGTTTATATTTTGTACTGGCGAACGGGACCCATAAATATACAAGAACGACATATTTTCCTTTTATTGTATGAAATATCATCTGGATAAAAATTATAAAATGCTGAATATGTAGAATCTGGGGTTTTTTTAGATAAATGAAATAATATTTTGAAAATGGGGCGTTTAACATAAAAGTTGTACACTGCACGTCACAGGAAATGTGCTAAAGAAAATGTTTAATCTAGCGCAATGTAAATTCATGGGTATGTGCTGACAGAGAGGTTACATAGATGAGTACGTTTGCGAAGTAATCACGTGAGAGTTGAAATAGATAACACTGCATAAAAGTTCGCGTAGCTTAATTTGGTCGTCCTCACCTGAAGATGCCAACCACTACATCTGAATTATTTCAGCTGCGAAAGCTAATGTAAATAATAGAGAACGTTTGTGTTATATTATATCGAATCCAACCATCACATGTAAGGTTTTTGCAGATGCTTTATCATAAGAACGTACACCTGGTGTGGCCCTCAGTCGCAAGGCAGAGGAATCAAATCCTGAAGCAACATATTTCGGATGAATGTGGCGAAGATTATTGTAAGAGGCGTCACCTTATTCACATTATTCGCGTAGACATATATCCGAATTCAATTGCTGAAATCAGCAGTAATGCGTAGCTAGACCGTTGTGCCAATTTTTTCATGAATAAGTATTGAAATGTAGTTTCTATTGTCTATTACGATTTGAAGAAAAGTACAACAGAAGAAATACAAATGACAAAAGAAATACAAATGACTCGTCGCAACAACATTTATAATTTCATGCTATGATCCCTATATTTATATTCTTTTTCCGATACACAGTTTTGCGGGAACATGGCGAAGTTTGTTAGATTCGATGCTGGCCCCATATTTATATTATTTGGTACCGTTCATTTTAAACATCCTATTCTAATCTGTTTTCGTTGCATACAGCTTGTTTTTGCTTGCCTATCTGTTGAGATTCTATCCAGACAGAAAAAAATCTATTTCAAATAAAATTTAGTCAGGAGCAGCAAAGACACCTGGTGTGTCTTTATTGCTCCTGACTAATGGTGTGTCTTTACTGCATCCAAATAGTTTGTAATCTTAAACAATAATTTCTCATTGGTTTAACATTGCAAACTGTTTGGATGTTAGGAACAGTGGAAATGCATTTACTATTGTGTGAAACGAACATATATTTTTAGGGGACAAATTAGTTGTTCAGCATCGAGGACGCACTGGTCTAAGCGATGGCTTGTTACGTTTTGTCCGACATGTATACTGATTGGAATCTCTTTGTCCAACGGCACTGCCTGTCGCTTTTGCATAGACCAGTAGACCTAAATTATTGACGAACGACTGTTTATAGCCCAACGAGTTGCTTTTGCTTGTAGTTAATATTCTAAGCAAGCAAACACAAAAACCCGTTTTTTTTCTATAAGTGAACTCTAATTTCTACTAAGGTTGAACACCGAAAGATGGGGCTACGTTAGTTGACCTAAATAATGAGGAAGGTGTTATTTTTACCGTACAGGAAAAATTGCAGATGAATTTGGTTTCACTAGTCCATTTCTCACCAAGAGATTATAGAACAACCTTTTTTTCAATAAGTTCATCAGTTTTTCTGGCATTTTCAAGAACGGATTTTATGATGTACGAAAATCACCTTCATGTGTTTCTTACCCCTCCTTTCAGTGTACGTATTGAAAGCAAGAACCCTAACTTTGCTAGAAATAAATCGTTTGATTTCAAAATAAAAATTCTGTACCATAGCAATTATTAAGACCCAGAAATCTTCGTGAATCCTGGTTTCCAATCTGTGGCAGCACAAACAATTATATATCGCGAAAATGATTCCGTATAAAAATTTTACAGTTTTGTCTTTATATTCCATGTGCGCTAGTAAATGCTTGGTGTAAGGATCTTTAAAGATTCTTTAACTTTCCCTCTTGGCTATCAATAGATTCCAATACCACGTTTGAGCCAACTCTTATTATCAAGACAATACCGGCAGCATTCACATTCTCATCACATGTGAGTACCATATTTGAAAATAGTTCCTTGTCATAGTGAGACAGAAATGTATGACAACTTGAGACATTTTGCTGTTTGTTCACTTTTGACAATTCATAAGGGAACCATTTTGACAATTTGGATATGTTTCCAACTTCATGAAGATGTTTTCGCACGGTTTCATCACTGACACCAAATGATTGAGCTAGTTCCCGTCCTGTTTGGCTACTGTTCCGCTTAGTAGCACGTTTCCGGGCTGCTGTGTCAAGGATGACAAGACGATCACTCCGGGGCTTCTTTCTCTTAAAAGGATTTACCTCCCGCTTTAAACTGCATAAACCAATTCCGAGTTGTGCCTTCCATTACAGCATTTGCCCTGAATGCTAATTAAATGGAACGTGTTGTTACTGCAGCAGCTGAAGCTAGTCTAAATTCGGACAACAGCCACAATAAATCTCCACTGGTAACGCTAATGTTATCGCACGTCTTTCCACTACAATACCGCTTACACATCTGATTCATATCCGCAGAGCATTTTGGGATATCAGCTGTTGATATACAGCGGGCGGAATCCCATATCACCGAAATTTTAGTCATTACAAGGCGCCTGTTTGTGCTCTCATCGAAAACGGCATGTACCTTTGCGAATACCTGCTAATACAGTAATGAACTCAACGACCACCACCATTAAATAAAGACGCTATACACAAACACGTACAGTTCAGATATCTTAAATTATATGGCTACTAAAGCAGCATCAATGATGTAAGAATGATAAAATCTAGAACCAAAAAAAAGTAAAGCATTCTGTAATAATATAAAACATTCGCTCTGTATCTTGGCACATATAATCAATAACATGAACAATAAGTCGTCAGTGATGGAAATACATTTTTTAAATGCATCACTTTATCCAAATTATAAAATCTAATATTGGTTGCTCTTTACAGAGCCGAAATTTCGTAAATTTTCATATTGATTTTCAGAAATTGAGTTTAGATGCTAGTACACAACAAGGGATAACACATCTAAATATTAAAAGTTTTCCTAAATACATTATTTTCAGAAAATATTAATTCTCTCATAAATGTAGAATGCTTCTCCAGAAGTCCATTTCTTTGGCAAGCTAATATACCACGCAAATTAGGAAATAGAGATTTCGTTTGGGGCCTTAACATTTGTCGCACTGTTCATGGGAAATTAATTTCCATTTTTCCATTTCAGAAGTAAACGAAGCTATAGGATGTAGGGGAAAGAACTAAAATCTTTCATTGATAAAGAAATAAAATATTTCATTGATGAAGCGTGGTGTCATTACTCGAGCCTTGCGTAAATTCGAAATTCCAAAGAAAACAGTCGAGCGACTAAACCGTATCTCACTTCTGTGAATGAGAAGACAATTTATGCAGGAATAATTTAAAACCTGATATTAAAAAATCCACTAATAGTAGCACATTTAAAATATGGGAAATCACAAATTTTTTCGTGACGTATATCGATCCACGCCCTCTCAATTCGGAGTAAGTTGCTCTCCCAACTAAGCTACACTGCCAGAGTGCACCGTTACACATATGTCGTCTGGACACGTAATTCACCTCTGATATACGTGACATCATATCCCTTTTAATTTTCTTTTCATTCCTTTCTCTTATTTTGAAGCGAAGTAAGAATTTTTCAGGAATTCCAGATGATGTGTGGTACGAAATCACACATTTTTCGAAGAATCCGACGTGACGACAAGTAGATCCATTTTTACGTTCGGGCGCCAATGTGAAAACCCAAATTTATCCGTGACGGAGAGCGAAACTCCCCAACCCCCAACCCCAAATCTCCTTTCACTACGGATAAGCTGCTCTCTCAACTAAGCAACGCGGGAAGTGTATGATCGACTTTGATTATGAACCAAATTCCTGGAACTAATTAATGGGGTAGGACACATACTAGATTGCCCGTTGTCGTCCTCTAATGGACATTACACAATTTGAAAGATTAACCGAAATTTCGAATTAGTAAGTCTTTAATAATTTTTATGAATTATATTGTTTTAATTTCATAACGGTGAACATTTCGTTTCTTTATGTATTCCAGATTTCGTTGCAGGAATGGCACTTGGAAAAGTTTCCAGTTAGTGACAATATAGCTACAATAATTGCTGGAAGAAGAGTAAAGAATAAGGTTTAATGAAAAAGTTTCGCGTACATTTCTAAGATATAAGAGTTGACTGTTGTTCTAAGATATGTGACAAACTTACCTCGTACACGCTAGTAACTGAATGCAGCGATGTTTCGACGTTTTCAAGGACTACTATAAAACGCAACCATCCGACAATTGGGAAAATAGATTCCCCATGGATACGTGTCTGAAATATTTTAAAATTAAAAACGTTTAATACCAGCAAAGGTTTACTATACATCGACTATAATTTCGACGAGATTTTGGCTGGCCATCATGAAGAAGAATGAACGCTCTGTAAAACTATGGTCAATGTATAATAACATTTGATTGTCGTAAACGTTGGTATTTTTATTCTATCCCAACACCACACATTCTGTAGTCACAAGTTATATATATTTTAAGACTATCGACTAGGATAATTTTTATAGAAGATTTAGAACACATGTAAATATGACAGATAATTGCAAACAAAATTATAGAACTTCAAGTGCTGTAAGAAAAATTAGAGAAGAACATACATTTCCCCCTATATGATCGTGTAATTTTATATCTCAGGAAGTAGCAGACAGGGATATTCATAATCCGTTCTTCGTGGGGAAAAAAGAAAAGGAAAGAAAATAAAAAATAAGAAACATCCAGAAGGATTCACTAAATTTAAATGAAAATTAACAATAAAGGTAATACACTGGCGGAAAGTAACATTAGAACACCAAGAAAGAGACGTCTGACACCAACGAAATTTATACAGCATAATAACGGAATACAGAGGATAACGTGATCAAAACATTATGACAAAATACAGCTGTATTTGCTGGTAAACTGAAAAATAACATTTCCATGTAACATGGTTAGTACGAGGTTGAACCGCCATGAACTGCGTCACACTGTGCAATTCTGGCATGGAGTCTGTCGTACAGATGTTGGATGTAAGTTTGGGTATTGAGTTCCAAGCATCCTCAACCTGGACGCGTAAATCGGGGAAGGTCGTGGCTGGCCGTGGAGACCGGATAAGTCTTTGTCCCATAAAATCCCACACATGCTCAATGGGGGACAAATCCGGTGAACGTGCAGGCCATGGAAGTTGTCTCACACCCTGAAGTGCATGTTACGTTGCACGTGCCGTGCGTGGGCGTGCGTTATCTTGTTGAAAAACACCACGATAGACCGACCTTACAAATTTCACAACAACGGGCTGAATGTTGTTGATGTAGAAGGTGCTGTTTAACGTACCCGGTACTAGCACTTGTTGTGTACGGGAGTGATAGCTGATCGCTCCCCACACCAGGAGACCAGGTGTAGGCCCTGTGTGTCGCTGGCGGATGCAAGAAGGCCTGAGACGCTCTCCTGTGCGTCTGCGAACACGCATACGGCCATCAGAGAATTCCAAGTAGAATATGCTTTCATCGCTGAACACAACAGATCGCCATTGCGTTCTCCAGTGCAGACGTTGGCGACACCACTGCAGCCGTTCCTGACGGTGGGCTGAAGTCAGAGGTACACATGCCAGAGGCTCACGTGCACGCAGTCCTGCATCCAGTAGACAGTTGCGGATTGTTCGCACAGTCACCTCAGGTGCAACGGCAGCTCGGATTTGTGTCACAGTGGATGTTCTGCTTGGCAACGCCGCTCTTCTTATGCGTCGATCGGTCCGCTCATCAGTCCGTCTGAGACTCCCGGTTCCACGTCTTCTTGTGTGGAAATGTTCCTCGGACCATCTACGCCACCATCGTACCACCACCGATACTTACCGTCCAATTTGCTCCGCAAACGACGATATGACCACCCGGCCTCGCGGAGTCCGACTAGACGACCTCGCTCAAAGTCCAATAACTGCTGAAATCGTGCCCGTCTTCCATGTCCAGGCATTGCAGCTTCTTCAGGGTCTTTGTACGTGTCCGTACGCCGACGACTGATTACATTCACTTCGCCGTACTCCTTAAATTCCACCGACGATAATTTGCATATTATGCCGTGCTGTGGCTTAAGCGCTCACCGGTTGGTCCCGAAATTAACATCACACCTAGGTAAACTCGACCACATTAATATATGTAAATTTCGTGATTGTCCGCCAATTCCTTCTTTGTGTTCTTTTTTCGCTTTCCGCCAGGGTAATACCGATTTCGGAGCATTTGGACCATTTATTCGGATAAAACAAAGGGGGGAAAAATGATTGCGTTGTTGCGCCAACTCTGGCTCGAGAACAAGCGGTTACCATGAGAGACATAGACACGTGCAATTAATGGATTAGGTCATAAGGAATAAGCATGCCCGATGGTGTCGAAATTGCGCGTCAGTTTGACATTCCGGAGTGGGCATTCGTTTCCACCTATCATGTAACAAAAATGTTCGGTCGGTAGGAGTTCGGGTGACCGGCTGACCAAGGAATTTTTCCGACATTACATATCCGTGCCGCGTTTGAATTTGGCATAGCAATATCACGTTGAGAAATTGCTCACTGGTCTTGCTACAGGAATGGCAACACAGGACTTTTTAAAATTAAGTCGACGTACCGTTGAGATGTGAAGGTGGTACAGAGAACTACCAATGGTGAACAGCTATAATAGAAAATTGCTTCCCAAACACTAAATGGCAGTGAGCGAGTCCTGTGGCTTTTCACGACTATGACAGGTTTGGTTCGCCAGTCATGCCTCTGTACAGGCTCTTTATTCTGCCTCTCATGCAGAATGCGCTAGCCCAATTAATGCTTTAGATTTCTTCATGAACAAATTACTGTTTGTGGTACATGTTTATTCATATCTTAACTTATAACACTCCCTGAAGTACAAAGGACGTTCCATAAAAACTGAGATTAATTTGTGTATGAGTTGGCAACAGCGCGAACTGGAAATATAAACACACAGACCGCTAACTGAATTAAGGAAGTATCTATGGCAACAGTTATTAGCCGTGGCAAACGATTCTGGTTTTGCTATTATGCAGTTATTTAAGGTACGTTTGCATAACTCATTTAGGATGAGGAGGTGAATGATTCATATTCTAGAAGCGAAATGCGTTGTACGATAAATTTTGCTATCGTTTGGGTAAAACGGCTACAGAAACAGTTGTTTTAATGAAACTAGCTAACAAAGATAACTGTTTGGATGAGTCAACGATTTTTAGATGGCACCATGATTTCAAAAAGGCGTTTGTCCGCAGACTTCGCTCGTAGGCCTAGTCAACCTGAAAGTGCTGTTACGAAGCATATTATTAACACTGTTTTTTTGCAATCCTGCAAGAAGATCGAAGAATGAACTGCAAAGACATAGCGACGTCAACTATTGTTTCAAAAACGTCGGAATTCCGCATTCTCCGTGAGAAATTATTCCTGCATCGTGTGTGTTCCAAATGGCACAATTGTTGGCCAGAGTTCAGGTGTGTCGTGAGTAGAAAAATATGATTGCAAATGATTTAAACTTTCTAAACACCGTAAAAACTGCCGATGAATCATGGGTCTGCTATTTCGACCCCCTCACGAAGCGCGCAACGAGTGTCTGGAAACACACAGGCTCGCCTTCTCCGAAAAAATTCCGTCAAACCAAATCAGCTTGGAAGGGGATGATGATAATTTTCTTTGATCATAAAGGTGTAGTTCACCGCTACGGCAGTCCTCCACAAATTACTGTCAATGCTTAGCATTATACTTCATTATTGAAGGGTGCGCGACGACATATATCGATTAAGCGACTGTACCTGGTGGGCAAGTGGACACTACACCATGATAACGCCCGCCCACATGTGGCTGCTTGTGTTCAAGAGTTTCTTGCGAAATGCAGTATTGAAATCAGGCCACAGCTTGTCTACAATATTCTTATCGTTCCGTGTGATTTCCGGTTGTTTCCAACAATGAAGAGAAATCCCGTGGCGCAACATTCGACACAGATGTTGACGTACTTCAAGCTATACATATATTGCTAAAGCAGCGTCCACAAAAGTGCTCTTCCCACCTAATTTGAAAAGTGGACTGAGCAATGTCACCTTTGCATATCACTTGAGTGCAGATATAATATTTTGAGAAAGAATATCATATATGTTGTCGCACCTAATTTTTTTAATTTTTTTGTGATTTTCCTCTGTTTTTTGCAATGGCCGTTGTATAATTCCTACGAAAATTAGAGCCTACTAAACGGAAGCATTTCTGATTAATGTTGCCGTATCTAAATCACTTGAAAAGTGGATATGGGTTTTCTCAAAACACCATTTTCCCTAATATGCAATTGTTCCGAAAGGCTTCCCGTTTCAAGATCATTTGTTTAAACAACTGCAAAAAACAGATTTATTTGGAAAGGCTTTTCTCCATTTTTGACGTGAATCTTCTGTTTTGTATTGTGAAGTTAAAGAATTATCAATGAGCTCTGCTATTGTTATTCAAATAATTTGTTGCGAAGATGCCAAAAGCTTTAAATATTCTTACCCAAAATTTCGCTACAGCAATATTCATTTCACTTTAGTTGAAACAAGTTACAAACAAACATGTTATGAATTAAATTCTAGAACTTCTGTTCTTTAAATTTTTTCACTGTTATCAGGAAAATTATTTTTATATGTTTTCTACTGTTCTTAAACTTCGCGTTTATGTAAAACTCCGCACTTTTGGTACTACACATTGGTCTGAAATTGTTGTTACTTCTTTGCATATTGACTCCAAACATTTATAAGACATTTCAAAATTAATTATTTAAAAGTGCCTGTATACATACTAATTATCCACGGGTGAATGTCTTGCACCAATACGGAACTCAAAAATGTGTAAACAGTACACAAAACGGGTTTTACAAAGTAAAAATTCGAACTTTCGGGTCGGTCGAAAAGCGAGAAATGAAGATATCGAGAGCTAATTTGGTACGTAGGTTATTCATGCCTTGAATAAAGCAATTCAACTGAACAACTCGTTTGTTCAAATTTGCTCCACAAGTAGAATTGAAAGGATTGCAGATGTAATAAAGGAACAACAGCCACGTGCGTGAATTTACTGGTTATTGTGAGCAAAATGTTTCAGGAAAAGATTTGCTCAATATACCGTCCAGCACAAGAGATTACCTATGATGCCCTGCAGAAACAGTTTCGTATGCAAATAGTGACATGAAATATCGGCATGCTGCGTCCCACAGGGTTAAAGCTGCAGTGATCAGCCACCCGATAGTCATTATTAACCTTACAAAGAATGAAAGGGTGCTCCCAGCAAAATTTTATCATCACAACCAGAACAATGCTAATTGCTCATTATCCCAATTTCGACGAATCAAAGGATTACTGAGATAATCCCTTGCACCATCGACACTTTAACAGCAGAAGTATCGTTGTTGACATCCAAGAACTGCAGGTCGTTCATCTGGATAATTCCGTTCTTATAAGAACGGTCACATGCAAAATTGGAATGAACGTGATTTTTCTTTTCTTGCACCTTCTGTGCCATGTCCGCATTGCGGCACAATTTCTAACTATTATTGTTTCCCAGCGAAGTTGTTTCTACGTGCGTTCAACAAACTACTTACAAAGTTTCTTCGCGATATCTTCATTTCATGCTTCTCTAGACATCCGAGAATAAGGATACTTATTTTCATATGATGTTGTATATCTATACAGACATATTGAAGCTTCTTAATGCAAGCATATTTATAAGACTTTCCCGTAAAAAGAAAATATTGTGAATGTGTAGAAAGGTATGGTGATATATGATATTGGGAATGTTTAGAAAGATACGGTGGGAGGTATGGTGTGTGTCTTTAGCTTTTACTTCCCTAATTAAAAACTTTAACTCTGAGCAATTGTTTGACACTTCATTATATGCCGCAATATACTATATTTTCAGCAGATATGGTCTCCGTTTTCTGAAAAAGGAATTTCTAGATAGGTGTGCTGAAGGTAAATAAAAGTACGTTGCTGGAAGCTTACATAGATCCACTGTGCTGTTGACAAATAATTTTTCTTTTAATGTTCTTTGGAATGGTCGCCTTACTCTTTAAAGTAAACGGCGACCTGTTTCCAGAGTGCAAACTTTCGTTTATTTTTTAAATATTCGGTAATACTTTTTGGATTTGTCACTGATATATAAAAATATTTAATTCAGTTAATTGTCTTGAATTTTTTTCTATAAAAAGAAATTTTGGAGAAAATAAGGCATCAAATTGTGTGGACTAATCACAATTAAAAGTAATTTGTAAAAGTTAAATATATTTAACAGATAGTGTGGTATCGAATTGTGTGGTATCAAATTGTGTGGACTAATCACAATAAACGATAGTTTCCTAAAGTTTTCAGTTTTACAATTTAAAATAAAGATATAAATAAACATTTGTTCCAATTTGAATTGGAGTGTGTTAGCCAGTTGTTTAAACAAATTCGCCTTTCAGTAGGTAACCATATCATGAATATTTTGAATAGCATCTGCATAAAGATAAACCATATTATGGGCAGTTTCTAAGACTTTTACTTTAAACTTAAGGGTTTAATACTTTTACATCTTTGGAATTTAACGTTATTCCACTTCCACCCTCTCAGAAGATTTCAAAATAAAGTAAAACCTAGAAAATCCGGCAATTTTCTGATTTCGTTTTTCTGAAAACATCGTGAGAATATTCGATGTTTCACCAATAACGATGGAAATCTCCCTATGTACCGTCTCAACAACACACATTGCGATATCATCCGATCTCAACGTGCGAATTGCCGATAGACGCCTACGTGTATAAGTTACATTGGGAGGTCTCTTAAATTTGTCACCTCTTTGGACCGCACTGAAGTGACGCGAACCAATGAGCCGACGAATCGGCGTGTATGTTTGAAATGCGTGTTGAACGTCTGATGATGATCTGTGGTTGGTGGTAGCAGTATGTGGATTCGATTGTCCTTCATGATGCATCGCAGTAATCGCCCTTGCGATGTATCTTAGTTTCGTGAATCGAAAAATCACAACATCGATGTTAAATTCCACATCCCATTTTCGGGATGTACCGGTACATCGCCCAACCCTAGCAGTTACCCTGGCTTTTTTCAGGTTTATGCCTAACTATTCATCAAATTCAATTTTTTCCACAGAGTTTTATAATAAATAATACAAAAAGGTGTTCGCCAATATTTTCGACAAAACATTTTTTCCATCACTAAAACGATTTGTTTTCCCAAATTTCCAAGAATTCGTTCGGCAGTGCGACCTTGCATATTAATAAGGCGTAGTCGCGCAAATTTTCGTTAAACCGACCAATTACGTGTGCATTCAATAATGCCGAGCAAACGGTGAGATAAGACGTTACTTGAGAAAACATGTCCTCCAACAAATAGTATCAGTTATGAGAAATAACAAATTTTCTAAACATAAAACTATAACTTGATGAACTTTGTTCAACAATAGTCGTATATAAGCCGGACATTTCAGGGTATTTTTTATGTTGGGACTTTGTTCAGTGAAGTCCCAAAATGCCAATTACACGTCGTTTTATAATTTATCGCCATTTGAATGCGTTTCAGACAGGAAAAATTTTCGGCCTGTGTAAAGCGGGATAATCTACACGACGTTCCGCTTCTTATGTGCAACGGGATGCACAAATTTTTGGCCGCTGCTGTTGTTGTCATCAGTAGCTACCCGAGGTTCGTAGGTGCGTCGCAGCGGCAGTTGGGTAGTCCAACAAACGTCAGCACGCTTGTACAGGCGGATTGTTCGTCACCAGAAAGCACTGCAGCCGATATTCGACGTCCTGTGTCATCGACCATGGACGTCGCCATAACGACCCGAATTGTAAACCGAAGATTACATGTAGAAAATCCGCGAAGTAAGCAACATTTACAGCGGATGCCATTGACAGCCAGCCATCCCAGAGCTCGTATGGTTTGGTGCCTCCTCTCATCATCATGGACACGTTGGCAGCTCCACGATACGTCAGAGTCTGCGACACATTTTGATACCGTTCCAGAAAGCGTTGCAACACCCCAATTTTCCAGCAAAACAACACCCGGGCACAGACCGCTCTGATCTCAATACAATGCTTGCAACATGTTCAAACACTGCCATGGTGAGTACATTCGCCCGATTTATTCCGAATCGAAAAACTGCGGAATCGTAACGTACCTCGTGTGCAATCGTCTCGGTCTGCACACGATCTGGATGAATTATGCGAGCAAGTCAGCAGTGCTTGGGATTGCATTCCTCGGGATGATATGATATAACTCATTACTATGCCGTATGTTGCCTGTATTGACGTCCTCGCCGTTCAACTATTTAGTGAGTAATTGTTCTTTTTATCTCATCTGATAATTATTGAACGCGGCTGAATATACAATGCTCGCCCCCCAAAATGTAACACCAAGAAAGAAAGCATCCGATGGCCTGAAAATCGCAGCATACGTCGCCCGCGAGAGGACATGCAAACGATTAGCATTGCAGAGCATATGCAAATAATGTGCGTCCGGCACGCCACCGAGAAGCACTGTAAGAAGGGTGCACAGAAGGCGGGATGTAAGTAGTGGAAGTGTGTTGTGCTGCAGGACCTGTGCGTGGGAAGTTTCCTGATGTCTCTTCGCAGATTACGGCAGTCATTCCATCACATTTCGGAGTTCGACAGAGGACGAATAGGGGCTTATCTCGACAGGGGTTTATCGTACCAAGACATCGACGCACGTGTAGGACGACATCTAACCACAGTGAAGCGAGTATAGATTCGGTGGGTGCAGGAGGGACGGACGGACAGACGTGCGCGATTGCCGCAGCCGCGACACACCACCGAACAAGAGGATCGGCATGTTGCGCGGCGGGCATCGACGGCTCTCACCGCTACATCACGAACGTTAGCGCAGGAATCAGGTTGTGTTGCACAACAACCTGTGTCAGCACGTACCGTTCGACGTCGTCTGCAGGAACGGGGACTTGTCGCACTGCGCCCATTGCTCCGATCACCATTGACGTTACACCACCGGCGATTGCTGCGGCAATGGGCCGTTGAACGCCGCACCTTGACTACGTAATGGCACGACATTATCTTCTTTGGCGAATCCCGCTTTTGCCTGCAACATCACGATGGTCGGATTCGCGAGTGGTGCCACCGCGGCGAAAGAAAGTATGACGCCTGCATTATGCGTTGCAATACCTTTCCGTCGCCTAGCGTTACGGTTTGGGGCGAAACTGGATATGACGCCCGCACCCCTCTGGTACGCATCGCCGGTAAACTTAATAGCCACCGCTACATCTCCGACGTTTTGGAGCCTGTAGTCCTCCCTTACCTGCAGGACCTGCCAGCGACCACTTTTCAACAGGACAACGCGCACCCGCACGTGGCACGCATCGTGCAACAATTATTTACGGTCCACCAGGTGTCAATGCTGTCATGGGCGCCATGTTCTCCCGATATGTCGCCCATTGAACACGTCTGGTCGCTGATCGGCAAACCGAGTGGCCCGGCAAGCACCACCCGCGGCTATGCCTGATGAACTGTGTCAACGTGTGGGAGCAGCCTGGCCCGACATATCCCAAGTCCACATCCCAAACCTCTTTCGTTCGATGGCGCGGCGTGTAGCGGTCGTTATTGTCAGCCATGGGGCCCACACGGACTATTGATGTCTGCGTGTTCCGCAAGTCGCACGGGCCTGTAAGCTCAATCGTTTCATCTTTGTATCTGTTGTTATGTGTCCAGTAAATCTGGCTTTGCTATCTCCTGTCCTTCTTAGTGTTCCATTTTGGGTGGCCAGCAGTGTAACAGCAAGGCAAAATCTTATCTATTCCTCTTTTAAGTGTGAACGCTATACAGCAATTTCTGCATCCCGTTGTGTTCACTTATATTGTGATACGCTTCACCAGACAACTCTTTCTTTCAGTTTTCAATTGTCCAAGTTTCGTTCTCACCTGCCCACGGAATGTGAATGTGTTGGTTATTAGCAAATACTAATTATATATGAAGTGGACGTAACGGTTATAATCCATTAGCACCAATGTATGTACATCTGATTGTTTGTGATGAAATTTTCCGGTGAATACGTCTGTTGAATTGACCTAACACTTCGCGCAATACAGCTCATTTGTTATAACGAAAAATCCTTTTCAGTCGTAATACTGCTTATCTGCTACTACGTACAGAGCTCATCTGTTACCACGTAAAATCCCTTTCAATGGCAATACAGCTCATCTTGAATATCTGTTTACCTGTAGGTTGGGCCTAGTTTCAAATCACAGACGTCATGTTGATGAAGTGCCGGTTAATCTGATGCCGGCGATTCTCTTCCTCTAAAAGAGAGCATAAAATTGAATTGGTATCAACTAGCCTAGAATGTTTATGAAACACTATTTATTTGGTTCTTACGTGCGAGCGTAGTAAGGAATCAAAAAGGAATTCAGGGTTCCGTGAAATCCACAATGAAATCCTTGAAAAAACATTTCGTGGTCATGCCGTCTTCCGTGGAGAAGAACAAGGAGAACTGGCATGATCTTTACAACAAAGCTACATAAAATGTCGGGAGAAATGGCTATATTGAATTTTTCTGCAGCAGCGCAGAAAATGAGTAAACTGATCCCTGAATTCTCAGCTAACCTGCAGAAGCATCACTGTATAGTAACTCAGGTTTCATGAATTTCTTAGATTTTGTGTAATAAAAAACCTTATTAGGAGTTGGGTTCTGCTCTAATTAAAAGAAATCCGTTAAAAATAATCCTGCTAGCAAGGCTAGTTACGAAATGAATATGAGGACAAATTGATTTAAATAGTTGTCTGTTTCTTTATTTTATTTCTTATGGCAACTTTTGCAGAAAGGCGATCATAAGATCGATAAAGAACTGTTTAGGATCTACGTATTTCTGTTTTTGTATTTCAGATTTAAACACAGCTTTTACTCACTTTTATGCAATTTACATAAACTCAAGGTTTCCCTATTCATATATACCTAGAAACTCAAATTTTATTTACAATACTAATTTGTTGGAAATATAGATAAAGAAAACTAATTGGAACGAGAATCTGTGTGAAAACCAATGAAAACTATGAACTTAAAATATTTATTTCCGTTATAATATCAAATCTAAAATTCAAGCCATTGAAAATATAAACACACACTATAAATGCTAGTAAATCACACTGAAATACTTTCACTTCACTTGCATAGAGATTTCACAAAAGCTTTGCGGAAAAGGAGTACCTTCTCCAGGAAGCAGCTTCTCGAACAGGTTATATACGATTAATTCAGAATCACCTCATCAGAGAGCTCTAAAGTGAGACCTACATTGAAGTTATTCTTAAACACTAAGGCTAAAGTAGAAAAACAAACAATAACAATTTAACTTGTGATTGCCAAATAAAATGCAGGTACAATTTTCTCTTCGATAATGGCCTATTTTAAGGCTTTTTGGGTAAAGTGACATGCTTTAGTTTTATGAAATTTTTGAACTTTAGTATAATTTATTAAAATTATTTCTTCAATGTTCTACTGCAAAGTTTGCGCAATTTTGAATGTATGAATAAATAAATATATAAAGTAAAAACTGGATTGAATACGTAACTAAAATTTCTTTAAAACATATTTTTTTTTCAAAATTCGATAAGTAGTCAAAAATTAGAAATACGATGTAAAATGAATAAAGCGAACATTTTAGGAAAGGCCATTTGAATGTTCAATAAATATTACAAGTGTTTTGTAGCAAGATATTATAATATGTTAAAGCTTTATAGCACAGGTTACTGAAACTTTATTTAAAAAAAAAAGGTTATTCGAATTTGAATATTCCTGAAAAACTGATTAAACTTCTTTATGGTATTTCTACATAAATCAGATTCAACAAATGTTTTATTTGAGCTGTTCACTGAACGTCGTTTTTTGCCATCCGTCATTTGCCCAGGGTTCTTATCTTTGATGTGCGAAAGTTCTTTCTCATCATAGGACGTCCTTCATTATTTAGCGGAATTTATAGTATTCCCGTTTCTTCAGATTTGCTCTACCGAATTTTGAAGTTGGTAATATATATTAATTATCGATCAACAAAAATAGTATACATTATAAACCAGTTATTTCGACGCTCTTGAAGCAAAATCACTATTAGCTTTATTCCACACAGGTAAAATAGCATCAGTGAAAGCCGAAACGCAACGCATTCATGTTTCTGGTAATGTGAATGGCGGGTTTTTGTAAGACATTTCTATCCAGAAAATTAAATTATAAGACAACAAGATTTATATTAATATACATGGAGGTTTCCGTTATGCATGCACAATTCTGCAAATAAAAGTTTCAGTTTTCAAATCAGTAAATGAGCATCACCTGTAGCAGTATTTTTCAACGATAGTTTATAACAGAAATCTTACGAACGTAAAGATATCTAAATATCTATACTGCAAATGTTCCTAGATTTCGGCGAGGTTATACGACTTGCGGATTTTTTACCCGAAGGCAGCGGATCTCCTAGCAATCAACGTTCGTGAATAATACGTAGGCCGCAGTCTTCTTAATGTTTTGCATACAAAGAGTTGAACGCAGGTTTTAACCTGGCATACAGCTGTATCGGCACGATGTATAACATTTCCATCTAACACAAGCAAGCCTCAGAAGTATGAAACATTTATTTACATCTAGAACCAGTATGTATAGACAAAAGCAACTTTAAAAAACAGGCAAGATCTTTCGAGTGTTCACAAGACCCATTATCAAGTTAAAGTGCAGCCCGATGTGCAGTGAACAAGACTATATATGTACAAGTAAACGACCGTCAGGCACATGTAACAATAGGTATAGTTACAGATGCATAACGGTCGCTTACTTGTACATATATAGTCTTGTTCACTGCACATCGGGCTGCGCTTTAACTTGATAATGGGTCTTGTGAACACTCGAAAGATCTTGCCTGTTTTTTAAAGTTGCTTTTATCGTACATACTGGTTGTAGATGTAAATAAATAGTTTATACTTCTGAGGCTTGCGTGTATTAGATGGAAGTGTTATATATCGTGCCGAGACAGCTGTATGTAAGATTAACTCCATGGCTGCACGAGATACATTGTCTCTTTACAGGGTTTAACCACAGAACACTGCCCAAAGCCTTGTACAACTTCCACCTGCTTGTTGACGTCCCACGGTGCTTCCTGGTACCAAAACCTTCCTTAAGTAAACGCCGCATACATGCCTTGCCGTCCACATGGTACAACTAAGTATATGACAAAGATATAAATAAATGAGCCATTAAATTAGCAGTTAACTTACCCGTTGCTTGCGGTAGTATAGTTCCTCAAAACAATTCAGAAAAATAAAATTAAATCGTGAATTTTGCATTTTCCAAACCGTCCTTCAAGTATGTTACGATAATATTTAAGAACACAATGGTTTAGTTCAGTCAGTTATGCTTAATATTTCCGCATCACTGTAAATAATGATTCGCAGATATGTATCTTAAATTTACGGCCCGATTTGTCATTTATTCCCTTTACTTCCTTAACTTTCTTTTCAAATAATTTAATTATGGTTTCACATTAATTGATTTATGCTTTGTGAAACTACAATTTTTCCAGTATTAGCGGAAGCTAAACCACTAATTGAATCATTTAGCAATACAGGAATTTCAAACAACATTTAAATTATTTTAAGAGTCACCTCCTCCAGAATAATGAATATAATCACTTAAAAGAGACTCGGAGCACATCCACCATGAGGACTTAATTAAAGTATTCCTTGAGAAAGAATATGATGATATGTTTCTCCACAGCAAACGCCTACTTTTGTAATCATGTGGTGCTTAACTAAAACAATTCGCAGCGTCTACAGGTTTTTAAATGACGCTCTAATAGACGAATTTCTCTGAAATTTCGAACTCCCATGTTCTTTATTTTTAAACCGAGAATTTTTAAATGTTTCCTATATCACAGTACCCTGTTTTTTGCGTGTCGGTTTCCTCCCCTATATTTGAATTCAAATTGGAAACCTGATCCCTAAATAGCTAGCTTTATAGAGGTTTGTTCGCCACATAATGGATACACAGAACAGAAAAAGAGGAGTTGTGTAAGGTATTTTCTGTTTTTAGGGGTATAATTACTACCGTGAGAAACTGGATGGTGTATAATAGTTATCGTATTTTGGAACCATCCATTAGCCCCAAAGCCCACCAGATTTAAACGCTTTAGAAGCTATCTGGAATACCGTGTTGGGCCGCTGGTGGCCTAGTGGGCAACGTTCGTGACTACCACGGAAAGGACCTCAGGTTCGATCCCAGGCAGGTACGAACGCTCGACCCACTAAATATCCGCCGTGCGTCGGATGGGCACGTTAAGCCGTCGGACCCCGAGTACTCGCCCCCGGTAATAAATAAGGGCGTCTTGCTCCCAATTTCTAATTCGCTTCCGTGTCACTTTCCTATCGGGCACTCTAGCCCAAATCTCTTAGCTTCCTGTTTCTAAGGGTTGTTTAAGACCTGGGGTCAGCCGCCCCGGTGGCGCAGTGGTCTAAGCGATGGCCTCTGATCATTCGTCCGGAAGAAGTCCGGGTTCGAATCCCGGCCCCGGCGAGGCATGGATGTTGTGTTTGTTGTACGGCACTGGCTCTTTCCCTTCCCTGGAACCAGTGACCCTAAATTAGGGACGGGCGACTGCTTATAGCCCATTGAGTTGCTCACGGTGGTAGTTAAACCTCCAATCAAAAAAAAAAAAAAGACCTGGGGTCAGATACTCCCTTCCCAAAATCCTCTGCATATGATCACATGATCACATGGAATACCGTATAGTGAAACATGTAAAAGCTCTTTGGGCAAATTTGAGAGACTAGCTCTGATTTGTGGACAATGATGCAACAGGTTCTGCTAGGATTACCTCCGAAAGCGCTCCAGCATCTAGTAGAGTCGATGCAACAGCTTGTACGCGCTGTTATTTGCGTTAGAAGAGGAGCAATACGTTATTTAATTGGTATATTTGATGTTTTTTCCAATGAGTGTATTTTAGTTCATCACAGATACCCGGAGTTTATCATCATATACTTAATCTTAGTTTCCTCTGCTTTAATGTTTGTACTTTTTTTTCTGTTCGCAATCTACAGGGAAAATATGTTTTTGCAATCTATAGCCCTCTCTCGTTTGGTCAATCCCACTTGGAGCGTGACTACCATCCCTATGGTTTCACGCTCCAGAATTTCATTACTACTTACTGAAAGTATGTATATATTTCAAAACTTTAATATTTGTTGTAATGATGAACTTTCGGCCATCTTACATCAACCGGGGACATTATTGTTTAGCAATAGAAGTCACGAACTTTAAATTATGTATATATGTAACTTTAGTATGATTTTTTCCCCTCTGTTATCGGGTATTTCTTAGGATTTAGTGGCAACGACCTTTTTGTTGCTCCTATATTTAACTGTCGGATTCCGAGCACACAGGTCTTTCCATCTGAAGATGTGGCTGTAGCAGCCACGAAAGATCTCATGGTGTTTTTAACTTTTTAACTTTTAATAAACACTTTATTTTCTCCTGCAAGTTCTAATCGTGCATCTAAGGCAAAATTCTTGTACTTCGTTTGATTTACCGCACGAATATTTAACTGCATTCTTTTAGATTATCGTGTATAATATTATTCATTTTGTCAATACGTGTTCTGGTTCCGTTTAGTCTGAATTAGTCTTGAGACTGTTTCAATCTTTCCAATGAGTTTTAGGTTTTCAAATGATTTATTTAGCGTACGTTTCTGCACATAATTATGGGAGTTAGATTTCGATTTTTTTGGTTGATATTTTTCTTTCATAAAGTTTATCTATAATATTTCAATTCATTTTGAATGTATTCCCTTTGTTGATACAGTAGGTTGACGTGCTTCACACTCGTTGTCTTCCCTTAGTTTTGCTAGTTTTATACAGGACAGGTAGTTTTTTTGTAATAATATTTTTGTGGTGCACCTGTTCTTCACCCATTAGCTAAAACTGCAGGAATTCGATTGAAAAGACCTTGTGTAATTTCCTCTTCTAGCCAGATGTTGTTTCAAAATATAACATCTTGCGAGACCAAAAGGAAAGCATATACTGTCGTATTAGAACCATATGATCACCTATATAATAAATGGAATAGCACTCTTTGCCCGGACGACATCGGCGAGATGGCGTGGTACGGACGCAGTGATGCCCTGGATGGTTGCCCCAGGGAAACGTGCCCTTTCCGACAGCATCAGAGAACTGAGAACCCGGAGATGACGGAATTGTATATCTGCATTTGAATCTGTCGGTTTAAATAGTCCCATAACTCCTCTTTCGGATTGAGGTCCGGTGGTTTTGCAGGCGAGGAAGAACGGAAACATCGCTGTCATGTTCTGGATATCAGTTACCAATACCGTTAGCGACATCGCAGGAGGCACTGTCCTGTTAGTTGACACCATCACCACCAGGCAACACGAAGAGACGCATGTTGTCAACAAGAATGGATATACTAAGTAAATGTTCATTTCGTGTTAACGTTGAATTTCTGTGTTGATTTCCGCCGTCTGTACACGATTATTATTCTAAAAACAGAATCAAATAAACGCATTTGACTGTTTAGATTATTTATTGTGATGAATTTAATTATTAAATTCATACAGAAGACATTAGAACTTTCAGGCCCGAAACGGACCCATCTTCAGATGTTATTAACAGAATGGAACTGAGCATGATTTAAATACATTAATGTTATGTGGTTTTCTTGATATTGTGACCTGCTCGTAATGGACATCATATCTCGAGAAAGGTTTGTTAACATCGATAAATATATTACGTGTCACGCAACGTATTAAAAACTATGTTTGAAGGAAATAATTGGTGTAAGTCTCTACATGTTATAACTCATTAAGCACCGTTTTCCAAGGTAAAGGGATGTGACAAGGAGTATCATCATTGCAGCATTCTTCACCATTTTTGTGAATAAATAGAGTTTCTAGTAGTAGGATTGATGCTTTTGAGTAGGGCGTGGCGAGGCTGTTGGCTTCGTTCCAACATGGGTAATGAGATCCTTTGCATGATAGTCTTGATAGGGAAGTCCTTGATGAGTTTGTCTTTATGTTATATTGGTGCTCTTTTAAACGAGTTTTTAATGAGCGAAGTGTAGATCCAACATACACTGACGGGAAAAAATCCCAACACCAAGAAGGGGCTATGTTAGATAAACGGCAGCTGGTAGGCGGTGAGAGTACATCTGTAAGATGACGTCTATGCAAATTTCGCGCTCGGCGCATACGTGTGGCGCTAGTAGCGCCCCTCGGAACATGCAAAGCAGGTTTGCTGTAAATACGCGCTGTAACGTTCGTGAGCGTTAGTTATCGTTGAGATTCGACGTAGGGTGTTGATGTTAGTCAAGAATGCCTTTAAGAAGACGAAGAAGCCATTATCAACAGCTCACGGAGTTTGAACGAGGTCGTGTAATAGGGCTACAAGAAGGTGCATTTTCTTACCGCAATATTGCAGAACGACTTGGCAGGAATGTAGCCACTGTGCATGATTGTTGGCAGCGGTGGTCAAGGGAAGGTACTGCCTCAAGAAGACCGGGTTCCGGCAGTCCATGTAGCACTACTAAAACGGAAGACCGCCGTGTACAGCGTATAGCCGTGGCGCATCGTACCGCGTCTGCGGCAGCAATTCGAGCTGCAGTTGCCACCACAGTGACACAACGAACTGTTACGAATCGGTTACTTGAAGGACAGCTCCGAGCCAGACGCCCTGTAGCGTGCATTCTACTTAATCCAAACCACTGCCGTTTGCGAAGTCAGTGGTGTCAAGCTAGAGCTCATTGGAGGACGGAGTGGAGATGTGTTGTGTTTTCTTATGAAAGCCGGTTCCGCCTGGGTGCCAGTGATGCCCGTGTGTTGGTTAGAAGGAGGTCAGCAACCAACCTGTCTGCTTCCGAGACACACTGGAGCTACACCTGGAGTTATGTTCCGGGGAGCAATTTCCTATGAGAGCAGGAGCACTCTCGTGGTTATCCCACGCACCCTGACGGCACAATTGTACGTCGGTCTGGTGATTCAACCTGTTGTGCTGCCATTCATGAACAGCATTCCAGGGGGTGTTTTCCAACAGGATAACGCTCGCCCGCATACCGCTTTTGTAACCCAACAAGCTCTACAGAGTGTCGAACGTTGACTTGGCCTGCTAGATCACCAGATCTTTCACCAATCGAGCACGTATGGGACATCATTGGACGACAACTCCAGCGTCACTCCCAAACAGCATTAACCGTCCCTGTATTGACCGACCAAGTGCAACAGGAATGGAACTCCATCCCACAAACTGACATCAGCACCTGTACGACACAATGCATGAACGTTTGCGTGCTTGCATTCAACATTCTGGTGGTTACAGCGGTTATTAATGTACCAGCATTTCACATTTAAAATAGCTCTTCTTGAGCTTACAATAAGCTGTGATCTTGAAACCTTAATCGATTAAATATGTTACTTATACAAATGTATTGCCGCCATTTCATTCCTCTACAACTATCTTTTCGTGGTGTTGGGATTTTTTTCCGTCAGTTTACATACAATCTTTATCTTCAATGTCTATTGTCTTCATTGGGATGACATATACTCCATATCGGTTGTGCAAAGGAACAACACCTGTATCATTTTTCATTCCTGAAAGTACACTGTGTGCTCATACACCGAAGCCAATGTTGTGACGATGACAAACGTTTTTGAGTATATTGATGATGCTGGGAATGCATGGAAGTGATCCCACATATTAAACTGGTCTGTTATATTTTATTAATGTGGTATCTAATTTGCGATTCATTTTCTTTGCTATAGAATTAACGATGTTGTCTGAGTAGCCATGATGAGATGCAGATATTTTAATTTTCTAAGGCCTGATTTATCTTTGCATCATAGTAGGTTTTATTATACTTAATAAAACCGACTATGATGCAAAGATAAATCAGGCTTTAGAAAAAATTCCACATGCAATTATACCTATTGACCCTACAGCAGCTACAATAGCAGCATTAAGTGGGTTGAAAAGTCAGCATACTCTTCCACCTACCATCTCAGAGAATATGCATCCGCCTCCGGGTCCTAGAGTCCCTGAACGCTTTGGGAAATTAAAACTACATAAAGAAGGACATCCTGTCAGACCACTAGTGTCTAGTTATGCCAGCCCAACTAGGACATTAGAAGATACTGTAGCTAAATTACTCTCACCATCAACAAAATGTCCTAAATTCTCAGTTTCCAGTTCATGTCAAGCCCTGGCCAAAATCAAAGAGTTTTCATCTAAAGGAACTAATTTCATGACCACTTCATTAGATGTCATATCCCTTTTTCCAAATGTTCCAATAAAAACGGTGCATAATATTAATGAATTAAAACTAGAATCACAAGGACCTTTCTCTACATCGGAGATTAAAGCCATTATTTCTGCCTTACGCTTAATACAACACCGCTCATTTTCCCGATTTAATGGCAATATATATCGTCAACTGGAAGGCGCACCAATGGTCTCCCCACTCTCGCCTATCCTAGCAGAAATTATCTTACAGGAATTGGAAAATTATGTAATTAAATCGTTTCCAACTCCCCTGGACTTTATTTACGCTACGTGGATTACGTTCTCGATTTTTGGCATTCCACTAAAGAAGAGTTGAACCAGTTCACAGAATTCTTATCATCTCAATATCCATCTATTAAGTTCTCCATGGAATTTGAAAAGAATTATAACTTACCATTTTTGGATTTTTATTTAAAACGAGATCCTCATAGACAAACTGTTCAATATTCGGTGTATCAAAAACCCACATCCTCTACCGTCATGATTCCATCTCAATCATCTCATCCATTAAACCAAAAATTAATTGCAAATTAGATACCACATTAATAAAATATCACTAACCAGTTAAATATGTGGGATCACTTCCATACATTCCCAGCATCATCAGTATACTCAAAAACGTTTGTCATCGTCACAACATTGGCTTTGGTGTACGAACACACAATGTACTTTCAGGAATAAAAAATGATAGAGACGTTGTTCCTTTGGACAACCGATATGGAGTATATGTCATCCCAATGAAGACAATAGACATTGAAGATAAAGATTGTATATATGTCGGATCTACACTTCGCTCATTAAAAACTCGTTTAAAAGAGCACCAATATAACATAAAGACAAACTCATCAAGGTCTTCCCTATCAACACTAACATGCAAAGGATCTCATTACCCATGTTGGAACGAAGCCAACATCCTTGCCACGCCCTACTCAAAAGCATCAATCCTACTATTAGAAAGTCTATTTATTCACAAATATGGTGAAGAATGCTGCAATGATGATACTCCTTGTCACATCCCTTTACCTTGGAAAACGGTGCTTAATGAGTTATAACATGTAGAGACTTACACCAATTATTTCCTTCAAACATAGTTTTTAATACGTGGCTTGACACGTAATATATTTATCGATGTTAACAAACCTTTCACAAGATGTGATGTCCATCACGAGCAGGTCACAATATCAAGAAAACCACACAACATTAATGTATTTAAATCATGCTCAGTTCCATTCTGTTAATAACATCTGAAGATGGGTCCGTTGCGGGCCTGAAATTTCTGTCTTCTATATGAATTTAATAATTAAATTCATCACAATGAATAATCTAAACAGTCAAATGTGTTTATTTGATTCTGTTTTTAGAATAATAATCGTGTACAGACGGTGTAAATCAACACAGAAAGAATGGATACGAAGTTATTGGTGTTCAGGGACCCATCCAGTGATACCAGTGGTCACAAGTCATACCAGGAAAACATCCTACAGACATGCAAACTGCAACCGCAGACTTGTACTTAACTGACAAGAATGTCTCGGTTTTGTTTTCCTGTCTGATGCCTTATCGGCCACCGCCCTTCACTTCTGTGGAGTAGACACCTCGGTTCGGCGGAGAAGTTTACCTTTTTGATCTCTTTCACGGTTTTTTGACGGTAGTCGCATCGGAAGTGCAGGTGTCGTTGCCGATGTCCTGAGTTAACATTGGCGCCATTAGGCAGCATCGAATCCAGAGACACATGCGAAACAGGATTCACTCAACTATTATCGGGAACATTACCTGAGTGCTTGAGCGTTCATTAGCGCATTAAATTGATGCACTGTTGCGCGTAGATTGCCATTTACCAGTCTACGGAAGCGATAATCTCCTCTGGGATCAAATGTCTTTAAGGTTCCAGAATTATGGCGTCGGGAAGTACTCGGTCGGCCATCGGTCCATTCGTGGTACACTCTTGCCACTTCACCTCGGAAACAGCCCACAAAGTTTGTTATTTCTGAGATGCTTCCACACTTTTCGCGGTAGCAGATGATCATTCTTATTTGAACGTCAGTAAAATCACTACCTCTGCACATTGTGCTCACGTTACGGACGATGGCTCATCTGACCTGGTCAGCCGCTTATACACTGAAAAGCAATTGAATTAGAGATAGCTGTCTAGTAAGGTGTAGCACCACCTTTCGCCCTGATGACGGCGGCGATTCGTCTCGGCATGGACTCGACAAGACACCGGAAGCGTTGGAAAGTCATACGGATCCACGACCCCTGCACAAGCTCCCACAGTTTACAAATATTTGATGTATGGGTCAGACCCTTGAACATCTATCTCAATGGCATCCCAGATGTGCCCGATGGGATTGAGGTCAGACGACCAAGCTAGCCAAGGAAGCGAGGTTACTTCTGTGGAGTGTTCATCTAAACCTTCGGATACAATTCGGGAGCGATGGCACAGTGCATTGTCTTGTTGCAGGATGAGGTCCCCTGTGGGATGTTGAAGACGCACAAACGCGAGCAAATGGCCGTCCATGGTATCCCGGTAACGTTGACCTGTGAGGAACGATGTCACACGTACCAGGGGTCCCATTTGAGTCCACGTAAAAAGTCTCCATACGAGAATGCCTCCCCCACCAGCTTGAAGAGCACTCTGCTGTCAAGAAGGATCCATCGCTTCATGTGGTTTGCGCCGAACTCCTATCCTGCCATCCACATGTACCTACGTGAATCTCGACTCATCATGTCCAGGCAACAGTTTTCCACATATCTCGGTTCCAGTGGCGATATTCCCGCGTCCATACTAATTTTTGCACCCTGTGGTATGCGGTCAGCAGCGGTACCATGGTGGGACGATGGCTTCTGTACCCCATAGCGAGGAGATGGTTCTGGATGGTGTGTCTGCTTATACGTTTTTGTGCACCAGCGTTAAATTGCCGAGTGATATCTTGCACTGTGGCCCGTCTATCCGTTGTTACAATGCGAGCTAGCCTACGATGATCCCGCTTATCCACACGCTGTTGTCCACGGCAGTTGGCCCTTGCAGGGATAGTTTTACCGGATTTGACGTACTCACGGTGCTCCGGTGACACAGTGGCTCTTGAAAATCATAGTGCCTGCACGACTTCCGAGATGGAATGACCCATTCGTCAGGCCCCAACAATTTGCCCAAGATCAAATCCTCTTAGATCCTTAGTCTTACCCATACTGCGTCCGTAAATTACTGATTTCCGTCTCATCACTCTTATATTGTCGGATCGCTGCATACGACATGTCGTTTCAGTTTACAGGGCCGCCCACAGCGCCACATTTGCATAACACGTGCTATCTCTAATTCAATTGCTCTTCTGTGTATGCGCCTATGGTCAGACTTTTCACGTGCAGTCTGGTACGTGCATGAGCAGGTATACCTTGATTCCGGGGTTGGTCATATTATTCTGATACGACTGTGTAATTTCAAAGTAAATTTTTTTGTTAATGAAATGCGTTTCGATTCTCCCTTCTTTTAATAACATTTCCGTCATTTTGGATCTGGAAGATGAAGAACATACTAGAGTGCGTTTTTCCGTACAGTGAATGTTCTTTGCTCATTAGCAGAAATATGTGGTGTTGCTTGTTATCATGCTTGATGTATTCTACCCGGTTTGTCTGACCGGATGTATTTGCTTTCATTAGTCATTGTGACACTGTATCATTGAAGGTTTATTTTATCTAGCTAGACAGGAAAACTGCATGAAGTGTTACTTTACAAACTGGGCAGCACGTAATATTGCATTTGCGAAATTACAGAATTAGAATGATGATCAACATTGGAGATTATATATGTGTGTAAAAAAGGAAGGCGTAGTATTAATATATAATAGATTGCAACATTTTGGCCTTCCTTCAAACTGGATCAAAATTTCAGTACTTCAAATATCAATCAAAGAAATATGAAGTTTCTTTACATTAAGCATACAGAAGCAGCGTAGATCATAATTATTTATTATTCATCATATTTCCAGATTCGAAATTTTATTTGTAGATATTCTATAAATTTAATTATCAGCATGTTTTTTTAATTACAACGCCCTATGTTTTCACCTAATAAAATAAATATAATTTTTCAATATAGGCAGTTTAATATCTGTATCATAGAATTAAAAATAATTTTATTTTCCATTCATTCGATTTGTACTTCTGCCACTTAATTTTGCTTCCCCTTTAATTAGGTTGGCGCCGAAAGAATTTCAACAATAACTGATTTAGGTGCTTCTCCGAATACCAGCATTTTGAACGGTAAATGTTAACGCATGATTCAAGATATTAAGTGATATTTAGAAAAATATTTACATCAATGTCTTTTGAGTAATTAAACTGCAAAAAACATTAAACTTATTAGCTTGTTTGGAAGGAAATTACTTGTATCGGATACTTCAACTGAATATTCATGAGTAAAGCACATTATTACCGAAGACTTGTATAAACCACATAAAACACAAAGCATGCCAAATCAAGGAGTGTGACGGAATGGAAAATATTTATCAACATTTATCCCGAATTACCAAAATGGAAAACAAAATCACTCAGAAGTTTTTCTAACAAAGATGAATACGCGTAGTAAACAAATTTTAGGACAAATTTCCTGAATTTAGAAATTCTTGGTAAGAAATAATTTACAGCTCAGAAAATGATGTCAGGCTCGAGAGAGCAATACTAAGAATTCGTAACTGATTTCATTTTGAAATACTACACAAGAAGGTTTTCCTTTTCAAACCGGATACAAGACAGCATGACCGGCAAATGAACCTAGTTTCTTAACTACGTGGACGTCGAGTTTCCTTCAAAGAGCTGCCGATGTACTGCGGATTCTTCTAATATGGATTGTTTCGTGAATGCGCACGCTGTGTGCCGAAACATGTAGCACTGGTTCTCCTGTGTTATACATAAAGCGATACACGTATGAAAGATTTTGTCAGCATCAACCCGTTCCATGTTTAAATATTTCTAACTAAATATTGACGTTTACCTTGTTGGAGATAGAATCGATTCTTACATTCCGCTCCCAAGAATTTCGCCGTGCATTTTAGTTGGTAGTGAAAAACGGATTGACGTTTAACTTGAGCTGTTACACGAAATCATTTTGTTGTTTTTATATTTGACAACAGGAATCGCTTGTATTTCCCAAGACAGAAGTATTACTTCATCACGAATTAGTACTATAAAACCTGGATTATACAATGTGAAAACTATCAGAAAGATAATCACGCTATGATAATCTCATTTAAGAGGTTTCACGATAAAAATGATTTTAGTTAAATTCTATGTTTCAATTTTTTTCGATCCTCTAAATTTGGTAATACTTAATCTTCACATTCGATTATTAGTGTAGGACACAGTAGTCTCCTATGCCAATTATCCACGCTTCCGAAGTTTTCTTTCATAAACACTACATAGACGAAGGCAGGTTTTATGCCATCAAAACTATCGAAACCAAATCAGTCAGTCTCTCACTTTTGCAGCAATTATACACTTGCTAGGAAATACTCCTTTCTTGAAATTATGGTTTTTCCGGTTGACGTATATAAATACTTTACTTTTTTCAATTTCATGCTAACCAGCTTATCAGATTTGCGAAACTGGATTTCAGCTTCCAACCCCAACAAAGGGAATTCGTATAGTGACGGATAAAGAAAATATGTGTAGAATATTTTCAATACTTTCCTCCCATTCTGTCCGTTAATAGAAACTAAACTTTTTCTTCGAAATGTCGAAGCCAACTGTGCAGCACAGTGTTCAATAAGCTGGCTTATGACGATTCGTCTGAGATTCGTCAGTGTCTAAGTACCTGGAAGGCAAGCATGCTGCTCTATAAAGGGGTGAGCTTGTTGCACAGGTTCACTCCTTTACATGGAATCCACGGTTATAAATTAGGATCGTGAGACTGCAAGTTGGTGAAAAAATTATCATTTATCGTACATACGCTCTACTTTCAGTAATCACAGGAATGTAAACATAAACACATTTTTCAAAATTTTTACATTAAACCATATCCATAGCTCCCTCAATCCTATAAATAGCACGAGGAAGAACTCATGGCAGACGAATATGTATTTCTATTTGAGGAACAGCGTATTCATGTAGTGCAAATACATCGGCGAATCATCTGCATGAAAAGAATAATTCAACTCTCAGGAAATTCTATAATTCTCCATTTACAGATTCGGTACAAATAATAAAGGTGCAATTTTTCGTTCTGTTTATGCAAAACAGAAAATGTAAGGACCGAAACAAATATGAAATTCTGTATAAACTTGGTAAGCCGTCTGTACATGATAACTCGTAGAATCAAAAATGAATTAGAAGTCTTTAAAGTAAAAATTTTAATTCGCTTAAAAATTATTTTAACAAAATATATTTTAAATATTTTTAACCAATTAAAGCCTTTAATTTAATGGTTTTTAATTTATTTTTGTATCTACAAGGCAGTATCGTGTACGTACGGCTTACCAAGTTTATATGACTTGAATTTATAACTACAATATACAGTAGCAAAATACTGTTCTTCACGTGCTTATACTAGCAGTTTTAAGCAGAAATCAACAGGTCCCTGGTAATATTAACTAAAAGACAACTACAAGCAGCACAATCAAAAGGACTTACCCCAACTTTGAAAAGTAGGCCTACATCCATTGTTGTTTGGTTTCCTCTGCTAGTGAACGTATAGTAGTTGTCGAAAAAACATATATCACAACGAACGGTAAAAACGAACAATTGCGTAAAACGTGAATGAAACGGCACCAAACCGAGTACAAAATGGTGAAATTCGAATGAAATGGGAACATTAAAATCGATTGAAAAGTAAAACCAACAAGGTTAAAAGTTGAAAATAAAAAAACCATGGAACTTATCTACATTCTACCCATGCTACCAGCATCCATACATGTTTCGGCAAACATTATTCCTTCATCAGTGGAAGAGTTCACAAGTGCCTAGTCCTGCGCAATCGACTCAGATGACATATGACATGCCTGAATGAAAAGACAGTATGTTAACTTCGTCACATAAGCATGAACACCTATACCTCATCTCGCAGTTCTTGTATAGCGCCATCTGTGAGGATTTCGCCGACGTATTCGTCCTGCTGATTGACCAAACCAAGCAGGCAGAGTTTATCTGACTTCCGTTTAATATTACGTTGATTATCAGAATGTAACAGGTATCTCCATGCGTGTGAAATATCGATAGGTGAATTTCTGTTACAACATTTCCTTTTATATTTTTCAATAATTAGAGCCTCTGAAGTGAGAATTTTTTATGATATCTAAGTGATGTTAGAATATTGACATTTTCCTAAACGGGTACACCATTGTGTTCGATGCAATATTGAATAAGTGCTGTTTTAGGTCTTTTCATTTCCCCATTGCATACATATTCTTTTAATCGAGTAATAAAGCGTCTCTTAGTACTACCTATGTACACAGAATTTTTTTGATTGGAGTTCGATATAATCGGGGTACAATATACGCCCGATTTATTGAAAATTGAATTGTTGTCATTGTAAGTTAATAAGGCACCTTTGTCGGTGATAGTTTCAGCCAAAAATTATTGATGCTCTGCACATTCTTTCTTTAACAAATTGGTAATAGGTGGTAAAAAAGAAATTGATAAGTAAGCTTTATATTCACTCCTGTTATTATGCAAAATTTGGACGTTATTTTTTATATTGTTGTAAATAGAATTTATCAATCTACCTCTACAACCAAATGCTTCTGCAGTATTCCTGATCCACTGCAACTCAGCCTGTCAGATTGTGAGGAAGAATAATGTGTAATTGCTCTTTTGATATAGTAAGAAAAAGCTGCTGTTTTATACTTCCAGGGATGCCAAGAATCGCGTGTGATCAATGCTGCAACATAAGTTAGCTTTCTAAAAACACTATATTCAATAGAATCATCGTAGTGGAATAAACTCAAATCCAAATTATTTAGTTTGTTACCAATTTCTTCTTTTAATGTGGTCCTAATAGTAGGATAAATGCAGTTAAATGCATTTATGAACTTATCAAGTTTCTCTTTAGAATGTTGCCAGAAGAGAAGAACATCATCTACGTAGCGAACGTATAAACAAGGTGAGTCCAGGTTTGGTTGTTGGAAGATTGCTTTTTCAATATACTGTAATACTACTTCTGCCAACAAGCAGCAGAGGGGGGATCCCATTGGAGCTCAAAATATTTGTTTATAAATTATCTCATCATATGAAAATAATTGCTGTTAGTAATATACTTTAAAGACGAGATAATGCAATTCCTTTCTTTATTTTAATTCCCTTATGTTGACAACTGCTGATTAATTAAATTAATTGCTTCATCTGTGGGAGTATTCGGGTAAAGTGCTGCTACATCGTGGCTAAACATAGTAAAGTTGAAATCCTGAATATCTTGAAGTTTATCAATCAACTCTATAGAACTAGATACATTGTAAACATGGTTGTTATATAAAGGTTTTAGGTATTGATCAATAGCTTTTTCTAAATTGATAGTTGGAGCGACATTTTTGTTCACAATCAGTCTAACTGGTTGATTTATTTTATGTGTTAATGTTTCCAAAGATATTCAGAATACAAGCACCAATGGGTGTGTAGGCTTTACGTTTAATCTCAGTAAGTCGGTCACTATGATTCTTAAAAGCACCTACTTGCCTTAATTTACCTTCGACAGGGTCTTTATTCATTTTCCCCAACATTAAATATTCTATAGCTGTCTTCATTTTTTTTGGTAGTCTTCTTTATTCAAGACAACAAGTTGTTTGCATTTGTCAGACATGATGCATTTAATATTAGGGCTGTTCCCAAGTTCAAGTAAAGTTTTCCGTTCATATTTAATAGGAGCATTGAGTTGGTCATTCAATTTATTTTAATTTCTCATGATTTTATATCTTACTGGATTTCTTTTACTAGCTGGTTCCTGTATATTGTTTTAACTTTGTGTAAGGATAATTACTGGCTTTGGTTTATACCTATTATATGCAAACTTGACTCCTCTTTTTAAAGCCTTCACTTGTAGCTCAAACAGTACATAGTTAGATTCATTAATGAACATTTTGTTATAAATAAGTATTTTGTTGTTCTTCTCAAGTAGGATTTCAAACGTTTTTGAAAGTTTATCGCGAAGTCGTAAAATGAGACTATCAATAGTGGCATAAATTTTAATGAACTCTATATTTAGCCTATCCACATGTAAATTCAGAGCCATCAACTTATTATACAATCTGTAATTCTGAATACTTAGTATGTTCAAGTTCTTCCTTTTGTCCCTAATAATAGCACGAAGCCTTTTAACCTCACAAGTGTTGCTAATGTTCCTGTCGTTAGTGTTTAATGGCTTGCTTTTAACTCTCAAAAAACGGAGTGTAACATTATTGGTTTTACATAATGTCAAAGATTGCATGTGTTCCACTACTTTACTTTGCTTGATACGACTCTTCTTAAAAGCCACAATTACAGTGATATCGGAATCCACTGTCATAGTGCTCAGCATCGAAATACCCATAAATATAATAAGTCCGAATATCTTCGGAAAAATCAAAACACATAAAATAAATCAACCAGTTACATTGATTGTGAACAATCAATGTAACTGGTTGATTAAAAACTATCAATTTAGAAAGGGCTATTTACAATAACTAAAACCTTTATATAACAACCATGTTTACAATGTATCTAATCCTATAGAATTAATTGATACAAATCAAGCTATTCAGGATTTTAACTTTACTGTGTTTAGCCTTGATGTAGTAGCACTTTACCCGAATACACACACAGATGAAGCAATTCATTTAATTAATCAGCAGTTGTCAACAGAGGGAATTGAAGATAAAGAAAGGAACAGCATTATATCGTCTTTGAAATATATTACTAACAGCAATTATTTTTCACATGATAAGATAATTTATAAACAAACATTTGGAGCTCCAATGGGATCCCCCTCTGCTGCTTGTTGGCAGAAGTAGTATTACAGCATATTAAAAAAGCAATCTTCCAACAACCTAACGTGGACTCACCATGTTTATGCGTACGCTACGTAGATGATGTTCTTCTCTTCTGGCAACATTCTAAAGAGAAACTTCATAAGTTCATAAATGCATTTAATAGCATTTATCCTACTATTAGGACCACATTAAAAGAAGAAATTGGTAACAAACAAAATTATTTGGATTTGTGTTTATTCCGCTACGATGACTCTATTCAGTATAGAATTTTTAGAAAGCCAACTTATGTTCCATCATGCTGATTTTTCTTACTCTATCCAAAAAGCAATTACACATTTTTCTTCCTCACAATCTGAACAGGCTGAGTTGCCGTGGATTAGGAACACTGCAGAAACATTTGGTTATACTGGTAGATTGATTATTTCCATTTACAACAATAAAAAAAAACGTTGAAATTTTGCATAATAACAAAAGCAAATATAAAGCTTACTTATCAATTTCTTTTTTACCACCTACAACCATTTTGTTGAAGAGAGAATGTGCAGAGCATCACGTATGTTTGGTTGAAACTACCACCGATAATGGTGCCTTATTAACTTACAATGACAACAATTCAATCTTCGATAAATCGGGCATATATTGTATCCCGATAATAACGAACCCCAATCAAAATGATTCTATTTACCTAGGTAGTAGTAAGAGACTCCTTGTTACTCGATTAAAACAACATGTATACAATTGGGAAACGAAAAGACCCAAAACAGCCTTCAATCAATATTGCATCGAACACAATGCTGTACCCGATTGGGAAAATGTCAAAATTCTAACATCACTTCGATCTCATACACAAATTATCACTTCAGAGGCTCTAATTATTGAAAAATATAAAGGGAAATGTTTTAACAAATGTTTTAACAGTAATTCACCTATCGACGATATTCCACACGCATGGAGATACCTGTTACATTCTGAAAATCAACGTAATATTAAACGGAAGTCAGATAAACTGTGCTTGCTTGACTTGGTCGATCAGCAGGACGAATACGTCGGCGAAATCCCCACAGATGGCGCTATACTAGAACTGCGCGATATACAAGAACTGCGCGATAGGTGTTCATAGCTTATGCGACGAAGTTTACATACTGTCTTTTCATTCAGGCATGTTATATTTCATATAAGTCGATTGCGCAGGACTAGGCACTTGTGAACTCTTTGACTGATGAAGTCATAATGTTTGCCGAAACATGTATGGATGCTGGTAGCATGAGTAGAATGTAGATAGGATCAGTGGTTTTTACATTTGAAACTCTTAACTTTGTTGGTTTTACTTTTCAATCCATTTTAATGTTCTCATTTCATTCGAATTTCACCGTTTTGTACTAGGTTTGGTGCCGTTTCATTCACGTTTTACTCAATTGGTCGTTTTTACCGTTCGTTGTTATATATGTCTTTTCGACCGCTAATATACGTTCACTAGCAGAAGAAGCGGGCCGATGATGGATATATGTCTACTTTTCAAAGTTGGGGAAAATGCTTTTGATTGTGCTGCTTGTATTTTGCTTTTAGTTATTACCAGTAACCTGTTACCTACTGCTTAAAATTGCTTGTATAAACACGTGAAGAAAAGTATTTTGCTACTGTACATAGTAGTTATAGACTCATTTTCTTTAGCCACGTATTATTCACTATGTACATTTATGCACTTAGGATTTTCTAGTTTACATGACTTAATTGACGATTATTATAATCTCATATGAAAATCTTATTTATGCTATGCAATTTTTGCCCTCAAATTATTTATTCATGAGCACAGATTAAGGATTCAAGAACAGTGAGTAACATTAATAACAGAAACTCTAGCTCTCAACATATTTATGGAAATTATGCATATCACAATTCCTTTTAAATCTAAGTACTTAAATTTTTAATTTACACTGAGATATTACACATAAAAGAGTCCCGTTCCTTGCAAAATAAAATTCATAGAAATAAAATCCTAATCAGCAAATTGCAGGGTTTTGCGTTTTACCCGGATTATAATTTTTTTGAGAAAACATTTATACCGCATAATCCTGGAGGTGATATAACAAAGTGTACGAGCCAGAAGGATATTTTTAATGGAGAAGCTTGCGATAAGTTACGAAAATGCTGTTAATAATTATTGCCGAATTTTGAATTTTTGAATACTAATGTTCACGAAAACAAAGTACCTTTTCTTGTGGATATCTTTGGTGCTCAATTATGAAAATCCTTTCTCGCAGGAGCAAAATTGACGCTGATCAGAAGACAAATGTTTACTCTATCCCGCTGGAATATCCTAACGGAAAGCAGAAATGCTATATAAGAATGACTAAGTGATCGATTCGCACCATATTAACTGAACAAAAAAGACATGTGAAAAATGAAAATCTTAACACAGCTTTTGCAAGCAGAAGTTCCTCTGAAAGATGCGGCACCTCACAGAGGCAGCATACACACTTCTGGCTCCAGAAACGGCCAAAATTGCGACTGTCATCAGAGAGACGATTCAAATACTCACCGAACTATACGCGGGGAAACGATGCTGTCTCAAGTAACCTACACCCCTTACGTACAGATTTCCTGAAAGTTTGACGCTTTAAGATTTTTGTTTTCTTATTTTTGTTGACGTCTTGTTTACGCGCGTGTTTCCAAATTTGCATAATTTGATAATTTGAATTAACTCAAAGGAAATATCTATTTCAAATGCAACGTTTACTTTTAGTTTTCTCATCATTAGTTAGCATCAGCCTGCCTTGAAAAAGACAACTAATGGTGAGCGAAAGTTCGGAAATACCGATTTGTTTTACCCAATGAAAATCAACGGTTTTTTACCTAAGTTCCTTAATTTGTTGCATTCGTTCTCATGATTTAAGTTTAAATCTGAATTCGAGTCATATAATATTGTGCGGGCCAGCTGTTTTACCCACATCTATAGATATAATAACTTAGCAGATATTAGAATATAAAAAAGTTAGAAAATAGATCCGCCAGAAAATTGAAAACTCTAGTTTCCATTCAGAGTATCAGAATGCTTACTATTTAGTGCGTTTAAAGAAGATATTAGTCAAGCTTAAACAACGGAAGAGTGTTGCATAATAATCAGAAAAACATGCTCTTTTAAGACAGGATTGATCTAATCGCAATGTTTTCCTTTGGGAGTCCGGTGTTAAAGTATTTCCTGGACTAAAACCATATCTTTTAATTTCAGTTAATGAGATTTTTCAAAGAAATATAAATTTACCAAAGAGAATGCAAATTTATGCTATCAAATAACGCTTTGCGTTAGAATTGATTCCGGAGATAATGATTGTTCCATGAATCAAATAATGGGAGCAAGTACACGAAAGAAGCAGCAGTGAATGCAAATATTTCTCTGACACGCAATTTTGATGTCTAAGGCCAAGTTGTGGAAATACCAGAGACTATCATTTCCTGAAGCCCATTTCAACACATACTATCCAAAAAAAGTAGCATTCTCATTTTTCTTTTTAACGGACGAAATGACGACACCACTTTCTGCTCATCCTGCGAATGACAATAATATCAAATATTATTACGTTCATGAAGCTGAAGGGTGTACAAAATTGAAACGAGCAAAGGAACTTAATGTAGATGATTTTACAGATACTTTTATATGCTCGAACACAACACCATTTAACAAACTTTAGTACACGTCTCAAGCAGATATTTTGCAAATTTCGAGGCAAGCTAAAGGCTAAAGAATACTGCAGTTAAATTGCACTTAGCAACGTAACTGCTATGCATACATCAGCTACGTTTTCGAAACTATTAGTTCATATCTCAAGGAGAAATGTTACTTGCAAATACCGATCCACATTAATGGCTAGAGAAAAACATGAGCTAGCAATATTACAAAAAAATGAGTAATCTTATAAAATTTTATATTTATGAAAAACTGAATACAAAAATTTAAAAAAATCCTTAACTTAAAAATAAGCCTGACAAGCATAAAGTTCAACACATTTACTTAAAATATTTTATAAGCAAAAATATTATAGCTGCGCTACACTCATGGATAATGAAATTTGCGCACCTAGAAGAAAACATGCTACAACCACGCAACTTTGCAAATAGCTAGAGTGCTTGCTGGTATGCAAATGATCCACGTTTGGTGCGATTGCGTATGACCGCATGCCCTGTGGTGGGGTGGCAAGCACCAAACGGCAGCCTTACAAACCGTCGTATAGTCGGTGCCCCATGGAAGCAAAACGCACCGGCCGACGCAAGGAAGAATACAGAGTGACAAGAATGCCGGATAGAAGCCAGAGACGTCGATGTACGCAAATTACGGGCTTTGAGAGAGGCCTGATCATCGGGCTGAAAACGCAAGGGTGGTCGGAGCGCTGTATAGCCCTTAACGTGAATCGTCCTGACAGTACCGTCCAACTGTGCTAAGAGAAGTAGACTCTTGACGGTACTTCCACACTGTGGAGCGGCTCCAATCGGACCAGGAAGACCACAGGTAGAGAGAATCGACGGATCGTGCGCAAGGCACGAACGGATCCCAAGGGGACCCATCCACTATACAGGCAGATGTAGCGGCTCCTTTGTGCCCGCGACCCAATTTCCGTGTCCTCGCGGCACCGAATCTGCAATCCGAGCGCCTCTTTCATGTGCTGACATTAACACCGGGACATCGCTGGACTCCATTTGCAGTGGTGTCATGCAGGCGCGACGTTTAACGCCACAGACGGACGACGTGGGGTGTTTAGTGATGAGAGCCCCCTCGTTTTGGGGACAGACGATTATCGCCGTACCGCACTATCCGGGATTTGGAGCACACCGTCCAACACGTGTGGGTCAGTCTGCCGCTGGAAAACATCCAGCGTCTGTTTGCCTCAAAGCTGGACTGTATTGCATCATGTATCGCCGCACGAGGCAATGCAACGCGTTTTAGAAGATGACCGGACTACTTGCCACAAATCCCTCTGTAATTGTCCCGCGGCTCTGTTATTGCCATCATCTGTATCATTACGTGCATAAAATTTTAGTTCAATCCGATACTTCCTTCTTGGTGCTTGAATTTGATTGTCCGTCAGTGCATTTTTAAACTCGGATATAACGGTGACTTGCTTTATCTGAATATTTTACTGAGCAAATTGCCTGAAAATCATCTTCGTACACAATTGTATTATAAACTTAGATCCATCCTCAACCTGATGCTCCGCAGCTTACTCTGCTCCGTTGATTACAAAAAAGCTTTCTTCCGTTCTCGAATCATAAGGGCCTTTGCAGACTTCTCCGCTGTTCCTTGTAGACAATGTTAATTAAACGTTACCGAATTGGTCACTGAAGTAGGATAGCCACGAACTTTATTAATAGAAAGATCCAGAAAACCAGAACCATTAATAGTTATCTTTCTATCCCGCAACTACGCACCGTGGGATCAATTTTACGGCAAAACAGGTGTTTCCTAACAGTTCAAGAAGGCGCTCAAGAACATGAATTTCTGTGTTGGCATCAGGACTCGCGGAATTTATCTGTCATAATTAAGGGAAACACTGACAAGCCCCCACTTTCTAATAAAGCAGGTGTGTTTGCCATTCCTCTACAATATCCAAAGGGCTCTAAAAGTACTACATTGGAACGACCAAACGTTAATTTCAAATTTCAGTCAACGACCATAAAAGATACATAAAGCACGACAAACTAACCACGGCCCCTTCTAGAGAAGTCAAGTTCGCTGCTACTACTTATATGCGATGTTAAAAAGAAGTTAGGCTAAAAGCAACTGTGCATTTTATTTCTTTTAGGAAATGGTTTGTAAGCTAATATACTAAACAACGAGATTGGTACATATAACGCTGAGCCAATTCCATGTTAAATATTTGTGCGAATGTAACGTTTATAAGTGTGTCAGAGGGGAAGGGGAAAACGACAGAAAGGAATATGAGTTTTGGATTAGCCAGATGCAGGCAAATACCTTGCTCTCCGTCATTAAGAAAAGAGACTGAAACGACAGAACCAAACATATCTCATGCAATAATCGTCTGTTGGAAATTTACTGCAAAGATTGCAATGTATTCCCACAGTACTGCAATCTCCAAAGCGAGATAACCATGATCATTGCCAAAAAAAGCGAATCTTTGATCTGCCAATTTAGGGCATAATTGTTCCATTCTCAGGTTTGGACAACAGCTATCCTTTGAAGCAAGTGAGTTCAAATCCGAGTTTCAACTTACCGCACGCGCCGGGAGATGGCGTGAAACATCTGATGAACATGGACGAGTTCGCAACCTGTACAGCGAATGGGAGTTTATGCTTCCAATATGGAATTGTCACCAGTTCAGGTAAGGTGCGTAATACAATCTGTGTGAAATAAATTGTTTCTCCACTAGAAAAATTTATCTTTTTTCCCATTTTTCTTCGATGTACCACTTTTTTTTTCAACCTATGGTAAAAGAACAGAACTACATAGTCCCATTGCATTTTTGGTTGTGGCTTACTAATTATTCTGGTAATAACGTCTACATTTTTTGATATATTGCTTCGTAAAGATTCCTGCTGTAAATGCATTTTACCGTTTATTATTGTCATTTTTATTATCTCTAATTGGTTCTTGGTTGTGAAAGGCTTTCACTTAGCTCTGAATCTCCAAATTTTCGGAAACACGAAGCATTCATGTAGACTGATCTGTTTGTGATTAGTGAAATCAGTGTATTGAGATGTTCTTGAAGTTGAGTGATTCATGTGTAAAAAGGGCGGTAAGAATTCGTTACGCCCAGCTATGAGAGAAATGAACTTTTTCTTCGATTTGTAGGGTAAGAAACTCTTCAGTATTTATTCTTCATTAATTAAATCTGTTGGAAACTTGGACCTGAATCTTTATTTTAATTCCCATAAGAATAGCTCCGAAACATCGGGCACTGACAGGTTGGCAATTTTAAGGTTACACGTCAGACAATGCAGAACAAACCAAGCAGAATTTTGTTTACCTATTCATGTTTGAAAACATTTTTCGGTTCAATGAAGGTTAACGTAGCTGCGGGTACCATAGCTGCGAGTACCTCTTTTGCAATAACGAAATATTACACCAGAAGTAAAGTGCTTATCTGAGGACACAACGCACAGAAAGCACCCTGCTTGACCAGCGTCTTACAAACTCCTGATCTCATTGGGTTTCATGTATTCTTCCTGAATGCAGAATCTCTTGGATGGTTGTATAGAGGATTACCCATATTGAATCCTTCAAGCTCGGGACTAGGGCATTGGTAAAGATCGCGAAGTTAATTTCATCATATTGGACTTATCTATCTATATCCTACTACATACCTAATTTAACATATTTTATGTCTTAAGTAACCTATTTTTTTAGACTTAAGGATTATATACACATACATAAGATAACAAATATGATAAACCCTTTCAAGTAATTTGGCGAAAACTGTCGTAAGTCCTATGGGGAATATTAGTTTTAATGATTTTCTTTTAAACTACGTAAGGATTTCATTTGGTTAAGATACTTTGAGGATGCCATTTTCATTTGGCCCGTGCAAAGCTATAACTGGAAATATTTTCCATTTAACTGAAAGTATTAAATTTTCCATTAAGTTTGAAATGACCCTGAAAAGGAATAGAGCTTTAAAAATATTTGTGGTACTGCTTTCTAGATTCATTAGTGGACGTAACTGAAACATCGCATACTACACACCCACAGCATTTTAAACAACACTTCAATTTAGTGTCTTCCACGGAAATGTTTAGTGAATGAGAAATAAAAGTTGCCTAGCTAAGGAAGTACAATATTTATTAAAGGTGAGAAATTTCAATACTTACAAAACAAATAATTTATAAGTGATGAGAAAACAGTTAGGCCATGAAAATCAGGAGATATTAATCAAATGTATAACTATATAATGCTAAAGATATTTCTCTCCTGATATACTAGTCTATCATTATTACAAAAGTAATTACGTTTCTGTATATATCGTTTTTAAATTTCTGCAACACGTCCACATGTTTTTGAGGTGTTTTGACGAATCACTTGGGTAGTTTAATTTGTTACGAAGTACTAATTTGAAAAACACTAGCGCTGTTTAAATTGCGTAGAAGATGGGGAAACTTTAATGCTTTCAACGGAAATGTTTAGTGAGTGAGAAATAAAAGTTGTCTAGCTAAATGTGTACAATATTTATTAAAGGTGAGAAATTTCAATACCTACAAAAAAAAATTATAAGGAATGAGAAAATTTGTGGGCCATAAAAATCAGGAGATATTAATCGAATTTATAACTATTTAATGCTAAATATATTTTTCTCCTGATGTTATAGTCCATCATATCGTTTTTAAATTTCTGCAACACGTTCACATGTTTTTGAGGTTGGAATATACCTTCAAACATATCATTTCGATCTTTTGAAGTTGGTAGTCGTAATGACACTGATTATATATGCACTGCAAATATTTATTAATGTAGAAAGTGATGGTTTTGTTTTCATTTTTTCCTAACATGCAGGTAACGAAATATTGCGGCTCGGAAACTGCAATTTATCTTTTTTTTTACGTTTTTCATTATCTGAAAAATGTCAGAAGATAAATGATCGAATTAAAATGGTTTCACTACATTGATGTCTTTGGTAGATCAATAATAATATTTCAAGTTTAAACATCGAATTTGTGTATTTCAACTTCATAAACCATGTATTTGATTCTCTGATTAAAACTGCGATTTGACCTAAGCCGTACGGTAAAATTATTTTTCCTTTAGTAAAGCTATATCAGCGAAAAAAATATAGTATTACGTTTATCCTGTAAATGTTTTGCTAAACCTTTAATGTGATAATTTATATTCCTGACACTTACATGATGTTCCTAAGTGACCAACGTTGTGTGTTAATGGTGCATGAGAAGGATTTCCTGCAACTATGTCCTGTAGGCATTGTATGTACTTCGTAACATATTAAACTACCCAAGTGATCCGTACGTTCATTTTGAAATTTGGAAGATATTCTGACCGGTCCATAAATTCTTCACCTACTGAAAGGTTGCATTAAATGAGAGGTACCGAAAAAACTTTTGGAAACTGAGCTACAAGCCAATGTGCTAAAGCGTACTAATTTGAGAAACACCACCGCTGTTTAATGGTTTTAATTAATAATTCAAGAGCTAATTATCTCGTCTTAGACAATTTAGCCGATGAACAGACAGATTTAAAAAGTTAATATTATAAGATTATATATTACAAAAGTTTGCAATAATTTAGTGCACATAGTCTTCTAATAAACACACCGGTGAAAATTAAACACTTGCAGCAAAGTAATTAAACGCTTAATATGATTTATTTCTAAGTTTATAATTAGAATTTTGTTTAAAAATTTCTGAGTTATATAATAAGATATGTGTTACTTCTTTCCACAGGCAAACGTTCAAGCTGAAACTTTTGAAAAATTGGAATGAATCAGTCCAAAGATAGATGTAAGTGACTGGCAAAAATTGTAACAGCTTTTGGCCGGTCACAAGGATACAACCTTAAAGATGTTGTTGAATTTGCAGCTATTAACAAAAGAAAAGTTCTACGTTTTTATAAAAATAGTGTAAGTCAAATTTGTATAAGAGTAAAAGGAAACACACTGCACGAAACACTATCTTGACAAGTCGAAAGCCCACAAGTTCTCACCGGGTCAACGAAACCCTATTTTCAAACACGACGAGTACTCCTGCAATCTATTAGTAATGGATCTCACACGTCTATATCTCTGGAAAATTTCATAAGAAAGGAGGAGGCTGGATGTTTTGTGACGTCTGCTCACAAAATATCCCGATTAGCTTGGGGAAAAGCTCACAGGGGATGGACTATTTGTCGGTGGAAAAAAGTCATACGGCCTGGTAAATCCAAATCTTGCCTGTTCCGAAATACCGCGAGGTTTACAGTCAACAGGCGGTCTGAAGAAACAATCAATCCTGATTGTGTTTAAATAATTCTTGACAAAATACATGGGTTTGTAATTCTGTGGATTTTGTTTTAATGTTTGTGAATTAGGCCCATTAGTAGAGATGAAGAGTACGATGAATCATCATGCTCACAGAGAAATCTTAGACAACCATACGTTGCCTTTAGCACAACATGTGCAGGATCCTCACCTGGTAAATTATCCGATTTACCAGGATGACGACTGCACGATTCATAGTGATTAAACCATCAGGAATTAGTGTGAAGAATATAATACAACTTTGCGACACATGGACTTGCCAGCGACATCCCCAGATTCAAATCCTATTTAAAATATACGAGACCACCGTGAATAAAGTACAAAAACAAATTTCAACATCCCAAAAATATCAATGAATTGTGAGTCAAACGTTTATTAGAATGGTTAAATTTTGACTTCAATTATTTAAATTAAATTCTTGAATACCTTCCATCAAGAATTAAAGTCGTGATTTCTGCACGTGGGGATGTAACTAAGTATTAAAAGTAACTTTAGGGTGGTGACTAGTTTTTTGTCCGATGTCTGTATGTGCAATATCAATTAGATCGTTGTCTGCATGGTCATATAAAAAATACATAACAAATACGCCATTAATCCAAATATCCAAATATCCATTAAATTTTGGTTTCTATTTGAATATTCAGCAGTATGTACTGTTACAAAAAATGTTCAAGTACTGCTAAAGTTGTTTAAATATAAAAGAAAAAACATTGTTATTGTAAAGCATTTGGGAGATGTTTCTGAATTTATGACTTAGGTATTTAACAGATATTTCAACATCAATTATAGTATTTTGCATTAGATGCGATGCACCAGATTTCACAGTGAATATAGTTTCTGCGTTAATAAAAATTCCGATGCCACAGATTTTTCATTCTGTTAATTTTTTTTAATGCACTTTTTCACAAAGTGTTGTATTATAAATAAATTAAACGGAATTGTGTATATAAAGTGCGAAAGAAATACGCTGAGGTAGACCATTGGATATGAACCTCTAGACAGGCATCTGAAATGAAGACATTGATGCCAAACCTTGAAATTCCTAACTTGAACAGGTCCTTGAAACCTCCCATGTCGAACATCAGTGTGACACTGAACCAATTGGGACTTCAACACTCTGAGCACTTTGCCGGATACCTCAGCAGAAGAAGAAGCAGAAGTGATTCTTTTCTTGATGCCAACTATAAGAATGCTTAAACCACACCTTTGCTGCGCATATTTATTTATACGAAAATGCCCATATACTGTAGTATTAAAGCAAGCAGCAGGCAAGCAACAGCCAAATGTTCATTGTTAATAAAGTAGTGAGGAAGCAGGCAAATGCTTGTTGTGCTAACGAGTGCAATGCAAGAAGCAGGCAAATGTTCGTGTTATGGAGGAAGCAGGAAAATGTTTGTTTTGCTTAAGAAATGTAAAGCAACAGCTGCAACATGCTACACTCACTGAAACAATATAAAATAACCAGCAGTTAATATCGAGTACATTAAAAGTTGAAAGTTGAATGTGTCAGTATTCATACCTTGTATAATAATTAATTAGCGCGTATTTCATTGCATAGTATTCGATATTAAAATGTTATTGCTTAACGTAATCGCTAATGGTGTTGCTTAAAGATTGGAAATAACTTCGTAAAATGAAACATGTAGATATACATAATTCTCGGTAGGAGCCTATGAATAAAATATGTTTCTCAACTTTGTAAGGGGTAGTACAGTTGACTAGAACAGAAACAAATAGTAGCGTAATTTTCTCTTGTGATATGAAGAATCGTATCAAAATGTCACTCTAAATTCAGGAAACAATAACAATAACGGAGTAAAATATATAACGAGTAATATACTAAGACTGCAGTAACCTAGTAAGGTTTAATAAAAGTTAGGAAATCAAAATTGTAGAAATAGAGATACCAAAATATGTGTTTTATGGGTGCGGGGAACTTCTCCTCCTCTTCATACGATTAATTGTTTCGGTGTTTTTCAAATGCACGTCGGAGCTGGTTTAACGACAAGTTTCTGACGGAGAATGCGCTACACTGTCTTCTCTGCTGCCCTGTGGAAGACAACTTCTCAGCGTGTGAAAGTCCGAGAACGCGTTTCGAATGTATTGTGTTGTAGGGAAGAGAAGAAACAGTAGCATGAAAGAGGTTGTGTATAAGGTATACAGAGTTCAACACTCAATGCTGTTCCAATAGTTAAATGGCTGAGATGGTTTATTGTTACTTTTCACTTTACACCTATTAAAGCGGATGTTTATATTATTAACATTCCTTGTGCTTATTTATGAGGAAATACAATTGGTTATACTTCAAACTGCGGCCCGCTCTCAGCGATTAAAGTCAGGCTAGTATACTACCAACTATGGGCCTCTCGGAAAGATCCTGTGTGTGAGTTACGTAATAATCCCGTTTCGTGATTATTTTTGGTTTGCCTTAACAGGACGTTTATAAATGCTAATTTTGCCCATACTAAATAAAATTTATTATGACGGAAAAGTTTAGTTTCCTCATGAATGGGAAAGCGTCTATCTGTAAGAATAAGTCAATTGATTACGTTAATTTAATATCAATTGATTACATGCTAAGAAAGAACGGTCTAGTGATGCGACTCAAGACCTGAAAGCACTGCTCTGAGGAAACACTACAGTTACATCGCAATAATTACTCTAGAATGCGGTATACCACACGAAGTTTTTATTTCCTTCGGTTAATTTTAGATTAAAGGGGTGCAAATCAGTTATACCAGTCACTAACAGTCTCAGTAGAGGTGGTAACATCACAGTTTTACAGTTATACGATTGCCTCATGATGTGACAATCCTTTAGTGAAACAAAATACGGGAATCGTAGCGAGTCCAAAACGATGAGACATATCCACAGTGGTCATTAGACGAGCCGTTGATATATGCCCACAAATGTTCACCAAAACCTCATTTTTTGTTACTTACTGAAATGCGCTGATTTAAACGCAACAAGATATTAATCAAATTTTACGATTTTCAAAGTTAACAAAGTTCATGTTTTGAAATACAAAACATGAAACATTCATAAAACTTAAATGCAACGTTTTGTCTGATAATTTGGTTTTCTTCTTTGATATTATCAAAAAGATAAATTCCTTGAACTAAGATACGCATGAGGTGGAAGATGGTGTAAACACAGTAAGTGATAAAATAAATAGCTGTGTTGTAGAAAAAAATGTCATGTGTAAGAGCAAGACAATGATGACCGAAAAATTTCCATTTGTTAATGAATATGTCATCTCAGATTTAAATATAACGAAATATGCTTACGTAAAGAATTCGTATAAAATTTACTGCATTTTTTTTATTTGTGCTTCTTTGGGGTAAAAATTTTCGCATTCAACTCGGTGTGCTGTACATAATTGCCTGTTCCTAATTTAAGGCCACTGATTCCACGAAAGGAAAAGAGGCCAGTGATCTAAACAAAAAAATCATATCTTATAGGATTCGAACCAAGTACCATCTCTGTTGTCCCAGATTGTTCAGTGGATTACGTTCTATCTGAAGACAGAGTTCAATCCCCTGTTCAATCTCGGAATGCATTTCGTTTTACAGATAGCTTGAATATTTTTTTTTGTGTTAGATAATTTGAAAAAAAGCGGTTCCCTCGCTATTTGCTGCTTCTCTTGCACACTGCTGGCCACAGAAAATGCAACACCAAGAAGGAAGCATTCGATTGGCCTGAAATTCGCAGCATGCGTCGCCCGCGAGAGGACATGCAAACGATTAGCACTGCAGGGCCTATGCAAATCATATGCACCCTACACGCCACTGAGAAGCACTATAAGAAGGTTGCACAGAAGGCGGGGTGTAAGTAGTGGAAATATGTTGTACTGCCGGACCTGTGCGTGGGAAGCTTCCTGATGCCTCCTCGCAGAATACGGCAGTCATTCCAGCACGTTTCAGAGTTCGATAGAGGACGAATAGTGCCTTACCGCGACAGCGGTTTATCGTACGGAGACATCGGCGCCCGTGTGGTACGACATCCAACCACAGTAAGGTGAGTATGGGTTCTGTGGATGCAGGAGGGACGTACGGACCGAAGTCAGCGATTGCCGCAGCTCCGGTACACCACCAAACGAGAGGACCGCGATGTTGTGTGAACGGTATTGACGGCTCGCACTACCACATCACAAACGTGAGCACACGAATTAGGGTGTTTTACTCAAAAACCTGTGTCAGCACGTACCGTTCGACGTCGTTTGCAGGAGCGGGGACTTATCGCACGGCGCCCATTGCTCCTATTACCGTTGGCGTTAAACCACCGGCGAGTGCGTGATGGTGGTCACGTGATGATGGTCGGATCCGCGTTTGGCGGCACCGCGGCGAGAGACTGTATGACGCCTGCACTATGCATCGCCATACCCGTCCGTTGCCTGGCGCTATGGTTTGGGGCGTAATTGGATATGACATCCGCACCCCTCTGGTACGCATCGTCGGTACACTCACCAACCACCGCTACATCTCCGACGTTTTGGAGCCTGTAGTCCTCCCTTTCCTGCAGGACCTGTCAGCGGCCACGTTTCAACAAGACAATGTGCGCCTGCACGTGGCACGCATCGTGCAACGATTCTTCATGGCCCACCAGGTATCACTGCTGCCGTGGCCCGCCTGTTCTCTTGATATACCACGCATCGAACACGTCTCGTCGCTGATCGACAACCGAGTGGTCCGGCAAGAACTACCCGTGGCTACCCCTGATGAACTGTGGCAACGTGTGGAAGCAGCCTAGACCGACATACCCCAAGCCCACATCCAAAGCCTCTTTCGTTCGATGGCGCGGCGTTTAGCGTCCGTTATTGCCGGCCATGGAGGCCACACGAACTATTGATGTCTGCGTGTTCCGCAAGTCGCACGGATGTAAGCTTAATCGTTTAATCTTTGTATCTGTTGTTATGTGTCCAGTAAATATGGTTTTGCTATTGCGTGTCCTTCTTGGTGTTGCATTTTGGGTGGCCAGCAGTTTATATACCTATATGAATTATCACCTCCCAACCTTTCTCGTGGGTGACAAAACCTTTTCTTCTTTTCTTCCGTCTTATCTACTTTTCCTAATAGCCATCTTTTCCACCTTACAGACTTCTGGAATTCCACATATTCGCAGACGTTAACTTAGCGATAACAGTCATGAAACTGACCATCCAATTCGAGATTCTCTAATCCACAACTCAACAGCTTAGGTGACACCTCAATGGATAGTGCGGTCATGCCTTGCAGGAATCACAGATATATTTCCTGCTGTTGATGATGGTTGCCTATGAGCATCAGTTGCCTATTAATGGCCATTGTTCGTTGAAAGCATATCTAATGCCTTCCAGGTTTCTCGTTTACGTTATTTTCGCTGGAACAAATTATGACATTATTAGACAATCTCAAGGGAGGTCTTAAAACAAGTCTAGTTTCAATTTACAGTAAGAAAACCAAATAATGGGTTTCATATGGAATTATGTAAGAAATTGAGTTGTTTCATTTTACTCATTTCAAATATTAAATGATGGATGTATCTAGCTTCGTAGAAGCAGTACGGTACTTTTGCTCAGTAATTGCCGAAAAGCGTAGGGGAAAAACGGGTCATTGTTAGTGAAAATCGTATCGGAAGTGGAACAAACCATGTCATTATCAGTCAAAACTAAAGCACCTTTCAAAACGTACAGAAATTTTCACAAAACACAAATTTGGTCCATGTCTATTTGCACTTGTATTCTTTAAAAGTTTACGCAGTAACCTTGTGTTTCCTAATTCTCAAATCTAATAAAATATCTGGGTAAATACATTAAAATGTTTTGAGAAATGTTACGAAAGTGTTACGACTTCTTTCATGATTGGAATAACTGGGCAACAATTACGAATAAAAAACAGGATTATCTTCTTCGGTCTGCAACTCTACTGAAAAAATACCATGCATCAATTTTAACTCCTGGTTGTTGTGTCATATGTCCTTATTTCCGTCTTCGTAAAATATTGTTTACAAAGGACCCGTCGAATGCCACTAAATGCGACTACAATATTCAGTCGAAGAAAAAAATTCCTGTCTTGTCTTATACAGACTAACAGCAACTTATTTTTATTTTTACCATCAGATATACCAGGTGATCTAAAAATCTTTCACATTTTAAAAACGAAATAACTCGCGGAGTTTTGAGAGTTGGGCAACGCGGTTTGCGTAGAAATGATCAGAATGACATCGGGGTTTTTATGAAATCGCATAAATTTCTACTCATGTGGATGAGGATATGTAGGACGACTGTTGCATTGTTGCATATTTCTTTAAAGCCGTTTCGAGATTCCCCTGTTTTCGTAAGTAAAACCCCATCTAAAGACATTCTTCAAAATACACTTTTTAGGATCGCATCTAAAACTAATATGAAAACATACAACTGTATGTAAAAGTTTTAGGTTTTACTCAATTTTTTCGGTTGCTGTGTGTTGGTAAAACGTGGAAAGAGCGATGTATTTGTTTATTCACTGACGCCACGTATTTGGAGGATTTTCACTTTGGATCTGGCTCTTTGGATTTAACTACTATAATTAATATATAGCCCATGCCATTAATGCCCACCAGATGGAGACGTCTCAATAGCTGAGCTCATCTTACGGATTTGTAATGTCAGATGCTGACAGAAAAACGAACATAGCGCCGTTGATTGTTGGTCACCGCGATGTAAAGATAACGCGCTCTGCTAGATATCGAGAGATCCGGGATTCAATTCCCCGGCGTGGGCCGAATAACAATTTTTCTGTTGCTGTGCGTTGCTAAACGTGGAAAGAGCGATGTCTTTGTTTATTTACGGATAGAATTGTTCGTCTGTGCAGGTCTAGCTAAAAACAATATTTGTATAGCACATTATGCAATATTTACAGCAATATTTTGTATATGCGCATTCTATGTGAGCAAATAACATACCCCAAAAAATCTCCAAGCTGCTTAAAGAGCAGTTGCATCAAACCACTGAAAAAGGCACAGGAAATCGTTTTATTAAGCACAGAAATAAATTCATATGCAACAACCGCCCATGGTTGGGGCCAGCATCAAATCTCTTTGGGGGAAAGTGTGATCCTGAGTCTTTGAGTTTTTCTTTAGGGAATCATGAAAAATGAAAGAGGTGATCCATACTAGACCTATAGATCGCCAACGCCGAATATAGGGGTTTACTGTTCCACACATTGTTTGAAAATCTCAGACATACATCTTAATTTATAAGAGTGAACTACAGAACAAAATGAGTTTACAGAAAAATCAAGCTTCTGCATTTTGTACCAATCATAGCAATTACATAAAAATATCCACCAATGATATTCATGTTGTCACCCAGATTGGCATTGGAATATTATCCTGAGTTACAATTTCCTCTGTAGAAAGCTTTGCTGAAACTTCGAGATTTTAATTTCATACATCAATGACTCACTTCTAGTTGCCATCTGATTGTGCCCAGGGATGACGGTCTCTCCGTTCACCTCGTTAAACTATTTTCGTAAGAAAAGATGCTGCAAATGGGTTACTCCGTTTATCAGATCTGCGACTATCCATCAGGGGTGCTCTTGTCTTTCCCAAGCTTCTTCTTCTATTATTACTACAGCTGCAAACTTTTCTCAGGAAGATATGAAACAAATTGATGATTTTTATGTAAACATTGTGCTCTGCACCAAAATAATGATCCTGATGGATAAATATAACATCGTGGTAGATGTCGAATCCCAGAAATTTTTCTTGCGTATGATGTCCAACTGCAATTAAAAAAAGTGTTAAGAAAAAGTTTAGGAGAAAAATACTCCCTCAATATTTCGTGATAACAGAGAAAATGCATAACAGAAATAGCAAAACATTTCTTAATTCACTAAGTGTAAGATGTACCTGAGAATCGTCAACCACGAAGTGCTGAATATGACTCTTACAGGGGAAGTCAAGAAGTTCTCAACCGGTCCAATATGGAACGTGATTAGAAATGTTACGGTTGTACGACCTCTACTTCAGCTGACATCCTATAAAGGAGTCAAGCATGCAAAGAGGTGGTGAGTTTATAGAAACAGTTCAAAATAGTACATATAATCTGGTGTTAAGAACAGTAATATTCTTTCCGTTGGCTTCCACGATATTTTCAAAATTTAAACTTGTTTCTTACTCGTAAAGTTCAATTATACTTGTACACTTTGGTCTACCTTTAAGGAAAATGCATGCTGTTTATAATTTTACGGAAGTTGCGGGGAGCTTTCCATTAGGTTTTTACTCTGAAAGTTTCAGAATTCATGTTGTTGTTGTTGTTTTTTTTTTTTTGTGTGTGTGTGTTAGGCTGGTATTGAAATTTTTGATTCACATGTCTAACAGGTGGGGAATATTTAAAATGGATGTCACACAAACATAATTATTACCAGAACTTAATCCCAAGGTCTAGCGTGGGGAGTGCAATGCAATATGATTAATTCATTCCACACTATTAACATCTAGTATTACCACTTACGAACAAATTGACCGCCAACCGGTAATTTACAGATATTTTGAAAAAATATCCCAACTTTAAGGAAATTAAAAATAATTAGCAGTTGAAAAATGCTAATATCATTGACAAAACAAACGGTTACAATACAACAATCAGTTTTATTTCCGAACTTCAAAGGTAGACACTATAATTCGTGCATGGATACTAGTATTAAAAGAAATCCGTCTTGTTGCACAATGATATTTATTCAGCTAAAAAACGAAATCTATATACAGTTTAAAAAACACATGAGCACTTTCGGTGTCACATTGACACCTTCATCAGATGTGATTTCACCATGTGGTTACATGCTGGTCTTAAGTAGGTGGAGTAGATGCATCATGGGAAAGGTAATGTCAATGTCACATGATATACCAGATAACAAGACAAAAAAACAAAAAACATAATTAGCCAATGAAGATCACTTAACAGAAACAATTGCTATTGTGCTGTCCTTCATAACAAGAGTGCTCCAAGGTTCAGGTAAAACACAACGATAATAGTCATTACAACAACGTGTATTATAAGCTGAAATTCTAAGACGACTTCAAAGTTTGTCAAAAACAATTTCGTATTTGAAAGCAAAATTCAAGCAGCAATTGATTACTTTTGCAAGATGTGTGTGCCCTGATTTTCAGAGGAATATATTCCACATTGATTTCGCACCTTTTCTGGATATTCTGCAAAATGTCAAACTAATATAATAAATATATACAAACTATTTTACAAGTGCAACGAAATCCAAATTTCGCTCTTGAAGACTAATGAAACATTTTGCATTTAAAATTTGAACTACATAGACTGATAATATGTCGTTTAAGGCACGCTTTTGATTAAACTATCATCATGGTTTAAATAATAAACAGGTTTTTACGACAGTGCAAGGAAACAATTCTCTATTAAAATCATTTTACCGAGTTTCCCTCGGTCCCTAGTTAAAGAATAATTGTGCAACGATTTTTAGTTAACAAGGTTTTCTTCTGAATTGCTAAAAAAATTACCAGCTGCAGTATTTTTTATCATAAGTTAAATTTCCATCTTCTTTCATTCTGAAGCCCAGTGAAAGGCGAACAGTTAGTCACAATAATAAACATAAAGTCATAGACTTTCTCCTTAAAAATTAATATAAATACAATATTTTCTGAAAACTAAACTCAATGGTGCTGAAATTGAATTGATAAATATGGCTTCGGTAATATAATAAATAAAAAAAATTGGAAGCATGTTTATATCACCGAAAGATGTTTTTTGTTTCGTCCATATAATTAGTTCTTGTTTTATGTGTTGCAGAGTTGTTCCATCTTCCCGAAATTCTTAACGTTACTGCATCATTATTAAAAGGGGCACCATGTAATTCGCGAGCTTTTATCTGCGGTAAATGACTTTTTTGATATCAAATGAAGTTCCTGACTCTATGCAAATAGAACTTCTTTCGACACAGCTGAAGGTAAAACTGAAAAAAAAAATTATTAAACCAGTGTTTTCCCTGCAAATCAAATATACTTTTTCCGCAATCTTCTGCTAACCATCATTAACGAAATACGTTTTGTGATTAAAAAACGTATATATAGCGACTCTTAAATGTTATTCAATTCTAAAAAATAATTCAAACCGCAGAATATCTTTCTACGGCACTGTGCCGGAGAGATTGATGTTCAGAATTTTAAGTAGCAGGAGTATGGACGTAAATAATTTCCATTTGTATTTGTGCAATCTTTGGAGAGATTTGTGAAATTTTGCGATCGTTCACTGTTATAGTATTTATATCAATGTAAATTGGTTTTCCGAACTAAACAAATTTGAACACATATTATCTTGGTCTGTTGGAAATTGAATTTTTAATGAATTAATTGTGTTGTTCTCTAAGCTCAGAAACTGAAATATGATACGTTCATCTCTGAAGCTTTTGGACGACCTTTGTTATTCTAGCTGAATATAATCATATTCTGCTCTGAAAGGAAAACACCATCACGCCACTGTCTACTTTCTTGGACACACTACAGATGCTGTTATATGTGATCCAAGTTCTAGGAAATTCGAAGAAAGGGTCTGCAAATGACGTTTCCTCTCTGAAGCTAATTGTTTCGGACAGAGATGGAAGATAATCTTTATGCGATACAGACCTCTACTGTTGTGGAAATCTCGCGACGAAGCTGTACAGTCCGATAACACGATACGGTTGAGAAGACAGTCTTCCTTTGCGTTCAAAGGTTGTCAATCCCTGGATGTGGAACTTTGCGACGGAGAGTGTCCTGTTGGCGCTAAGTTCCATATCCCTGGATTGACACTCTTCTTTCCTTAAATTTTCACTCTCTACAAAGAGCGGTGTATAAAGTTGTCCGATATTTTATTTCCAAGTTTGTAGTCGTCTCCCTCACTGTCTTTATTTTTTTTATTTTTGTCAATTTAATTCATTCCGTTTCCAGTGAGATGACTTAGGTACAATCAAAGCAAGTATGTACGTTCCTTTTTGTTTCATTTCTTAACGTAACGCCAAATATTTTTCAAAAAATTCTCAAAGCATTTTTTGCCTCCGGTACCAACTATTAATACTACTTTTATAGTTTAAGGCAAAAAAAAATTAAGATGTTTCCTTCATCTGAAGCTGGAAGTGTTCCAAATCTAGATAAAGTAATTTTAATAGGGGTACCATAATTTTTATATTAACTTTCAACCACAGAACTCTCAGGCCGGTATGCTGTTTGGGACACGACATCGATGCGTTGATTGCCAACAGGTCGGGTTTTCAGTCGATTCAAAATTCAAGTTAATGCATTATTATTATTTTTTTTTTAATTTGAGGTTTAGCGACCACCGTGAGCAACTCAACGGGCTATAAGCAGTCGCCCGTCCCTAATTTAGGGTCACTGCTTCCAGGGAAGGGAGAGAGCCAGTGCCGTAAGACAAACACAACATCCATGCCTCACCGGGATTCGAACCCGGACCTCGTTTGGACGAATGATCAGAGACCATCGCTTAGACCACTACGCCATTGGGGCGGCGATGCATTATGGCGGTCGCATACGTCTTCAAAAGCATCGTGGGAAAGGCTCTGTTGGAGCGTCTAGTAACACAATGCCAAACGTCACGCTCGTGATGCCATTGTGTTCAGTTCACGATCTCGACTCTTACGGATTTAGGAAACTTTCAAAATCAAGAAAAATATCATGGATGTTTTAAAGACACAGGTGAAAGTCTTCCTTCATAGTTTGCCAGGCGCTTTATTCCAGCAGCAGCCACACATGGCAAAAAATATCTAAGGCCTCTTCCATGCACTGCTGTTACCGCTTCTTCATTGGCTTCCACGCTTGCTAAATACATCCCCGATCGAACATGTTTCATGCTTGGTAGGTAAGGGATTGGCCCATCAAACGCCAAAAATCTCTCATCACAAATGAACTCTTGTCTCGCAGAGAAGTAGTCTCCAGGACGATATGAAAAACCTCTTCCATTCAATGTCACACCGTCTATAGGCTGTTATTAATACTCAGAGTGGATTATCACAATTCTCAGTTTTGAAGAGAAGGTATCATGTATAACTCTACAAATTTTACTTTCTGAAAAGTGAGGATAAGCGATATAAATTTCATTTGAATAGCGCAATTCTTTTTGTTGATGCAATTTTTCCGAGCGTTAATGTATGTATGTTTTTGTGATGAAAATACTTTAATTATTTGTTTATCAGTATCTCTAAGGTATGTTGTGTTCAAATATTCTCTAAGACTAGCCTCTTCCTGTGGCACTTTCAGTTAAGTCAATCATGCAGTGTTCTTAGATTTCTCAAAAACAATTTTTGTGTTGTTCGGCGGAAGTTTAAATGGATTTTAAACTTTCACATCGAAGTCTCAATTTTTAAATTCTAAAGACGTTTACTATTTTGAGTATTGTAAATTGAATTTTCCATCTGTAAGTACGTAGGATAAATCCACTACTGTTTGAAAGTTTGTGACAACTTCCACATCCAAATTCCAAAAAAAGTTATAATTCTGTACAATGTCTAATGGACATAAAATGTCTCATTTGTTAGAACTTTAATTCTGTATTAGAAAGTACTCTTTTTGGAAACTACAAGTTTAAAGTATAAAAATAACGCGTTCTGCATTGTTTGCAATCCAAGGCAGTAATTCCCTATTTCTTTTAGTTTAATAAGCATAAAATACTATATATAAATTAAAAATAATTTCCTATGTCAATTCATTACAAACCACTTTACATCAATAGCTTTGAAATAACGCCTTTTGAAGTGCTCATATTTTGAATTTAAAACAGTACCACATTCAAAGTGGTAATGCCGTTAGTTTAACATTAGATTTATTTAACAGTAGGCTTCTTACAGATAATTTTATTTAATCCTCAGTGATAATATCGTTAGATACACGTTAGATTTATTCAACCGTTGATAAATTTGCCTGATTATATTTTATTGCATATTTTTAGTATTGATACTGTTTCCACATGATTTTTCAGACATTGTGAGAAAAATTTAGGAAGGGAAAAAATGGAAAATTCAAAGTCTGCGATAATGTTTAATTATTTGATTCGTCCGATAGTGCCAAAAATATGAAATCACGATATAGATCTTGAGAGTTCAACAAGAATTCCATATGTAATAATTTACATTTAATTTTGCTTCAATTTTTATATGATATGTTATGTTGAAAGTCGAAATGCTATGGTATATTTATATAATTTCATACATGCTAGCAATGAACCGCTTTCATTCGTTCCTCAAACAGAGTTTTAAAGCCAAAAATACATTTATTACTTCCAGCACCTAAATGAAATGAAACCCTGTTAATCGACTGTACCAGGAGTGCTCAAACTTTTACCTTTTAGGAGATAATTTCAGAACAACTCTAAACCGCAAGGCCTAGCGGGTACTCAAATAAAATGTTCCAAAAATATCCCTAAACTAAAATAATCAAAAAAAAATAGAAAATATATCCAGGAATTATTATAAAGAACCTTTACTTGCTTAAAAATTAAGCAAGCGTCGCCAAAACATTTTTATTGTTTCTTAGTAAGAGGTTTGACATTGTTCTGTTTTTATTAATCTTTCAATATATCGTTCAAAGTTGGACAATATATTAATATATTTACCATCTAAATTTTATTAACAAATTACTCAATTTCCAGTTCTACTACAAATGGATGATTCTGTAATTGATGTTACTAATGATTTGTTATGTTTCGCAGAAATCTGAAATATAATTTTGGACATGTGTCTTGGAAAAGAAGAATGTTCACTTATGATAATAGTTAACACTTTGCTCTTGCTCTTTAAATCACAGATTTTCTCATCACTTTGTTTCAGAGTTTTCTTTTTTTCCGGAATATTGGAAATTTACAAGAAGTTTTGTCTTCAATTTAGACGAGAAACTTTAAAATTTAATATTTGAATAAAATACCGAACAAAGTTTAAATGCTGCCAAAGCAGTTGATATTTACGCTTTTGTTTTTCACAAATTGTTAATTATATAGCTTCATCGATTATCAGACTTTCAATATTTGGTAGCTGGTAGTGCAGAAATGTCAATAAATCTAAAGAGTTTCGGTAGAAAATCCGGGTGGGAATAGATAACGTCATCGCTCCTTCCATGTCTTTCTTTAATTAACACCCAACAACCGAAAAATTGTATTTCGACACCGCTGGGATCAAATCGCAGATCTCTTGATAACTAGCCCAGCGCGTTAGCCTTACGCTAAGGTGCAAACAATCCACGGCGCTATGTGTGCTTATCTGTCAGCATACTACTGCACATGTACTTAGCGATGGGCTCAGCAACTGGGACGTCTTCATCTATTGTGGCTTAACCGCACAAACTATTTAATTATAGCTAATAAATCTCAAGGGCAAGAGAAATGGTGAAAATTTTCCAAATACTTTGAGACAATGTAAATAGACAAAGTCATCGCTCTTTCCACGTTTTTCTTTAATAAACACATAGCAACCAAGAAATTGTATATCGACACACATGGTGGTCGTCCACAATGTTATTTTAGGGAATCCAAATTTTCTTTCCCAAAGAGTAAAGCATTTTACAACCATGTTCTTGAGGCGGATTTTCATGGTTCAAGGATTCGGAGAAATTTTTTTTGAAAAAAGGAACACGTTTTTTTGTGTCCAGTCGATCGCCATTTCGTATGAAAAAAAGTAATTCAACTTGCGGAATTCGCACCACGTTCTCCTCCTTTTGATATTTACTGAAGTATTAAATTATAGTAAAAAAATTCGAAACGCTAGTAGCCCTATTGGTTCTAACTTCGATTTATACTCAGGCTGGACTTGCTTATGAATGAAGACAAAGAATTTGAGATATTTAAACCATTCGACTTATACCACATATTGACATAAAAGCCGAAATATTAAGTACCTTGAATAATAGAACAGGTTTCACGAGCACATGTAAGTATGAAACCTAACAGTAACCTACATAAATATAAGTAGGAACCCTTACTGCGTGGAGCAGTAGTGATTTAAAAAAAATAATTGCAATGACTATAAAATTGAACAACATTAACACAATACTTTGTCGATGAAAGGTCCTTTATATCTCTTATGGTCATTTCCAGGTGAAAGTAGAAATGTCACAAACCACAATGTCACAAACCATCGCTATTACAACTTTGTTTGAATACTCTATTTAACGCTACAAAATCATATATCCGAAATTTCCAACTGCTGTTGAAATGGTGAAAATTCTACCTACAAATAAATAGGATCTCTTACTGCGTCGAACAGTGGTGATCTTAAAAACATAATTGCAATGATTATAAAATTAAAGAACATTAACACAATACTTTGTCGACGAAAGATCCTTTTTATCTCTTATAGGCATTTCCAGGTGAAAGTAGAAATGTCATAAACCACAATGTCACCAACAATGGCTATTACAACTTTGTTTGAATACTCTACTGCACGCTACAAAATCAGATATCCAAAATTTCCAACAGCTGTTGAAATGGTGAAAATTCTACCTACAAATAAATAGGAACCCTTACTGCGTCGAACAGTGGTTATCTTAAAAACATAATTGCAATGATTATAAAATTGAAGAACATTAACACAATACTTTGTCGACGAAAGATCCTTTTTATCTCTTATAGGCATTTCCAGGTGAAAGTAGAAATGTCATAAACCACAATGTCACCAACAATGGCTATTACAACTTTGTTTGAATACTCTACTGCACGCTACAAAATCAGATATCCAAAATTTCCAACAGCTGTTGAAATGGTGAAAATTCTACCTACAAATAAATAGGAACCCTTACTGCGTCGAACAGTGGTTATCTTAAAAACATAATTGCAATGATTATAAAATTGAACAACATTAACACAATACTTTGTTGACGAAAGGTCCTTTTTACATCTTATGGGCATTTCCAGGTGAAAGTAGAAATGTCACAAACCATGGCTATTACAACTTTGTTTGAATACTCTACTTAACGCTACAAAATCAGATATCCAAAATTGTCAACAGGCGTTGAAAAGGTGAAAATTCTAATGAAATTCGTTGGTACCCTGAAGAAAACTGCAGTCCCATTTAGTGGTTATTGGACAACAAACGTCTTCTCAGGTACGAACAAGAGCCGCAGCACTAGATGTTGCATTTGCGCTTATGCGGTGAAATATTCAAAGTTACATTTTGTCGAGACTATAAAAAACGTTTAGGAGGAGGCATGTTTGCTGATATTATTTTTTTCCATTGTGAGCGTTTAGAATTCTCTCAGTAAGCAATTTTTCGCTTTTACAGATTCTTTGAAGTCACTTTCTCTCTTTATGTTTATCCGTAATTAGCCAAGAGAAATTCAAGATATTGTTTGTAGCTCATATACAGTGAATGATTGATTTTGAAGTAACGTCCCGTTCATTCGCTGTAGAACAAGTGCTATACCAGCCCGATTTGCAATCAGAGCGTGTCTTAATGAAAATAACATTAGCATATCAGGACAAGTAATTACGAGTGATATAATGTTACTATTTTCAAATGATATCATACCTAAGCAACCTTCAAGGGGGCAGCCAACACTAGGACTAAATCTGTTCGATTAAGCCGACGTTGAATACTGATTTTTCAACTGCTTATAATTTAATACATTGTTTAATCATATGGTTATTTGAAATTAAGCTAACGTTATTTAAGCTGTTTTTCCAGAAATTTTGAAATGATGGATTTAAAATTAATCCTTTGTCACTATGCAAGGAATTCAAGTTCCGTTGCCGTTCCTATTTAATTATTGTGGTAAAAGCGAGTTGATATAATAACAGAAAACGAATAAAGTAAAGTCGTTGAAAACACTACCGGGGAGGCTATTTTTCAATCTTCTTCTCAGAAAACGTTGATAATGCATATTTTGCACGATGACAGGAATGCCGGTCAGTGTTGCAATATCAAATTTTAAACCATTATGTTTCAAGCAAAGATTTGTTTTTTTTTTTGTAAGAAGACTGTTAAAATAATTCCTTCAACAATCACATGCGTTACATAGACACAAAGGAAAATAAAACAGCTGTACTTGCTATTTCATAGGACAGTTGCAAAATTCTGTAGAAAATTTGGATAAATATTGCTCAGTAAAAAATATTGAGTTTATACAAATTATATCAATTTGTATATTTTGGTTGCAGCACTATAAAAATTGCAAGCTAGCTTTTTTTGGGATTATGTTTTTTCCTCAATAAATTAAATATGCTTGAAACTTAACTATATTCCCTCTCTAAGAGAACAACTCTTATCAAGAAGAAATAAAACACTAGTTGTTTCCTCTCTTATTGAAGAAAATTTAAGGAACAAATAGCAGTTGCTTTTATCAAGGTACAACTCCACATAATGTTAGCATTAACTAAACGCAAGTGTGCGTTATTGAATATATTCCGTGTTTTCAGATACATTATTTAGTGTTATGTTCCCCAATATTCTTTTTGCAGTATTTTATCTTTATAATAAAATATAAATATGAATTTTAACAGTAATTTCCAATTAAATTTTGAAGGTAACTAAAAAAAGATCCCCTTTAATTTGTCTTCTATCAGAAACGCACGCATGATCCTTGATAAATCGTACTTTTTTATATTTTAACATGTATAAAAAATAGTTATTGTATTTCGGTTAACCACAAATTTTAGTGCTCATTGGTACGGAAAAGAATGTGTAGCAGGATAGGGAACATGTAATTAAAAAAAATTTACTTTTAACAATCAGCAGCTTTTTCTTTTGATTTTAGAGCAAGTTATTCCAATCGTTACATTCGAAAAACCGTCTCGTCCTTAATTTCTGTACGCCAGTGTAGAATACAGTCATTAAGTCACCGGCCACCACAATGAATGGACGATGCATGACACTAACAAGTACAGTTAAAATACTGCATGTTATTAGCTACTTAAAGCTTCGTAAAGGAATGGAGATCTAATGGGACCATATATAGCTTCGTGATATGTAATTAAATATCAATATACAACTTTACAAATACAAAAGTGCAAGGTTTTGTTATTTTCATATTACACTGTATAAAGGCAGAAAATTTTAATAATACGAATGATAAATCGTAACTGATAGGAATACATTGTTTCTTATAGGCACAGCTTTACCGAATTTACAAAATGAATATTTGTTTATCTTCAAAGGGAAAAAATTTTCAAACAAATTTTTAGAAATTCTGCTTAGTTGCTACTATAGTGCGTCGCATAAATATACAGACAGAAGAAATTCTCGAATAAAAAAAAACAACGAGCTGAAATGCACACCTCATATTTATAGCAAAAATAGCATAGGACACGCAGCTGCACAGTGGTTTGACGGAAACATAACAATTTCAACACCAAGTGCAAGAAACAAAAATAGAAATACGCTGTATCAAAAATATAAATAATTACTAGTTGTGAGCATCTTTGGTACGAATAGTGGAGCTGTTGTTCCGAATAACACTGAAAACTCGATTGGACATGCTGTCCACCAAGTGATGTAAGTGTTCTGGACGGAGTGCGTACCAGCTTCGTTCAATCTATTTTTCAATGCAACCACACTTGAGAACTGCCATCCACTCGCATACACATCACGAGCTAGGATACCCCAGAGGTTCTCGATAGGATTCAGATCTGGACTGAGTTCTGGCCAATCCATTACGGTCACATAATGAGTGTTAAACCAGCTTTTCCTTGAAGCAGACCGATGGATAGAGGCATTGTCTTGCTGGAACAGATAATCAACACCCGCTAGAGTTTGGACAAACGGTAGAACGGGGCTGCTGAGTACGTCCTGATACGTTTCGGAGTTTTGCCTTTCTTACAGAAAAGCGATATCCGTTGTCCCATTGAACGCAAAAGCTCCGCAGACCATCACAGACCCCCTCCTTTCTGTCTGCTGAAGAAGGTGCGTGGCTCACCTCGTAAATCATGCCAATAGCAGTTACAATCGTCTGGGCAGTCCATATTGAACTTTCACTCATCAGAGAAAATAGTTGAGATACACTTGTCCGTCGAGTGCATGTGGCTGCTTGCCCATAACAACCTAGCTTTTTTGTGGCGCTGCGTGAGGTTTGGAAGACGGCGCATTTTACGGAGCACAATGTTGCGACTTTTCTTGATTCGTCGATGAACTGTGTTCTTTGAGACGGTGACACCAACAGTCCGGGAAACTTGACGTAGTGTTCAATTTTGGGATGAAACTAAACGCATGATGGCACGATCATTTCGTTTGGTTGTTATTCGAGGCATTCCAGGCCGTTTTTCTGGAAGTTAACGCACCGCGTTTCGATAGTCTTATAAATGACTGCCCTACTCTTGTACATCGTGCGTTAACAGCAAGTTTCTTACCCTGAGTAGCCCTACTCCTCCCCATGGCTTTACAAATTTTCGCTACAGCAATCCATTTGCTCTCAGTCTCCGCATTTTCTTCACCTCCTCACCAGGAAGTTGACTGTTGAGTGGCATTTCAGCAAATGAATGTATGACGGCAGGTCCGCTCTCTTTTGTAAGCTGGATCGAATTACGGCCCATGCGCGTACGTACCACATGCTAATTTGTACATCTCATTTGCATGTGGCTAAATTCTCCCCAGACCAAACACAGATTCATTTTACATAGTTGTCTTTATATTTATGATACACCTAAAATTACACTATTTCACTTTGTGGTGTTCTTTTCACACAATCCGGTCATATCGACTGATCGAAACGTTTGTTATAGGGTTATGTCTAATTAGGTTCCACTTCAGCTTCCTACCTATATTCGCACTGCGTTCACGACACAAAGTCGACTATCTCTATATTTATGCGACGCACCTTAGAGATCATGAAATAACACATCTAAAAGTGGTAAGTTTTCTTAAATGCCTTTTACCCTGAAAATATTCACTGTATGGTAACGTTCATTACTCTCATATCCTTTATATGCTGGTCATAAGTCATTTTTTATGTCATGCCAATATATTGAGCAATCTATGTAAAATAAATTTCGACTAGGGCAAAAACATTTGTCGCACGGTTCATGGGAAGTTATTTTACGTTTTCTCTCTTTCGAAATGAACGACGTTAGGTGCTGCAGGGGAAATAATAAAAAAAATTTCATTGATGAAGCGTGTTGCCGTTACTCGAGCTGTGACTAAAGTCTATACTCCGAAGGAAACGGACGAGCGACTAAACCGTAGCCCAAATCAATGAATGAGTAGATACTTTTATGGTGGAATAAATCAAACCTTAAATTGAAACAAAATATCTAAATGTAGCACATTTAAAGAATATCATTGAACAGCTAATATTGTTAATGTATACCAGATTAAAAATCTGAACGTAATGTTACAGTATCTGATAAAGAAGGGCGTTTTAACGCCAGAGCGTCTTGCAGCTTTTATAATAGGATGCTATAACAGGCTTTACGATGGGAACGGTTTTACACAGTTTGATAACTTTAATATGAACACCAAGAATAGGAAGTTCCTAATACAAGGAAGCAGTCATTCTTACATCCATATCAGAGTGTCTTGTTCGGTGTATTCATTATATTTACACTACTTTTCTGTAGAACACATTCCGGTTAATTGAAACACATTGGGGCTACAACACTTTGGCACCATTAACTGGATGCTCCAATAATTAGGAACTTCACCCGAAAAATTTAATTTGGGATATCCTGCAAGGTTTGTCCCAAATAAATGGCTGCTCCGGTTAACTGATGCTCGAATTAACCGAATATACTGTATTTAAATGCATCGCTCGAAATGACAAAATTTTAATTCCGACTGGAAATCATAAAATCACAGATGTACTTCATCGCATCAAGTACCTTTCCTTTAGTTTTTCTTTAAGCAATATTTCAGTTTAATTTCCAGCAAACCAGTGTTAGAATTATTGTATATTACAAAAACAGTAACTTGAAAATGAAATTTAATACAGTTTTTCCAAAGGGAACTTTTGTCCGGTAAAATGCCTTTGAAAACCTCTCTCTCTCTCACTCTCTCTCTCTCTCTTGTCGGATACCATTTATTGGCAATGCTTAGCTTCAATGCTCAGAGAAAGGAACGTTTTGTTCGGATTACCAAAAACTGAGAAGAAATTTCAAAATCTCTGGCATTTTTCCATATAATGCTGAATGACTATACGGCACGATCCATTGCCGGTGTAAACACTCTGGGAAAACGGAAGAAATCATTGTAAAATCAGAACACAATTTACAGATTACGTAATATGGCTCTAAAGAACAATATCTAGAACATAGTATTTCATGTGCGTATAATCTGAAAGAAATCATGCTATTCGTAACGTTGACGTCATTAGTAAAATACCAACACTTTTAATGAATATGGAAAATTAAATTGTTGGACTAATTGCAGAATAAAATCCATTACAAGGAGACGACCACGTTTTATTTGCATGGATTCAGTCCTCTGATTATTCTGAATTATCGGTTTTCCAACGTAAGTTACAGGAACATTGTTGCCAATCAAGCACATCCTTCAAAATGGACGTGGAGCCGAAAATTGTTTAGTTAAGAGGCCTAACAGTTTGAACATACAAGCTCCCTTACAACAGATGCAAACTCGCTCACAGGTAAAAACCGGCGTAGGGAAAGAAACAAAACATGCAAAAACGACGTAAAGTAAAAATCATATAAGTCTCAACCTACTGATTTTTACAGCACGGCACATCAGGAAGAATTTACTTTGTGGCTCAGAAAAACTAGAACACTATCCTTAACATGCCCCTAAAAATTTATATTAATGCACAAATCTTTTGAATTCTAAAACAGGATAATATATACTGCTGGCCACCCAAAATGCAACCCCAAGAAGGACACGAGATAACAGAGCCAGATTTACTGGACACATAACAACAAATACAAAGATGAAACAATTGTGCTTACAGGCCCATGCGACATGCAGAACACGCAGACATCAATAGTTCGTGTGGCCCAATGGCTGGCAGTAATGGCCACTACACGCCGCGGCAGCGAACAAAAGGGGATTTGGATGTGGGCTTGGGGTATGTAGGTCCAGGCTGCTTCCACACGTTGTCACAGTTCATCAGACGTAGCCGCGGTGGTGCTTGCCGGGCCACTCGGTTGCCGATCAGCGACCAGACGTGTTCGATGGGCGACATATCGGGAGAACAGGCGGGATACGGCAGCAGTGACACCTGGTGGGCAATGAAGAATTGTTGCATGATGCACGCAGGGTGCTAGCGCGCACTGTCCTGTTGAAACATGGCCGTTGGCAGGTCCTGCAAGTAAGGAAAGTCTACATGATCCAAAACGTCGGAGATGTAGTGGTGGCTGTTGAGTGAACCGGCGATGCGTATCAGAGGAGCACGGGTGTCATATCCAATTGCGCCCCAAACCCAAACCCTAGGCGACGGACCGGTATGCCGATGCATATTGTAGGCGTCATTCAGTCCCTCGCCGCGTTGCCGCCACACGCGGATCCGACCATCGTGGTGTTGTAGGCAGAAGCATGATTCGTCGGAGAAGACAATGTTGTGCCATTCCGTAGTCCAGGTGCGGCGTTCAGCGGCACAATGCCGCCGAACTCGCCGGTGGTTTAACGTCAATGGTAATCGGAGCAATGGGCGCCGTGCGACAAGTCCCCGCTCCTACGGACGACGTCGAACGGTATGTGCTGACACAGGTTGTTGCGCAACACACAATAATTCCTGCGCAACGTTCGTGATGTCGCGGTGCGAGCCGTCAATGCCCGCCGCACAATATTCCGGTCCTCTCGTTCGGGCGTGTGCCGCGGCTGCGTCAATCGCTCACTGCAGTCCGTTCGTCCCTCCTGCACCCACCGAATCCATTCTCGCCTCACTCTGACTGGATGTCGTTCCACACGGGCGCTGTCGGGATAAGCCACTATTCTTCCATTGTCGAACTCCGAAACTTGCTGGAATGACTGCCTTATTCCGCGACGAGGCATCAGGAAGCTTCCCACGCATAGGTCTGACAGCACAACACACTTCCATTACTTACACCCCGCCTTCTGTGCACCCTTCTTATAGTGCTTCTCTGTGGCGTGCGGGCGCACATGATTTGCATATGCCCTGCAATGCTAATCGTATGCATGTCCTCTCGCGGGCGACGCATGCTGCGAATTTCCGGCCAATCGGATGCTTCCTTCTTGGTGTTGCATTTTGGGTGGCCAGCAGTAAATTTAGATAGTACAGGTGGCTTCTGTTTTTAAAAAAATAAAGCAATTATCGCTCCGCACTCCCCATAAAGGGACATGATCCTCATATGGACCAACTCGGATATAATGTCTTGATGAAACAATCTTGCATGCATGTTCCTTAGGGGAAATGTGTCACTGAGTTCAGTTTCATGACTCTTCTTTCCTAGTTGCAAACGCATACAGAATTTGTATTTGTTGACAACCCTACCAAAATGGAAATGGTTAAATAATTAATTCAACATTATATGCCTTTCTGAGAATTGGAAAAAAAGTGTTAATTTAGTTTTTTACCAATAAAATACTAAAACTTCTCCTAAAATTACTGTTTCAAGTACGTGGAAATGAATATGAGAAAATGTGATCTTTAGTGTACTAAACTATTTTAAATGTGATCTTAAGTGTCCTAAATATGCCGGTCCTCTCGTTCGGCGGTGTACTGCGGCAATCGCTGCCGTCGGTCCGTTCGTCCCTCCTGCACCTACCGAAACCATACTCGCCTCACTGTGGCTGGATGTCCTCCCACGCTGGCACCGATGTTTCGGTACGATGAACCGCTGTCGCGATAAGCCACTATTCGTCCTCTGTCGAACTCCGAAACGTGCTGGAATGACTGCCGTATTCTGCGACGAGGCATCAGGAAGCTTCCCACGCACAGGTCCGGCAGCACAACACACTTCCATTACTTACACCCCACCTTCTGTGCACCCTTCTTATAGTGCTTCTCGGTGGCGTGCGGGCGCACATGATTTGCATATGCCCTGCAATGCTAATCGTTTGTATGTCCTCTCGCGGGCGACGCATGCTGCGAATTGCAGGCCAATCGGATGCTTCCTTCTTGGTGTTGCAATTTGGGTGACCAGCAGTGTATTTAAAAAGGGCAAGTGGCTTCTGTTTAGAAGAAAATAAAGCAATCATCGCTCAGCACTCCCCATAAAGGGACATGTCGACTAACTCGGATATAATGACTAACTCGGATATAATGTCTTAATGAAACAATATCGACTAACTCGGATATAATGTCTTAATGAAACAATTCCGGATGCATGATCTTTAGGGTAAATGCGTTACTGAGTTCAGTTTCATTACTCTTCTTTCCTAGTTGCAAACGCATACAGAATTTGTATTTGTTGATAAGCCTCCCAAAAGGCAAATGTTAAAATAATTAATTAAACACTATACACCTTTCAAAGTATTAGAAATTAACTGTTAATTCAGTTTTTTACGAATAAAATACTAAAAATTGTATAAGGTAAATATTGTCCCAAAATTATTGTTTCAAGTACGTAGAAATGAATATGAGTAAATGTGATCTTTAGTGTCCTAAACTATTTAGCTAAAATTCCAAAAAAAGAGAAAAACATATTTTAAAGTATGCACTTTAATAGCTCATGGTGAAAAAAAATTGCATCTTTAAAATACATTTTAAAATTTTTACTGTAAAACTGACCTCCAAGAACGACGATGTGGCAGTATCAACAAAACTCCTCGGCGACGACATCAAGCATGGCTCCGATGAAACGAAGTTCATCGTGTGGCTCGCTCCCAGGCTAATTCACTGGCTCAAGACTTCAAGAGGAATAAGGTACCTTCATGTCAGGGAAGAGTTACATTTTGTAGTGCTACACTACAGAATATAGTTCATTTTTGTCTCAGATTTTCAAAACAGATGCTGAGAAATACGTCGTTCTTTCGCATATATATTCCCTGATATGAAATACAATATATAAAAATGTCTTTCTTGCTGCTAGAAAGACGTTGAAGTAGATGAAGTTTAAGTAGTACGTTGAAGTTATTAATTTACTATCTCCAACATTGTTGAATAAATTTTTAAATCAAGCAACTTGTCCCATGTTTTTGGTATTATATCGCGCGATGCATGCCACCAGTTAGTCAGACACCCCTGGTTTTTGAGATAGCATCTTTGTTCACGTTCCACCAATTAGTCAGACACCACAGGTTTTTGAGATAGCATCCTTGGTCACGTTTCACCAGTTAGTCAGACTCCCCAGGTTTTCGAGATAGCATCCTTTTTCACATTCCACCAGTTAGTCAGACACCCCAGGTTTTTGAGATAGCATCCTTGTTCACATTCCCCCAGTTAGTCAGACCCCACAGGTTTTTGAGATAGCATCCTTGTTCATATTCCACCAGTTAGTCAGACACCCCAGGTATTTGAGATAGCATCCTTGTTCACATTCCACCAGTAAGTGAGACATTCAAAGTTTAAAGTATGCACTGTGACGGTTACATACAAAACAACGTCATATAATGCCAAGACATGCTATTGAAATTTCGACTCTGTTTCATTTCCCAGAAACGTTTCTCATTTTAAAACAATCAGAAAATTCCAATAAGACGCATATTTCGGAAAATATTGCACTGAGACGTGAAATAACAATATTATCAGTTACATTCTGTTTATCTTACTTCTGATTACGGGGGAAAAATAATATTCCGCATTGCGTTGGAAGAAAGATCCATATGCTTGTAAAATTTCCTTTTAATTCGATACATGTGCTTATTCGTTGGGTTTTCTTGCACGTAAGAAAAATTAAGTAACATGGTTTTATGCACCTAACTTTTCTTTCATGTACTAATGTTTCTGAGAAATGGATTAGAAAACATATTATTTTAAACAGTCTTTTGGCACCAAAAGCAGCTCAACGTCATTCAGCAGTCGCTTGAAAATTTTGAAAAAAAAAACCGAAAAAAACTTTTGAAGATGATAATCCCTTTTTTAGGTGTAAATATGACGTGAACGGTAAGTCAGATAATATCCGAAAAAATTGAAATTTTCATCGACTTGGAGCGGAAATCGAAACCCCTTATGCCGCATACCGACACAGTATGCTAACCGCTACACCACCCAGACCGACCAAGTCACAAGTTTTCGATTAATTTGAATAAAACCATTACAGAATTCGCTAGTCTAAGCGACCGGCATTCATGTTTAACGAGTCTGGAGCTTAAGAATTCTATCCCGTGATTGCCCGGAGAAATACATAAATCCTGAATTGAATTTGGGATTGCACCATATAATAAAAATTTGAAGATGAGAGTTCGTTTTTTGGTATAAATAACCATCACAAGATCCGCTAGTCGAAGAAACCGGTATTCATGTTTAGTGTATGTGGAGGTTAACAATTCCATCCCGTGAATGCCCGGAGCAACAGATAAATCATGAATGAAATGCGGGATTACACCATATAATACAAATCAAATTGTGAAGGCGAGAATCTGTTTTTGGTGTAAATATGGCATGGATGCTGAATCAGGTGATATCCGAAAACTTGAAAATCTCCTCCTCCTGGTGCGGGACGACGAAATTTTGGTTGTTCTAGGTGGTCTAGTGGGCCTATCAGGGAGACGCGGATTACATTTCCGCTCCAGAACGACGAAATTTTCAGGTTTTCAGATATTATCTGATTTATCATCCATGCCATATTTACACCAAAAACGGATTCTCCCTTCCAAATTTGATTTCTGTTAAGAGATGTAATCTCCTTTTCCATTCATGATTCCCAAAAAAATTACATTTTTTGCCTTGCAAAACATTCAGAATGAGACTGCTTTCTTTCTCCTTTTATTTCGAAAAGATGGATCATTTCAAAGTCAGTCCAGTGTATTCTTAATTTTAAAATAAATTTTTCTGATCTTTAAACATGACGTAAATTGAATAATAAAAACTTCTATCGATATTTTGTGTCTAAGGGCTTCATGCTTTTCAGTTTAATCTGTGTGAAATAATATATGTTATAATTTCTTTCTGGAGTTGTTTCCTAACATTGGTGTTAAGAAAATCCTTTGAAACACTTTTTAATAGGTTCAATTTTAAGACGTGTTTTAAGTGGATTCATTGTTTTGGCTTCCGATTTATTCCGAGGAAATCTTTTTAACAAGGCTGTCCTTGGGTCTACTGAATGTTTAATGTAATGTTCGTCACGACACAAGACAATCGGGCACGCTTCGGCCTCAGTAATAGCGTTTGATACAGATTTTTTCCATAGAAAATAAAGTATTAAGTTATGAGATGGAAACCTGAACTATGAAATCTAGAATAAATTCAAATATAGAACAGGTTGCTCATACAAAACTTCTATCAAATATTGATGATATTCATACTTTGAAAGGTACATTGAGCTAAGCAAAGATTTGGTATGTGATAAAAGTCAATACACTGTTATTCACCAGTAAATAATTTTCATTTTTCAAAAGTATATATCTCACATATTTGTAATCATCTGTTTCCAATGATTTATCTGCAGAGACACAGTGGGGAAATTAATAGAACATCAGGACACTGTTACATGTGGGTACACACATTTCTAAGAAATAAAACGAAATGGGAAAAAAATAACCGTAATCTGGCACCCAGAAATTACGTAAATATAGTTGGTACATGAATTCGGATTAATATCGGTTAAGCCGCCCCCGGTGGCGCAGGGGCCTAAGCGATGGCCTCTGATCATTCGATCGAAAGGGGTCCGGGTTCGAATCCCGTTGAGACGTGGATTTTCTGTTTGCCTTACGGCATTGGCTCTCTCCCTTCCCTGAAACCAGTGACCCTAAATTAGGTACGGGTGACTGCTTATAACCTATTGAGGTGCTCACAGTGGTCATTAAACCTCTAATAAAAAAAATGTCAGTTAACAAGATTTAAGATATTTTTGTTTGTAAGGGAATAGTTTGTTTTAAACCAGAACTTTCTGCATCGTGATAACGAAGTTAACACGCATTTTCTTGGCAACATTACAAATGTTGGTATGATTGTCTGATTTTAATATTTTAAGTGTTGTAAGTGATGCCTGACACGGCTGTAAAGAAAAAAAGACAAAGATATATACCCAAGTCGTTATGTACGATTATCGGGCAAACATTTTAAAGAGAAATCCAATGTGCTTTTCTGAGACATGTAATCAATTTTTAATACAGGAGATATTTCTCATTTTTATTTAAAAGTCTTCATTTTAGGAAAGAATTAAATCTGACTTGGTATTTAATATACAGGGTGCATAGGAAAGCACCTTTAGATCGGAATAACTTGCGAACGGAAAGAGTCGAGCTTTCAAATGTGAAACCATTTCACTAAATGATGAAAAATTGCATTGTGCTGTTTTCAGCTATTGTCACTTTTCTGAGTTTGACAGCGTTACACTCTTGCAAACCCAGCAGATGAAAGTAACTTTTAGGAACACTACTGGCGGTGTTTTATTCGTTCTTCCTGAGCAAAATAGATAACTTATAATGGGTATATCAGTGAAACTTCGTTTATAACAATTAGAAAATTATAAGTGTCCTATCTTGCACCTGTAGTAACATTTCCTATAGGATTTCAACACCTTGTTTGCTTCTTCCATGGTGAAAGCTATATAACCCCGTTGAACTCAAATAATTTCTTTTATCCTACCCACATTTCTTTGGACAGAGATAGGAGGAAATAAGATACACTTGTCTCTGCTTACTATTATTATCAACGCTATCTTAGTGCTGACTATTTATTGCAATGAGTATATTATTTTCCATATTTCACAGATTGGTGCATGAAAATGCTTTGCGTAGGTGATTATTAATATTTCTCATTATTGTTATTATTAGTAGTAGTTATTGGTCCTTTTCATTTAGTAGTCCGAATACGTATTTCTACAACTTCTTAAATTGCAATGTATCAATTCTGCAGGCAGGCTTACATCGTTGTCTTTCTTTTTCACTATTTTCCGATATTTTGCTAATTGTAGTAATAGTGACAATGTATCGTTAATATATTATAGAAAGCTTCTTTGTTTATTTATGCGGAAGGAATGGACTATATCCATGTTCCTCTTATGGTCTGTTTCTTGTTAGTCGTAAGTCCTTCTATTTTGTCAAAACTTTGTTCTGATGTTATACACGTAAATATACATACGTAATTTGAATAGAATATTTTCTATAAGAACCACTTCTTGTAAGCAGCTTTACGGGCCAGTGCTTGGTTCTTTTTTTCTTTTGTTCTTTCTTTGTTTATGAGAACATCTGCTCATATATTTTGGATTCAGCGATGAGTTGTGACCTGTGAGTTTCTTGGTTGCACATTAGAAATTACTATTTATGGAACGTTTAGGGAACAGAATAGGAGAATCAGAGACATACCTTTCATGGAGGCAATCTAAATATAACATCTCGCCAGAGGACGGACATGGTACTAAAGCGTCGAAATCGTAACCGTGAGAACCTAACTTTTTTTAGGTGTTTGCAACTCCCTTTTCGGTGCTACTCACACAGCTACAGGTACTGCATCACGTGACATACCCTATCGCAGTTTGATGTCCGAACGCTGAGACGTTGCTTAAAAAGCGAAAGTTGAACCTTTTTATTTTCAGTCTATGATTTTTACTAAGTACAGTGTCTGATTGGATTTTAATGGTTGAACCTATTAAAAGGCCTTCATCAATATTCCAAACCGCCGTTAATGTTCACAAATAAGAAGAATACTAAATACACATGAACCGACAGTTCAAACTTTGAAGCAAAGCCTCAATGGTTCAAACAGGACTTCGGATTTCTTGCCCTTAACAAGATTTAGTCGCCTAAAAGAAACAGAATCCTTACAAAACTTAAGATTTCGATAATGCCAAACAACTGCATAGAATGTTTAATATAAGCAATAAATATAGTTAAGAAAATCAAATAATATAAACAACAACTTTCCTGCACATAAAACTGCTACACTTTTTCAGCTGGTTTACCATACTTAAGTGATCGCACATAGCTATTAAAATAAGTCATTGAATACAGATTTCTCATGAAATTAAGTAATGCAAATCGAGTCTATCAACGCTACGAAAGGAATAGGTTTATTGAATTCCCCTCTAATTTTGTGTTGTTCGAATTCGAAAAATGTGAAGGAATTTATTTCAGTAAAAATGAACCCACGCCAACCTGAATCTTTAGTATCAGATACAATATTAATTTTTTTTTTTTTTGGCGTTTTGGGTTTTGATGACGACTTACCTATGCCACATTCTAGACGATATCGTCTAGGAGGAAAGTTCGGCATAGACCACTGTGTCATCGGAAGTGCTAGGAGATTGTGCAGACAAAGATGAACGGATATATAATTTTGGAGATACTTCAATTAAATGACAGCTTAGCGAACACTTAATTCCAGTAAAAATGTTTTTAAATAGGTAAACTAAACAATTTTTTCGATTAATTTAGTGATCACATACTGCTAATGTCCGTGAAATAACTAAGTGATTGATTTTCGGGCTTTGTGCTTACCGGGAATCTGCTAGCGACTCAAAAAAAGTAGTTTAGTAGTTCGCTCTACGTACCTAGTCTCGAAACGTTTTGATCACCCTATGTAATTTTATTAACGGGACCAGTGTCATTTTGATAGCAACAAATGTCAATGAAAAATTGCGAAAAAATCTCTTCGTGAAATTTTTTAGGGCTAATTATACTCACCAATGAATTGCGTATAATACGTACGGTATTGTCACATATTCGTTTATTGTATTTGACTTGTGGCAGAACATTTCAGTCTGGTGAAAAACTCATTTCAAGTTTATCCTATCAATCAATTTGTAACGCTGATATTTGTAGTACGCTCAATTGTTTTATTGTGCATAATATCGTTTCACGAGCTACGCAAGAAAAATACAGCTTTCTGTAAACTCAGTTTTCTTATTTCAAAATTTTGCTAGCGATGTCTGCAGTGTAATTATACGGATTTGAAATTTAGTGCCTCTAATTTTAATGAATCATAAATATATACAGTAAATGCATTTAATTAAAGAAAAAACACCGGAACGTACGATTTACATCGGATAAAAGTGCAATGAAATGTGATAGTCTTTTTGGATCCTTCACCACATACTTCGCCAAAATTTCGATGGAAAATTATGATGAGGAAATTGAAAAGTAAAATCTCACTATGTAGCAACCAAGCAACTTAACAGTATTTGAAATTCTTTTGTCCAAATTAAAATCTCAACTTACATGAGATTAAAATTACCTGTTGAACTTAATAAGTTTCAAAACTGTATTTTTTCAAATTACATGTTGGTTTTAATAAGTTTCTGAGACTGGATTTTGTCATGTCACTCTACCCGTAAGAGGAAGTGTAAAGATATTAACACAGAAGACTCAAATATAAACTCTCAAAAATTCAAAAGAACCGAAAAATTGTGTAATGCAAAAACTCTATTAAAACTAGTTCTTTCATTTCTTTAGAATATTCAAGCTAAGTTCCCTGGAATAAACCTACCTCCACCATAGGAAGACCAGGAATACAGAAGCTTATTGAAACTTGTAAAAAATTATCTTCTGAAGTAAATTAAAAAACAGCAATCAGGATTGCATGGAAAAAAGCATTCTCTTTCCAAAAAGCACATACTTCTCATAAAAAATAAACATTTAAAAAACCTGTCATCAAAGAACAATAAATAAGGTTACGAGATGGTTAATCATTTAAATAGATCAACTGCAACATGTCGCAAAATACGTATTGACTTTTGATATACTATTAAAATTTAGGAACTTTACAATTCTTTTGGAACTTAAAAGCTAGGTGCAAGCTGCACTCGATAATGTTTATTTAGGTAATTTTAAATAAATGATTTAAAAAATACTGAGCGTCGTTTTATGTGATTATAATAAAACATGCTTCTTCCATAAGGTCTTACAGTCGACCATTATGCTTTATCGTATTACAGTTTCGCGTACATATTTTGGACATTTATTTCGTCATGAATTTCGTGTATCTATGTGACCTGATGCACAAAGAGAACAATCGAACCTCTAGCAGCGTATTGAGGTATGCGTCATGTTCTCAGACGGACGAAAAATCTAGTAATAAATACAAATAAAAAAAAGGAGTTAAAAAAGGAATTACCTTTAAAGGACAGTTAAGAATCAGAAAAGGAGCATCAGCACTCGTTGAACCACTGAAACTGCTGATTAGCTATGACTGCTGATACAGGTATCTGGGGCAGTCGAACTCGAACTAACTGGTTTAGTACGACCTTGTGCACAAACTTCTAAAAGTACGATAGCTAAACATCTATGATAGTGTCTTCCACAGTAAAACATAAAAACGGATTACAAAGCATACTGCTTAGTTTTGTTTTTAATTATTAAATTTCTTCATGAAAATAATATAATCTGTTTTCCTTTAAATTTGTGAACTGATGACAAAACTAGAGTCGCTTTTTCTGAAAATGATATTATGTGTATCTTTGAGAAACTACCTTTTTATATGAATGTTCAGTTCGGAGATGCGCACAACCAAGGTAGCGAAGTCAAAATTATTCTTCTGGTCTTCGTGAAAGTATCGAAACATATACCTCTGAGAAAATACCTTTTTATATGAATGTTCAGTTCGGAGATACGCACAGCCAAATTAGCGAAGTCAAAATTCTTCTTCTGATCTTCGTAAAAGTACCGAAACACATACCTTTGAGAAACTACTTTTTTTATATGAATGTTCATTTCGGAGATGCGCACAGCCAAGGGAGCAAATCAAAATTATTGTTCTGGTCTTCGTAAAAAGTACCAAATCATAAATTTACATAGTTTTTCCAACCTGTTGGACAATCTCATACATTTATCAAAATGTTCATTTCGGAGATGCGCACAGCCAAGGTAGCTAAGTCAAAATTATGCTTCTGGTCTTCGTAAAAAGTACCAAATCATAAATTTACATAGTTTTTCCGACCTGTTGGACAGTATCATACATTTATTAAAATGTTCAGTTTGGCGATGCGCATAGCCAAGGTAGCGAAGTCAAAATTATTCTTCTTGTCTTCGTAAAAAGTACCAAATCATAAATTTACATACCTTTTCCGACCTGTTGGACAATCTCATACATTTATTAAAATGTTCAGTTCCGGGATGCGCACAGCCAAGGTAGCGAAGTCAAAATTATTCTTCTGGTCTTCGTAAAAAGTACCGAAACATATATTTACATAGTTTTCCCGACCTGTTGGACAATCTCATACATTTATTAAGATGTTCAGTTCGGAGATGCGCACAGCCAAGGTAGCGAAATCAAATTATTCTTCTGGTCTTCGTAAAAAGTACCGAAACATAAATTTACATAGTTTTTCCGACCACCTGTTGGACAATCTCATACATTTATTAAAAATTCTTTCATTTTTGATAGTTTTCTTTGTGATTCCAGATAATTATTTCATCAATAAACTTTCTTAATGACAAGTACATAAATATCAATTATAACTTACTTGCCTGGTATTTTATTTACCTACGTGTATGGATTTTGTTTTAATTCAAAAGAAGTGCTAAGTAAGTGAACGTCAATAGTGAAATATGCGATCTTTTAATGCATACTTTCAATTTGTAAATATACTTCCCTTATTAGACTCATATACAAGAATTCAGGATCATTTATATTTTCATATTATACTTTTTTTCCAAAAGGCCGTGTATCAATATATTGTAATACGGAGTAAAGAAAGATGTAAACGACTTGTACTAGCATAAATAAGCATGAATTTATGCTTATTAACAGCGAAAATCGATAGAAGAACAGAACGCAACATTTTACGCCGTTGGCTCACAATAACTGAAACTGACGTGAAAAAAATAATTTTTCATGGATCATTTTAATAAAGTGCACGTCCACCTTTGACCGCAATGCATGATTGGCATCGGTGGGATATGCGTTTTACTAGTTTATCCAGAAATTCCTGAAGCAGGATTCTTCATTCTTATTTCATCACAATCACTATGTCTATTTTATTGCTAGGTGGGGTATCGTGTCCAGCAATGCGTCTCTGCAGAGCGTCCCAAGCATTTTCGATTGGATTGAGGTCAGAGGATCACATAGGCCCCTCCGTTCTGTAGATCCCTTTCTCTCCAACAGTTCATCAACACATGATGACCCAGGAGGACGTGCGTTATGGTCCATAAGTACGAACTATTTTCATACAGCCCCACGAAACTGCTTCACATGTTTTAAAAATGACCTCCTCACAAAAACTATGACAATTCTTTAATACTTTCTCCAACACTGAAAGCTCTGTACGCCCATTTATCATAATCCCAATTCAGACCATTACTCCGCCGTACCCATAATGATGAATTTGTACCATGTTTCTGGCTGAAAAAGCTGTGCTGGTTTATTTCTAGACATATTGTCGCCTAGAATCTTACAATAAAAGAAATTGTCTTTCGTCTGCGCACATAATATTGGCCCACGGCTCTTCACTCTATGTGGAGTGTTCATGCCACCATTGATAGCAAGTTGGTTTAAGTGCTGCGGTTAACGGAACACACTCTGCAGGTTTTCAGACATACAATCTGAAAGTATTCAGGCGCCTTGACACGGTTGAAGCGATATTTTGGTACTCCTACTTGATTTCAGTTGTTTTGCTAACTTTTCAGCAGTTATTCGGCGAGATAATTTAGTCGTTACACGGTAACGAACATGTGATGGAGTTTTTTTTGCCTGGTCGACCAATATTAAACATTCTGGTACTTATTCCAAGTACAAAAACAATGTTTCCAGATATATGATGCCACGCTCTGCGAAGCTTGAATCTCTTTTTGATACGTTTCTCGTTGTCCCTCCCTTCTTCCGGTTTACCAAAAACTCGTCCGTATTTAAAATTGTGCAGATGAGTTCTTTTAGATGTACTAAAAATCGCTACATAAAAAAGGCAGATCCACACTTCAACACCTACAAAACAAAAATTTTCTTTAAACTCACGTTTCAGCTTTTATCGCACATTGGCAGTACGCAGCTGTCACGTGATTCCTGAAGATTTGAATTTGACCAAACGCCCTCACATAACTTGGTCTTACTTGTTTAGATGATGCCAGAGTGTTTTTACCGCTAACCATTGATTTGAGAGTTCGATATTTAACCTTTGGTCGTTTATCCCTAATTTATAAACATGTGTACCATAGGACCAATTGTTCAAGTCTCTCACCATTGCTAAAGAAGTTAAATTAGGTGTAACGGGTTCCTTCATGTAAGAACACCGCATTATATTGCGATTTTGCAGCATATAATGAGAAAAATTTCCGTCATCTCAGAACTGCATGACTCGTGTTTCCAAAACAAATTGTTTGTCTTTAACTAGTGACTGAATTTGCAAAAGATTTCAGTGGTCAAAAACGAAAGATAGGACAGGGCGGTGAACTGTTAGAAATGAATCAGGAATGGGATACTAAATATGTTCATCCAATCAGCACATATGTGATAAGAACATTGGTATAATTATCTTAAAAGTATAAGGGTCCGCGTACGCGAACCCAGCTACCAAAAATTATGCACCCCAATCAACCACAGTTTGCGGATGTGGCAGACGTCAGCAACCCTTAGTGCAATGGGAAACCTCTGTCTGGAGGAACGACTTTGTTGATCACCGTGTCCCCAGTGCCATGTTCATATGATCACATATTTGCCCTTTCTTCTTATATATAATTTTCCGAATTTCTTACTGACAGCAATCGTACCCATATTACACAACATAGATTTTCTTCGGAGATTACGCTATTAATGAAGTAGATGCACGTCGTGTTATTTTTTGATGAATATTTTCAGTTTTGGCCTTGCTTGGGTTTGTTACTATTCCTTATTTTAGATATTTAATAGCTAAAATCCCTGGGTATTTTACGCAGATTTACACAATAGATCGTGCTTTACGCTGGGTTATCGTACATTCATATTTGAATGACATATTTTTAAACTGTTAAACATTTATATGTAATACAACTTATGTAAGGTCTGTATCTCAATTTTTGGAAAGAACTGCGATACGTTTAGCATCAGTAATTGAAAATACCTATCTACAGGTAACGTCCTCATATAGGTTATGATAATTGTCTAAATTCATGTTAAATTTTATTTCATTAAGTTTCAAACTATTTACTTTTTTTACGAAAAGGCCTCATCTAACTGAGTGCAGTGTCATTTTCTCATTAGCGGTTACAGAAATTAAGACGCAGGGAAATAATTTAATTACTGGAGACTCTAAGAAATTTTGTAACTATGCATGACTAGTTATGGTAAATTTATATAACCACTAAGATGCCGAAACTGAAAAAAATTTACTGAAGGAGCTAATGATACCTTTAGGGATTAAGGAAAATTGTAACTAAAAAAATTGATATTGTTACATTGTTTTTGGCTATCTACTCAGAATCAAATTACAGAAGCAACACACAAGAAAGAATCGGAACTGTGGGTTACGTACTGTGGACCAGAAAACACAAAAAGAACAGTGCGAATACAGATATTCTCTAGAAAAAGTTAATCCTATAAATGGAACATTTAATTATATAAATAAAGCTTCAAAAAAGTTTACACAGCTCAATAGGGCTCTGCAAAATAAATGTGAAATATATGCTGTAGTTCTAAAAACCTTCTGAGAAATACGAGCATAAATTAGTGCTTTGTAGTATATCACCCGATTAAGTTGACTTTTCATCACAAGGACTTTTTAACAGCGTCATTGTTCCTCTTCTCTGCTGTGCCAGCACAAGAAGAGAACTCCTAAATAGCTTTTACAAGCGAACTCGAAATCGTCAAAACCAATGAAGTTTTGTTAATTCAACTTCTGTCCATCGATTGAACTCATTGCTGAACCAAGTTTGTGAATTTTTCTTTCAGTAGAGAATGGTTGTTGCTCATAAGGAAACAAGGCCATGGAACTGTCATGGACCAAATAATTAATTCTCCTGAAGTTTATGTACAGTTTGCGAAAATTAAATCTTACTAAATTGAAACAACAAGAAACGGTAAAAGCTTTCGCAAATCCATGCAGGTGTTGTGCCATTAACTTTGAGAGATTACTGTGCACTTGTGGGAAAATTGCCATTGGGAATCAGTTTATCATCCAATCCACATTTTTCAAATTTGCAGTTTTGGGCACGATTACGGTGCTTTAGGCGATGCAGAAATCTTGTACCGTAAAGTGACATGATTGAAAACGGACATTAAAAAAGTAAAACAGGGAATACGTATAGCCAAATTAAAAAGGAAAACGAAACATGAACGTACGATTTGAATTTAAAGACATAGTAATTCATAAAGCTGTTATCTAAGATTCTGAGGTAAGCTCCTCAAGAAAACGTCATCTGTGAAATTAACGTTTAACTGATTGGAAGTAGGTTTTTCTTTCTGTTGATGCATCAAATTTCTCTACTTACTGCAATTTCGGTATACAGCTCGAGTGTCACTAACATCAATCACACGTCTCACAACAGATATTTTGCACTTTATACAGGGAATTTCAAAATGATTGCCCCGATTACAAATGGCAATACCTGGTTTATGAGCATAGATACAGAGATCACATTGTTGCTCAATAAAGAAGTAAGTTTAGAATTTTGTTTCCATATCTACAAATGCTCTATGTTTCTATGTGACTCCCCTTGGTTACCCGGACAATATCTAAACGGTAATCCATTTCACTACATACATTATGAAGCATCTCCCTGGTCACTGAGGCCAGCGCACGCTGAATGCGCATATTTCGTTCTTGCAGTGTTCTCGTCAAAGTTGGCACATACACATGGTTTTTGACATACCCCACAAGAAGAAGTAACAAGGGGACTTCTTTCATGGGAGTGTATGTAAAAGACCATGCCACTTTTCAAATTCTAGAACCAAAAACGCCTTTTCTGCTGCGGTCGCCATTTCTTCCCACTGGCTTTGGCGCACGGGCAGCTAGCTCACTTTCATACGTCACCACAGCAACGTTGCAGTAGGTTTCAATGAAATTCCAATCTTCCTTGTTTCTTGTGTAAGAATGACAGCTGTATATTTATCTTCATAAACACTTTATTGTCATTAATAATCGAGGGAATCATTTTGAATTACCCTGTACTAATGATCTGTTTCATCTCGTGTAAACATCTCGTGACTATTGAAAAATAATTTGTTTTATTTTGGGTAAAAATCTCGTGACTATGAGGAAAATGTTAGCAGACTCAAGTCCCTGTATATTCTTTGAACACTGTCTCACGCCCAGAGCCATGCGGCATTTTTTTTATTGGAGGTTTAACGACCACCGTGAGCAACTCAATGGGTTATAAGCAGTCGCCCGTCCCTAATTTAGGGTCACCGGTTCCAGGGAAGGGAGAGAGCCAGTGCCGTAAGACAAACACAACATCCATGCCTCACCGGGATTCCAACCCGGACCCCTGACGGACGAATGATCAGAGGCCAGCGCCTTAGACCACTGCGCCACCAGGAGTGCCATGCGCCATTGCATATTACCATGTTGCAAATAACCTTTTTCATAAGAAAACACCATACACAGTTACGGGTCGGATGATCACAAACCAGCACTCAAACAACTGCGCCACTTATTCGACCTACAGGCTTTTAAAGATCTAGCACAATTAAATGTTTTTGTTCACTTTCACTTGGTCTGCATGCCACAATTATGAGTGTGTATATTGTAATTACTAACGAGGGACTACAATAAAACAATGCGTAGTTTTACTGTGTTGGTATAGTATTCTAATTATTGGAGTCAAACCCCGATTTAACGAAATTAAAGCGACCAATATTCTTATACGTAAAATCGCGGGATTCCCTAAATCGAGGAAACATTTCGAATGAAGCATTCAATTAAGCTTGTGTTCATAATAGAATAAGAAAGCAGTTATGGTCACTTTCTTTCAGTGACTATGTTCTCTTTCCTTCAGTGACTAACGTATATAGTGCTACCTGTGTTCATCAAAACTTTGTCCGTAAACGAGCTATGTTGTTTCATTTGAGTTGTAGATTTATCACTCAGCAGAAATGTAAAAAGAAAGCGCGATTTGGCAAAGAATTTTAGAGTTTCAAGAAGGGGTACGTATCATGTGTGTCACTGACTTCACAGAGTGCTATTGTTCTGTCTGTAGCTGAAAAGAAGAATCCCCAGGGAACTAGATTCCCTTTCCCATACGGGCTTTCATTTTCCTGCTTCCCACCCTTGCGAGAAACGTTGTGCTCCTTTGGACTTGTTTGTCCTTTGCTTCGCCTTGTAAGAAGCTTATGCCTGATAGTCGGAGGAAAGGCAAACTGATTTATGATTCCGTTAAGCTGTGTCGCAGATGTTCTTTGAAACGCTGGTTAACTGCATTCGTAATTTTTTCCTGTTACGCGAAGGTCTTTCTAACTGACTTTTAACGTGAAAATGCTGGTTAACATAGTTTCGTGGTTTAAAAACAACGTTCGCTAAATTGAGGAACTGTGTTCGTTATATCGGGAAACACCAAGCATTAATTTCAATGTGGTTCCGTCCGGTCCACAAATATGTATGTAAAATCGCGGAATTCGTTTAATCACAGTCCGTTAAAGAGGTGTTTAGCTGTATAACAACTACAGTAAAACTAAATGATAAATTATATTTATTGGTGTAAGACGCCATATGTTCATCCTAACTTATATAATTCTTGATGCAATAAACAAAAGAGTGTGTGGTATCGAGAAAGTGAACGATACATCCTTCTCTCAGAAAAAATGCGAATAACACATGTTTCACCAGATTTGGCGTGCTTGCATAAGATTTCACGAAATATGGGTTTTGTGTAAGAACGATGCTGTTTTTCACCTCCATTCAGGTATTCAACATTACAGAAAAATCGCAAAGAAATTTATCAACGTAACTTTATGAAAGGTTTGGATGTTTCTGAGGAATAATGAAGCATAGTTTAATATAATTGGATCCGTCAATCCCCAACGCATAATAATGTCACTTTATGGATAGAGAGGTAGAAAGAATCAACAAGTTACAAGATGTAGGTTTACATTATAAAAGGCTTTTATAGTATTCATGAAGCATTTAGCTAACTTCACTTACTTGAAGGTATATATATATATATAAGCGTTTAGGATGTGAAACCTTGTTTTTAAAAGATTGGATTTAACTTTACCGCAGCTATTATAGAATGCCCTGTGAATGAACCAAACAGTAATTAAAAATAAAGTGGGCCTACTTTCCACTGAAATCGATAAGCACACGCGCAATTAAGAAATTAATCGATGATTTGTTTCCTCATCCAGATGGAGCAGGAAAGAAATAATCGAAGATTTCTTCCCTTTCCTCATCCATTAAAAAGTGTTTCCCTACTTCATACCTTTCACCCGCCAAACTGTCAGCTTTGATTTCAAGATATTTCTCTGTTGCTCGAATTCAGAATATATCAATATTTCTCGAAATATTTCCAGAATATTTGGGGCACTCGCATTCGTTTATCCGTTCAGGCATCAGTTCAAATCAGAATAAGCAACGTAGAGTAATCAGTTCCAACCTAGTTAATTTAGTTTTCGGAGATAGAGCGAAAATTGAAACAATTCTTTGGATATTGGTGCAATTTTGTGTAGAATTAGCTACTTACTGTACATAGTTTCACCGCATAGAACTTGAAGCAAAGGAGCGTTAACTACCCGAATCAAATGATGACAGAAATGATTCTATATCTAATCTTGCCTTGCCCGGTTGTGAACCTGAGCAAAATTTATCCTGCTTACTCCTGGTCAGATTCTGGGAATTTAAACTTGGAAGTGGTCGCTTACGGTGGTGGTTACAATTTGGCAGAAAGAGTTGATATTCCAAAATTCTAGAGATTAACCACTAGATGGGAAAGAATATCTCTGGGGCTCAGAACAACGGAATCAAATTATTATATTGTCACCATATGTAAATCTATATCTCCAGTTCAGCCACGAAACTGCTAAACTTACATCTCTGTTCTTACCAGCATGCTTAACCACAGGGCATCTTTTAAACTCTAGATATGAATAAAATGATAGTCATTAATACATTTCGTATTAACGAATTTTATTACTTCATTCTTTTACCGAAAGTATCTGAGTGTTAAATAAAAGTGAACATATCAATGATTTGCATTTTAATAGAGCGATTACTTAAAAACCTAGATTTAAGGTAAGACAATATTACAATTACAAGAAGTAAGTTCTTGCAGAAAGTTCCGCGGTTTTCTTTGATCAAAAATCTAAAGCATTACTGTTTTCTTTACTTGAACGTTCGTCCCACTTCATTGGTGCAGTGGAAAAGTGTTATCCTATTTTAATGCAAGTAATTTGTCACTCTGCGTTCAATCGTCACCTTAGATGAACTAGTTTTATTCCCAATAACGACGTTTCCAAGTGATACTTTAGACACAAACAGAAAACTAATTCTCTAAGTGCACATTACATGTCAGATACCCCTTGTGAAATTCCACGGTGATATTTGAACCAAAGCGACATTTATTGAACCTTTTCACTGAAGCATTTTATCATTACATACTTGAGCAAAAGGAATTCCTTAACTGAGACATATGATTTTACCAAACCTGCTATCTTCCACATTATTCACGGGAACGTAAGTCGGTTGAGATACTGAATAAATTTAAGAAATTTCAGATGATTGGAACTTAAAAAAAATAGATCTTCTGAAAACTTATCCCCTGCTATTCCACTCACCTTTCCTGACCCTTCCTCACCTCACAATGAATATGCAGTGTTTTAGCTGAAATGAAAAAGTTATATAAGACAGATCGTGCTTTATTCCACGTCTACAGCCGCGGATGTCTTTGTGGTTAGCAGTTCAGACTATCGATGCAAGGTCCTCAGGTTCGAACCTGGACTGATCTTTCAAAGATCGTGTGATTTGCTAACAATCGCTGAATATCTGCCGTGCATCGGACGAGCACGTTAAGTGACGGCCCCCAGGATGCAGCCACTGGTTAAATGGGTATTCTTTCCTATGCCCCCCCTGAAATTCTCTCACCCCTCTATGTGCGATATCGTAATTGTACGGTGGCACCATCTACTGCACTGTAATCTCACTACAAACTGTTCTGTCAAAGTCGCTAGACACTCCCATTCCTTCCGTTTCTGTGTCCTACCCAAAAGGCGATCTCGCTGTAAGTGGCTGGGACCTAAACTCTACTCACTGTGGACGGAAGTCCTACAAGAAAATGACTAATAATTCCAATTCGATCTTCAGGTGCAGAAAAGACGTCCAACGGGATTTTCTCATATATTGGATGCTTCATTCTAGCTCGAAATGTAAAACGAAGGATAAAAAAGGAGTATGCCATGTGTAAGATACAGTGGTCTAAAATATTTCGGTAGCGAAAAGAAAGGATTAATTTGTGGCATAAGTCTGTTCAGATATTTTTTTATATATACATTTTCCGTTGCTAGTTTTCTTCGTAGAGCATACAGATATTATTATCATGGACTTCAACTTACTCCTACTTTCCGGTCAGGCTTTTATGCTATCGACGGACATCTTGTTATAACAGAATATTTTGCTGACTGGCTTCATTAACTGAACATTTAAACATTGTAACTTGTATTAATTTAATTAAAAGAAATACTGGTAGCTAAAAACATGTAAACTGAGCATACCATTTTTAGATTCGTAGCTAAAATGAAATTTCTTAATAAATGTTTTTTACTTATATTGATTAAATTTTTGTTCGCTTTGTTTACAGATTGCATTTGGATTTTTTTATTTTTGTTAACTACTTAAGGAATTTCAATATGTTCTAATAAATTACTGCAATGCCCGTAGAACAGAGACCCGCCCATTTGTGGTATAGATTTAAACAAAGCTTATCTACCGAATTATAACTTTAAACATAGCTTTTGTAACGAATTATAAATTTAACCATACCTTCTCTAACGAAATATTACGCTAGGAGCTACGAATAGAAGGCATTTGCCCCGCCTTCTTCCTTTCGTCATGTGACCAATTTTTTCTCATGGGGAAGCTGTTGGACAAATTTTTAAGTTATTATTTTTTATTGGAGGTTTAACGACCACCGTGAGCAACTCAATGGCCTATAAGCAGTCGCCGTTCCTAATTTAGGGTCACTGGTTCCAGGAAAGGGAGAGAGACAGTGCCGTAAGACAAACGCACCATCCATGCCTCACGGGATTCGAACCCGGACCCTTTTCGGACGAATGATCAGAGGCCATCGCTTAGACCACTGCGCCACCGTGGCGGCATTTTTAAGTTACCTACGGATACTTTGCGTACAATGTAGAACATGACATTAATATCCAAAGTATGTGTATACAGTTTTTTATGCGCTTTGTGTCGTAAAAGATATTTAATATAATGTACTGCTCTTCTACGAAGACATTTCCTTTAATATGTTGTATTTTAATAGAAATTATTGTTGATAAAATAATTGCTTTATGTGAACAAAAACATTGAGGATGCCTTTTCTGTTGACTCCACAATGTGAATCTACTTTGCGCAGCTTTCATTTTAATTTCATTTGTTCTTGTTTTCATATGACACACCCGTTAAGGGGCTGAAAGGGAGAGACACCATCCTGTGCTTTCGCTCGATGTCCCTCCCCCACAGTACACGAACATTTTTTGCCAAGCACCAGGCTTACACTTTTTGCCAAGTCACGTGTACACACATGGACTTGGTTCACCTACGTTTACACACACTCCTCGGTACTCCTATTTCGGTTCCAGAGGCAAAACCAGCCGAAAACTGAGACACTCTGTTCTGCCGAAAAACTCGAACGTACCTACTTACACACCTCCAGTGGAGTAACCTATAACGGTGAGTGCCACCTAATGTACACCCGTTACGTGGATGCATGAGGACAAAGTCCGCTTCAGAGGTTTCCCAGTGGCAGTGACCCGGACGGGAAACTGTATGAGAGGACTCCGGGTTAACGTGTGTGAGACAGGCGCTCACACGACCCATGGACGGCACCTTACCCTGCACTCATCCACACGGAAGCGGTACATCACAAGCGAAAAAATCACAAGACCCTCCCTTCAGCCACCTTACGTTCACACCACAACGTAAAAGAAAAGAGGAGAGCCTGAACCGATACGCACTCCACCCCCAGCACACACAAGCTTCTGCAAGCTTAGCTGGTTACCTGAGCTGGACAGAATACACTACCGATGGAGAGATCACAAGATAACCTCCTCACTCTCCATCGATACTAACAACAAACCCAAATCACAAAACTCAAGAAAGCGCTCAACACCCCGGAGAACCGTCTCGGGCTCCAAGGACCGAAACTAAGGGTTTAAATTACCCAGTTAAATGTTCAGTCGTCCTTGGTCCCGGTAACAAAACGAGGCCAAGGTTACCACCAAAATCGAAAAGCCCGGTAGGTCAAAGTGCGGCGGCCACCCTCACTCTGTTCGGAGCTCACATTTCACCTGAACGATGACAGTACTAGGGTACATTGCCGAGTTAGTGGTGCGGGAATGAAGGACCCTGTACCTCTCGCTCTACATTTTATAACATACATAAGACATAATTTATTATTGTGAAGCAGGCGGGTGTAACACGTCAGCAGTGTTCATGTGAACCTTTCATAGATTATTATTTTTCAGCGAGTTATGAAAGGCAAATTTTTTTTTTTTTTTTTGACATCTCAGTCTGTGATAAGTGTAACACAAATCAGTATTACAAAATATTTAAATATTAGTGGAACCACGCCGATTTAGAATGTTTTGAAACGATGATGCGTTTATTGCAACACCTAGAACGTAAAACTTCACTTTTGCAAACAGACCTAAGGAGAAAAAATTTGTTTTTCTTAACTTCGTTACATAAAATCTGAGAATGGAGTTTGCGAGAGGTTGTGAATCCAACGGAAGATTTAAATTTGATACCATCCGTGGGTGATTTCGCGTGATATACACTCATGTACGCCTAGGAAAATACGATTATGCATGTAAAGTGTATTTATTTAAACAGGATGTTAAATAAAAAGGGTTTTGAAGTACAAATTTGGCATAAAGGAATTTCGAATGATTTGACGTTTTCAGCCACTACGCTCCCCATGTATATGTATACACCCACAGCACTTTGCGTACCTGTAAGAATGATTATAATATCCGTGCAGCCAGAGTGAGTGATGACTGGCCAACTAAAGAAAATAGTCTTTGCATATGTATCATCATCATCATCATCATCATCATCGTTCTCAACCATTTATAATCAATTTGAGAATTTCAACTTATTATATTCTTCATTATTTATATATGTATAATTATATATAAATAATGAAGAATATAATAATTCTTCATTATTTCTGCATCTGTTGGCAAATAGGGTTTCTTAGGAAAATGTTCTCTGCGATAACGGGACACAGTTGTGTGAACAGTGTAGATAAATAAAGAAAAATGTGCATGTTTGCGATATTTTTGGTGGTGCTTTACATCGCATACTTGGTTTTGGCGAATTTGAAACGGTTCAGTTTTGGCTAAAATACATTGTACGATAGTGTCATTGTTCTTATTGTAACCGAGGGTTATGAGGGGAAAATGTTTTGTAAAATGTTTTGGCAACAATATTTCCATCTTTGAATAAGTATGAAAAGTTTGCATTTATACGTGAACACGTTCTCTGCGATATAGGGACTCATGTGAAGCCCTGCGCCGAAAGGGAGTTATCTGCGAAACATTATGTATTGTAGAGCTTCTTTGTTCGGTGCAGTTTGAATCCACAAATTGCTGACTCATACTTGTTCGTCTTGGTTCTGTAACTTCACCATACATCTCTTGCACGTTATTTCTTTCGATTTTTACCTAACCGCATTTGTTTACACATTTCTGATGTATATTGTCCCTGCTTTCGCTTCCGAGTGCAAGTCTCTAATTTACTATTTAACATAAGCTGAGAAGCTACAGTTGCGATCGATCTGTATTTGTACTGCCCAATTCTGAAAGAGGTCCTTCTGACCAGGAATTTAATCGGGATCGTCTTCTTAACTGCAGCGTTTAACCTTTGGTGACATTTTTTTTTATTAAAAACTACTTGGTGTGTTTGCTGTTTTTTATTTATTGCTAACAGTATTATCATTTGATCTGTCGGCAAACATTCTGTCTGCAGTGTCGGCATGTTTCAAATCACGAGAAGAACAATGCAACCTACCACTGTCCACAATCTAACGATGTTCTGCCATTCGCAGTAACACGTGCTTGGAATCACAGTACGCACGTCAAGGCAACTCACTTCTAAAGCAGATGAAAAGAATTGTGTATTAGCATCACATCAATTCATTGGTTCTCTAGAGAGTCCCGCATGGCTGTGTATGAAACTGTAATTGTTCCTACTCTGATGTATGGCAGTGAAATCTGGATACTGCAGAAGAAACATAGGATTCGTTTGTTTGCTCGAACAATGCGTTACTTACGGGGGGTTTGGTGGCAATGCACGGTCTGATTGTGTGAGGAGTGAAGATGCGTTGCAGTTGTGTGATGTGAAGCAAAATGTTGTTAGCAAGTCGGAGACTAATATGCTTCGGTGGTTTGGTCATGTTGAAAGAATGAGTGATGAGATACTTACTAAGAAAATCTTTTTAGCCGAAGTGGCAGGAAGAAAAGGCAGAGGAAGGCCAAGGAAGGCGTTGGTGTATCGGATTTAGGAGTGTCTGCATGAGAAAAAGATTATGAGTATGAAGTATAAACTATATTGTGTACCACGTGTAATGGATATCAGTGAAGCCAGAGTTGTATGTCAAGATCGCTGTAAATGGAGCAGTTTGATACAACAGCAGTAAGTAAAAAATATCTGGTAGTTTGTATTTCTTTTTGGAGCTAAACTCTAAATCTCAGAGAACAGCTTAGTGATATGTATGTATGTATCACGGAATATCGATTTCTAAGACTTTATCATTAGGAAATTTCGTTAGGTATGTGCTATTTATGAAACGTACATAAGAGGTAAGCATGCATTGCCGTAATGACTTTAAGTCATTCAACGAGTGCACGTCAAATTTTTGATCAGTGACTACATTTATTCTCTTATTTTTCACTAAGATTTTATCGCACTTGTGTAATGTATTTCTCCTGCGTATCAAAAGGTGAAAGAGAATCCACAGAGAGCATATTTTCAATTAAAAAATAACATTATCTTCCCACAGCTGGTAATAAGTAGTAAATCAAATGAGTTTAAACTTTAGCGAGTGAAATCAATATAAAAAATTTTTTTAGGATAATATGTTTTACTCCAATTTGGCAGCTACAAAGTCTATTCCATAACATGCGTGTATGTCCACAATCGCGTTACGCAATATGGTCCGTTTGTGTTAAAAATACACAAGACGATTGTGGTCATATCCGATACTTTGTTTCATCACGTATGAGATTAAAAGAAGTGTTTCTCTACACATCATTCATGTTTCATTTAGTGATTAAATCTTAAATATGTATTCCCAAATTGATCAAAAACTTTGTGGTGGGAAACTGAGATTTTCCGCCAGAAGTGTTTAGAAAATGTGCTCTTAAAATATAATATACCTTTTCAAAAGCGCCAACTTACATATTGCGATTCAGTCGAGAATTTATGCATGAAGGGAGGTAAGTGATCAAGGGGCTCGTCCACATAGGCTTTTGCGCTAATGGTGGTTATAATAGGTACAAGGTGCCCCATAATTGTTAACGTAGTCAAACAACAAACACTGCCCTCACTTGCGGGTAGTGCCTCATTATAAAATTAGGGTAACTTCGCAGTTTCTATGTCACGCATGCAATCCGACGTAGCCATGTTGTATTTTAAAGCTCCACATGCTTGACCTAACTCCGCGTTTCCATCATTAACGCAGCAGCGACACTCGGTTTCGCCCACTGAAGGTTCATAGCACAGTGACGTGATCTTAATTTGTTCTAAAGTTCCTCACATTTCTGTTTACCCTTTGGTGTGCATTATTTTGGGTAAGCCTTCCGCGTTCGGCCCGGAAATAGTTTTTTAAAACGGTGATAGATGGTGACACGTTACCACTGCATCGTTAAGCATTTCATTAAGTTTTAAACGTTTCAAAGAAAGTCAATAATATGGATTTAGGGTGGCCTTTGAAAGGTACTGTCTGAGCGTTAGTTGTGGCATATATGTGACATATTTTTTTTAATGGGACAATTGTCATTTCTCATGAATATGAAGCTGTCTAGCTAGTACAATAAAATCAATAAAAGTTTCATTTTCCAGGGAAGTACTGTCTGATCGCACGAATGGCTTCAAAGCAATGTTAAGGGGAAAGACGTTAATTCCGTCGGAATAAGTATTCTAGAATATGGTCCATTCCTTGAGTATGCGCCCTTGTCATGGGATCTGGTTCCAAGATACCAAGAATCCAGGTGCCCTTGACGAGACGACCGCAGTAGTACTTCCGCTTGCTCACTTTCGCTTTGTCTACTTCAACAATGATTCCACTACCTCCAAGCGTTCCTTCTCACATTGCAAGGCTAACATGCTATCAATGCTTGTAAACTAGCTGCGGGCCGAACGTGGAAGTTTAGCCTTCAGTATATCCGTATTTTACTCATCGTCTTTTTACAGCGACTTTTGGAAATAAATCGTCCTGGTTGCCTTTGAATTACGATCGTCAGTCATGCAATAAGGCGAGTGTCTAAATACCTGCTGCTTCATTTGATAAATTCTAAATCGGCGTTATAATTTTTGGGTTTTGGCGACAGAACTGAAAATAACATCTCTAAAGCTTCTGGTTTACAAGAAACTTTTACTTTATGTTCCTCATTGTTTTACGGCCAAGACGTCGCATAAGTGTATGCTGCAAGTAGTAAGTAATCTTGCTCCTGTGGCGTACCCTTTGACATTAATCCTAACTTAAAGCGGAAGGTTTTATTTCTGTTACGAAACATTTATGAAAACTAAGCATTTTTAAATAAATATATTTTATTTTACGGGTAATATACTGCGTACTGTACATTGTTCTTTACTGAACCAGCTGAGCGTTAGGCAAAATCATAAAATCGAGAGAACATGATTTCAAACCGTGAATTACTGAACATTATCTAAATAAGAAACTCATTTCTGTAATTTTCAAAACGGCGGAAAAAGATACATGAAGTTGAAAATAAACAGAAGGGAAGCCAATTGAAAGAATAGATAAACAGGGATGAGTGATCAACTATGACCAAAAGGTTACAGCAAAACTTTCGTTACCAGGTATATCAGGGCAAAAGAATAAACGGTTATCAAGCAACCCCACCCAAAGAAAGAGCGTTTTTCAGCAGCTAAATGATTCTGTCTGATGTAGTGATCATTTGCTGACACTCGAGTGCTCCAACAACGGGTGCTTGTGTGGTTGGTTTCGTGCACTTAGTAGTTTCGAATCGTAAAATCAACCTTTGAAATGTCTAATGGCCACAACTTGGCCATGATGATCTCAAAGGAAAAGCCCGCCTGTTGATGAGCATTGACCTAAAGCTTCGAAACCTTTACCCTTTGAGTCTACTTTTTATTTCAAGAGTTTTCAACCTTCTCAGCGATGTTAGTTATATAGCCAATAGTATCGTATCAAGTGACAGACGCTATGTAAGTTTCATGTCCGACCACTAGGGTGCTGCTTAAAAAACGACAGTTGAACCTCCGTGTATTCTTCACTGTATGCTGTTCTTTCGGAAAAACTGTTGTACATCTAAATTTAATGGTACAAAATGTTATTAAACTTGGCTAGAAAGAAATATTTTAATTCATAACAAAAAAATACTAGACGAAACTGTCAAGATGTCATTTCTAATGTAAAACGAATGGCCTGAAATACATGTTAAAATCTTCCAGAACCATATCGGAGACTCAGTTTCAACAAAGATAATCTGGAATAAAATTGTGTCTGGCACAAGGGATGCACCAATCTTCCATTGGAGATGTAAAACCTGGGGATTTCTTTCAATTCAACTTTAAAACCTGATAATTTCCCATGTTTTTGACAAAGTGATACTTGTAAATGGATAACTTTGAAATTAGTTTCTAAATTGTGTAAAAGTGCAATGACTAGAGTGGCTTTCGGAGCTTAGAGTGCTGTGTGCGCGAGGCATAATATGATCTTAGAGTTTTAAGAAATCTTTTGACTCAAAAATAATAATTTTTTTGGGTTTCAATTCGAAATTTGGTGATAAATTCAGTTAGGTTTTATAGTAAAGAAGGGAAAATACACGTCGAGAACTGCTGGATAAAATAAAGATAAAATTAGTGTTGCCATTAACACTGATTAATTTTGACATACTAATACAGCTGACATGGGAAAATGCGTCACAGTTTGCCATGGGAATGCAAACGCCGTTGATGGTTCAAAACGGCCACCCAAAGATGTAGCTATGAGAGGACGGTTGACCCTCGTCGTTTTCAGTGAAGGACGTGCAGAACCATACCTTCATGTCCTATTCCTTTCTTCATACCATTCCAAGCATAATCTTGCCTAGACGGACATACTTCGTCAAACACTACGGGCAATCTCCCGGAAGTACGTCCTGCAGTCTGTAATGCCAATAAGGCGATCTTTGTCGAACTCTGTGATACGACTGTACGACCACAATGACGAGGGTTTCTTTTCCACTAAGGACCAAGCATTATTTTTCCGACCCAGCGACGCGCCTTTAAAACCGGAAAACGGTTGATTTCCTGTCTTGGATAATGCTACATTAGCTTTGCCTAGACACGTTACGCATGCACCTATGACGCCGAAAAGTCAATAATTTATGCGATATTGCAAGTTTGGCATATCCTGTAAATATCAAAGTCGTATCATGACCTTTAAAAACAAACAGCAGCTTTTCACACAGTAAACAGCTCTTTTCAGCACTAGCATTTGAATTATATAGGTAAATATATTTTCATATAATATAATGTTCCCCTCATTTACATATGAGAACAATATGACATGATTTTAAAAATATTAATACTATTATAAACCACTCACTTAAAGAATAATATCTTTAGCTTCTTACCAAAAAATTACATTTAAAATTTACGTGCATATTGCTGCAAAATTAGTAACAATAATTTTTGAGTTAAATACCGATTTTGCAAAATGCTGTTTCCAGCAAAAGCGACAGCATTCATTGCATTAAATAATTAGAACCAAGAAATGTTAGAGGCATAGCTTTTCTGTCACCACATATTTTTGGAATGAAGTCGTTCAAATTCAAAGCAGCTTGCGTCTATTTATCTGTCTAATATGAGCCACGGACTCCTATCTAATCGTTCGACTTGGACAGCATATTTTATCTGGTTAGTCATATATTTCTTAGTCCATTTACTCAGAAACGACGAAATGTGGACAGCATTTTTTTCCAGACTTTCTACACTTAAATGCTGTGCATTGAAGTTGTCATGTCAGTAGATAGGAAAATTGTTGCTATCCAATAGAGAATGCCGACACCAGAAAAAATGCAAAGTATTTATTCTCAATCATAAAAATGAGAAGATATCTAGGTGGTAATCTGAATCCCTCAAAGGTAAAGAAATCTTTAAAAAAGGGACAGATATATTAAAAAATGAGAGCAAGACATAAAGTTCAACAACCTGGAACAAAGAAGAAAAAGCACTTAGAAGAGTGTAAATTACAGTAGAAATTTAAAAGAAATGTATTTTAAGGAACATATGCAGAAGAAATGAATATATGAAGAAAGAGTTTTGTAATACAAATTTTGGTAAAAATTAAGAGACGCTCTTTAAAGTCTTACATGACATGTGCGCAGAATTGACGGAATCCTGGTTCAGAATGCCGTGGACAAACCAAACGCCAAATTATTGGAGTACAAAGCAAACGGAATAGTGGTTGACGAAAATTTGCGTGCGAAGCATGAAGTAAGTACATGTAAAAAAATTTTAATGACTACGGTTTTTACCTTCAGGCCGTTTACCTCCGAGCTCCGAGGCTGTTACTTCCATCTAACGGCGTTATCCGCCTGTAAATTGTGGATATACTATAACTTTCGATGTAATTATGGGGTGTGATGTATTTAATAAAACATATGCATTATTTATTAAAAACATATTGCATGTGTTATTATTGTATTCCTCAAACTGCTCAGTATAAATTCATGCGTAGATGATAGGTTTTATTCATTACTATTTCATATTCTATCATATAATTCTCAAATTGCAAAGTACAAAAACCTTACTCTAATTAGTAGTTCAGCTAGATCATCCATCAGGACATTTAGCGGTACCTATGTTATCTTCTATATTTTCGGAATTGTTTGACTTTAACGCTCTCGGAACAAGGATCCAGTTATTTATTAAAATTAACTTCATCGTTTGTCTTTTCTCTACAGAAATGACTTCTGTTGCATGAATTATTTTGAAGGTTTATTCCTGCTTAGTTTTCAGTCCTAACCAGAAAGTCAAAGACAGTTTTCATTTCTATTTAGAAAGCTATTCAGTAAGTTTCAGCTTGATCAAATACTTCAAGGACCAGAGCAAAAAAAGGGAAAACTATCTTTGTTGTGCAGCTCAATCCATCTGGAAATTTTGCATCCCCAGAAAAGGTAATCGGGTTGGCAGGAAGGCATCCTACTTACGCAATCTGAGTCATATGACCATTCATTCGTACTGAAGAACTGTCGAACCTCTTTTCCGAACAGGGTGAAAATTCAACTTTTGAAAAAGTAATCATACAGAACTTGAAAAACTGGAAAAGATGAATTTGACCATCAGCCCCAAAAGACCATTTGTGAATTAATTTCTAGTAAATAACCGAAGGTGAAGCACAATTAAACATTTCTAGTTTTACCAGATATGTATAAAATTAGTTGCTTTAATACTACAAAATATGCCAGTCTTTCGAAGAGATATACATTTTATGCCGTGCGGAATGAATTTCTGTTGCGCCAAATAATTTGGTTAACAAATGTTATAAGCCGGGCTTCAGGAACGAATTGATTCGAACGTTGTTAATAAATGCACAATGATGAGTCACCTATGGACAGAAGATTTCTGGTTCTTTTAACGCGAACTGTTACCGAAACACCAGAGAGGAACGCAAGCGTTTCTTCTCCTCTTTACAATGTCTGCACACCGACACACACGTCTCCTTCTGCACACTATATAAATGTATTTAAAAGTAAATAAATATTTCTCTGTCTTTTAAAAGACAAGTTTTTGATGTAGTTTCAAGAACTTTTAAAGCCTTATAAAACATCTTACAATGAATTCATAATAAATGAACTCATTTTTTTAAGTGCAAGGAAAAACAATTGGGGCCAAAAGGAATGAGTACCCCAACGAAACGAAGGGATAAGTAGACCTAAACGCACATTGAATATTTTGGAAAACGAAGTATCCTGAATATACACATTTTTATGAAAGTCTTGGCGCATATAGAATATCTTTGAAAAACAACGTATTTTGTGTAGGTACGTTTTTAAGGAAACAACACATAATGAATATCATTGGAAAACCTGTATAAATGTCCTTACACATAACATGAATTACACTGTTTTTTCGCGTTGTTAAACAAGTACCTAGCAGTTGCATTTTCAAAGCAGGTTCTTTTTATTTTAAAGCATATTCCTTTTCAAACAGCGTCAATAATTTATCATCTTAAAATCAATGAATAAACTTCTGTGAAAGCCACCAACCTTGTATTTGGAAACAAATGGTGAAATAAAAAAGAAAGCTGAACACGTTTGAAGTCCTGAAGAATATTCCAGAAAAAAATAATAGATAAAATTTTTATATTCGAGAAAAAATAATAGATAAAATTTTTCACATAATATAAAAAGTGTAAAAAATGCGAATTTACGAAAAATATTTTCATCAGCTGAAGAATTGTCTTTAGGCAGATTTGATGCTGAAAGGTTTGTACAATTATGTTTAATAAATTTCTCAGAAAAATTAGTGCACAAAAAATATTTATGCAATATTCTTTGGTGTAATGGATCGACTTATAAATAAAAGCATTTAGTGTAAATTTCTATATCAAATACAGGAAACTAATCACCAGAGACCTTCTCAGATAATTAATTCATACCAAACTTTCGGTGTTCAAAACTGGAGGGCATTGGGAGACCATTGGATTTACGATTTGATATGCACATAATTTTCAGAATATGTGTTAATAAAAAAAAATACCTTAATGTTAGCTATTGGATAATGTTCGAAGTTTAAGGCATTAAGCTTCATAAAAGGACATAAATAGGATTTTATGGATATCAGTTTGTGTTGCACTCGTTTTGTAGTTCCTTCGACAAAAAAATACAAACCAAATCGGTATTCTTCAAAGTTTTCAAATTGTTTGAAATCAGTCCATATTTATGTAAATAGTATTCTAAGTACTTAATTCGTTCTAGCAAAACACCCACTAATTTAAGAACCGAAAATTCTAATATATAGCTGGCATCTTCTAATCAAGGATCAACATGCTTCGTCCAATGGCTTGGACCTTATTGTTATGAGGTAGAGAAAAAATGGAAATCTTATTTTACGCTTTTCAACCGTAGTTGGAGAAGCGTATATGCTCCAGCTGCCTCCGTCTGCCTGTCCGCACGATACCTCTAAAATGCGTTTCTAGAGATGTGGGAACTTGGTCGGAATTTTGATATTTTCTGCCATTACTAATTGTACTGCTTGCGAAAGAAGGCCGATAGTGTTCTCCAATTCCTGTGTAGTTCGAAAGTTTATCATATATAAAATATACGAGCAGAACAAATCGTAAAGTACCGCAGATGATGGCAACGGCTTTCAGACAAGGAGCCGGTAAGATGGACCCCAAGTTGAGCTGCTTTTATTATGCTTCATGACTCAGTAATTTGTTCTTTTTTTTCGCGAATATGCTTTATAATGGAAATAACAACCGGAATGTTTTTTTCTAAACATTTAATAAGAAAGCTGCGCAACAGAACTATCGTTCCCGACACGCCGTGGGTCGCCTAGTGGGAAACGTTCATGACTGCCACGGAAAGGGCCTCAGGTTCGATCCCAGAGATATGAACGTTCGATTCCCTAAATATCCGCAGTTCATCGGATGGGCACGTTAAGGTGTCGAACCCCGGGTACTGGCCCCCGGTAATAAAAAAGGGCGTCTTCCTCCCCTTTCTACTTCGCTTCCGTGTCACTTTCCTATCATGCGCTCTAGCCCAAATCTCCTAGCTTCCTATTTCTAAGGGTTGTTTAAGACCTGGGATCAGACACTCCTTAAAATCCTCTACATATGATCTGATCTGATCTGATAAAAGATATGAAAAAACGATATACAAGCAATCGATAAGGTCTTCATTAGATGGTGCGCCGAGGAACGGGACTCACATTAGCGATTTCGATGTTTCTCTGAAGATTATGGAGGTTTCATTAAATCACGTTTTCCAGACATTTTTGAGGGAATACAATGTTAATAAAGATGGCTTCATTTCTTGGTATTTAGAATCGGAGAAAGAGTACGAAAAACTGCTGAAAGGCTTAAATCTACTGCAGTATTCGTGCATTTCTGGCTGAAACCCAGTGTTCGAAGTGTGCCGGTATAGCATACCGGTCGTTAACAAAAATGGAAATAAACATACTGGCAGTTAAGAAAATATTATTTACCATCCCAGTATGTAACAAATTATAAACCCATCACAAACTACGTAAAGAAAATATTATGAAAGCACAAATGTTAACACAAATAGAAGTCCGGAAATGCAGATACCTCGGTTTCCGATCACCGGCATAAATACGTCACTCGTCGCGTACAGAAGTGTGACATTATAAGGTGATGCAAATTTATTAATAAAACTAATACATGTACGTGTCAGCAAGGTACAATTTTGTATGTACTGTACAGTAAAGTAGTAGGAAATCCATACTGCAGTAGGATATTATGAAGAAGAAAAACACAAAATAATGTTCTAGAAATACAAAATGTCAGTACTAATACTTATTTATACTTTCGCGATGTTTCCACCATCGGCAGCAATACACATCTGTATTCGAGCTAGAACTTCTTTTTGGACGTTCTGCAGCATTTCAGGTGTTACGTTACTGAATACTTAGATAATACGGGGTTGTATAAAATTGCCATACACGTCCAAATGTAAGGCCACACGTCGCAGTGATGTCTCTCGTACTGCAGTGTGGGTGGGCTAGCGCATAGGCCAGGATGTCTACTGGCTGTACGTGCACACCTGCAAGTTTCGGCCTACCTGAACGGGAACGACTTGTAATGCTTCCAGTTTCTCTCAGCCGGCGAACGACATTGATGATAGTAGCCGCAGTAGGATGAGAACGATTAAGGAAACGTAATGCATATTGGCGTTCTGCCTCTCTTGCCCGACAACCTCATTCCTGGTACAACATAACTATCTCGCAGTATTCCTCGTTTGAATCCCTAGCCATGTGTAGACTCGAAGATCCAGTCCACGCACTGTCTGACAAACCTTCCCTGACAGCCAATTTATGCTTCCCAATGAGGTATGACGTAGCGTTGCCATTTGCATACTTTCATCCATTCTTCCCTGTTTTGCAAGAAAAATTCGTTTACAGATTTAGCGTTTTGTGATGTCATTCGTAAAATATTTATGCAGGTGATCGGATACCGAGAGATCTGCATTTCCGAACTTCTATTGGAATTTTTGGTGAATATAGGGCGTCATTTCATACTAAATCAGAGACACCCTAAACGTTTGCTATTGACATTTTTTACGCTATCTCTTGGTTCCCGCGATAAGATCGCTAACTTCCAAAATTCGCCGCTAGGGGTGCTGGAATGGGTCTCATCTGATAAAACATAGTCACTTTACTATGTGTATCACGGCTAACTGGGATCATCAACTATTGATGTTACTGCTCAAGGCTGCGTCACTCCTCATCCGTCAACGTACAGGTAGTGTTTCATATTTCTTTTGTTGCTGAACGCCGACCCCTAACGATTCTTGTCGGAAAAATTTCCAACTGGAATTTCCTGGGTGTACAATCTCATCCACTCCTTTCGTAGTGTCTTGTGTGGAACACTTTGACATGTAAATAAACAAGCGGTAGATGAGAAGTCATTTGATTTGTCTTGCTATTAAGTTTCTTCAGCTGCTAAAAAAAAAACAAATTCGTGAGTTTGCAAGAGTTCCATTGTTCCATTGAAATGAGTAAAGAAACGGATAGATGAGATCAACTAAATTGTAATTACCACAACAATAACCAACTCTCGCAGAAGATTGTTTTTTTTATTAAATTAAAATATTTATTAAGCAACCAAATTCTTTTAGGTTAAAAGGTTTTAATTGCGTAGTCCGTATGCACTTAAAAAACCCATTAAAACTATAAATCCGGAGAAATGTAAATGATTATACAAAACATATGTAGAGAATTACAAGAATTATTGTTCATATACAATTCAAATTCTGACATTGACTTGTCATTAAAATAAATTGCTGATGGGAAACATGTGGCAATTTATTTGAATCACTTACGCAGAATTTTTAAGAAAAAAGTGTATAACAATTCAAACATGGAACATAATATGCAAAACACTGGAGGTGTAGGCACTATCGATGGCACTATCAATAGTTTTGCCCAACTATGTACATCGATAGTTTTACGTTTTAAAATGCTGTAAGTGTGAACTATTCCGTTTCCACGGATGGATTTGATTACTGAAACGCTCATTTTCACACAATCTCCTTGTTTTCATTTTATTCATACTTTTGAGCAAGCCATATTGATACTAATGACACTAATCAAAAGAATAAACGGTGATATTATGCGTTTTTTGCACTCTGTTGTTCTTCATGTTAAGTCAAGCTTAAAGCGAAAGTGTACGATTGAGTCGGATAAAGACGAAGTCAGAAGCATTGTTTTTGTTGTTTGTACTGGAAGTTTAAAGGTGCGTCAGGTGCTGAAACAGTTTTTTGTTGAAAGTAAGAATCAGTAATAATGGGTAAACGTAAAATATCTTTTGTGCAACATTATTTTTCTTATGGTTACAATAAGGTCTACGCAAGACCTTATTGTAACCATAAGAAAAATAATGTTCTTCCTTGGTTTGTCATTAAGTTCTCCCTTTGCGGGAAGAACTACAAAACGTCGGGCAATACGTCAAATCTTAGGAATAATTTAAAACGACAGCATTCAGCCTCTGTCCTTTAAAATGATCCCGGAGTAAAACAACCGAGGAAAAGCCCCTCTCAAAACTTTATTTATTCAATTTCTCACGAATTATTACCACGATTTTGCTAAACATTATAGGAAAAATGTTTTTGCATACAAAACTGCAGAATTTCTTTTCTTTAGCTTTTGTGAACGGAAACAAAAAAATCATGCAATACAAACAGAAAATAAGAATTAATGAGCCACGTATTAGCTCGTTCTTCAGGCGAAACATTCGTTTCATGACTTTTGCTCACTCACTTCGGGTGGATATCATCAAAACGTAGATTCCCCGCCCGGATGGCGCAGTTGTCTAAAGGCTGACTTTTGACCATTCGTCCAAGATGTGTCCAGATTCGATTCCCGTGAGGAATGGATGTTTTGGCTGTGTTTGTCTTAGAGCACTGGCTTCTTTATCCCTTACCTGAAACCAGTGGAACTAAATTAGGGACGGGCGAATGCTTACAGCCTATCGAATTGCTCACGGTGAATGCTAAACCCCAAACCAAAAAAAAAAAAAAAAAAAGAAAAAGGAATGGTTGGTTGCAAAGATTTTCAACAATATAGAAAAGTAAGTAAAATTTTGTTTCTACAACTTATACCTCATGTCCGACTCTTACTAAAAGCCCATGCATAAGGTAATGTTAAAAAAATTGTTTACAAATCTATTAATTTTTCACCTAATTTTTTCCATTTGAACACACATTCATACGTATTTTTAGTAAATTAAGACATTTAGTGGATACTTTTATTATTATTATCAATATTATAGGATCCTTTAATAATTGTCATTTTCTCATAATTCCAGACAGGGCAGACAACCAACTGAGAGGGTGAGAGTCTGCACAAGAGTAGCCGCTTTTTACGGGAAGCATACAATTTATTTAGAAATCACCATTTTGAACATTCTACATTTACTTAGTAAGAGGTTCTTGTTAAAGGTATTTTTGATAAAGAAAATGGCAAAATTTAGAGTAAACAAAAGAACTTCTTTTTTAAACATGAAACAATAGGAAAGGGGTGTTACACGATAGTACAGGAAATACTAAAGATAAGATGAATAAACACCAATGGATTCAGTTTTTCTTTAATTATATCATTACAAATGAATTAATTTTTTTATGCATGATATTCCATTATGGTTAGATATTTCACGGAATATATTATAATATTCGTCAGTAAATGATTGAAATCTTATTGATATGATCAAATTGATTTTAATATCATATTTTAATTTTTCCAACAAAATACTGATACAATATCGGGATTAAAAATTATATGTGTTTAAGTGTTTAGTTTACTAATTTATACTTTTCAGTTTTATTATATTTCACATTTTTTACTAATAAAATTTTAATTTTAAATGCTTTATTCTATTATTTTATTTAGTACTTTTGTTCCTTTTACATAAATTACTGGTGCTAATACTTTCCATTTATTAAAAGCTCTGTGAGCTCCAAACGTTCTAGTTTCAAACTCCAGTATTCTTCTGAGATCACATTTAATAGATATTTTGGTCTGCTCAGTAGTTTTTTATTTTTGTTCGAATTTTCCATATATTTTATTTCGTTATTGCTATTAAATAATGAATTGTTAGGTTTTTAGATTCAAAGCAGTCTAGAGGTGCATGGTACAAAATGGTGTGCAGTACATTTATGTCTATAATTTAAGTACTGCTGTACCCAATCCCAGAAATATTTTGCAAAATTGCAATATACAAATAAATGTTGAAGAGTTTCCTCTGAGCCACAGTAGTTACAGTTAGGAATAGATATTAGTTTAATTCTATACAACCATTTTCTTAACGGGGTAACATTGCGCGAAATTTTAAAAAGTAGATCCCTAATGTGAGTGCTTAGTTTCATTTTTGATTGCAGTGTCCTAATACTATGTACCATATTGGATTGCATTGTATCCACACCCAAGGCTGTTACAGAAAATATCTGACTATCATTATCTTCCTCCTCTGGAGTCTCTGTAGTTTGAACGAGTGAAAGTCTTATTCTTTAACAGTCTAAAATTATATTACTAGTGGAACAAGTCTGGAATGGCAAGACTTCAGAATGTCTCAGAAAAACCTTTTTAGTTTTTTTTTACCCTGGAGATTTCCCGTGAAGACATTTTTTTTTCAAAATGTGAAACAAATTGAGTATTTTTGTCGTTAAATGTGAGGAAATAAAGTTTTTCGGAATTTCAAAGTATTGGAAAATAAACAATACTTTTCCTGAAGCAATGGTTTTTTCGAAATACAGCATTGACTACATAAAACTTTTTCGAAATACAGCATTGACTACATAAAATTGATACTCGATATTTCATAAATAAACGACTTACCTATTTTTCTAAATCCAAACCAGAAATATCCCCATCGCAAACTTTCCAAATCGTGTAGAGAAGCCACACGATGAACATAGAGAAAAAACATTAAAAGTATGGAAATCTGAAAAGAAAACGTATCAGAAATAATCGAATCGAATCGAAACGAAATCGCAATAGGAAACATCGCCCAAGCAGTGTGTGTGATCGAACCAATAAGCCTAACTGGAACACCAACTCAACAATCAGAAACTCTCCCCTGGGTCTAAGGTTTTTGTTCTGCTTTTGTGTGGCTAAGCCACACAGTAACCGAAGATACTCAATAACCGAATTATTCTCAATAACCTTCGGAGTTACAATAAAGTGGTAGCGACTGAATTCAATCAAGAACACTTTTGCAATTTAAGCACGATATAGGCTATAAAATAAATTTTGCACTTTATTTTTCTTTCATACAGTTGCTTAACTGAAATGATTAACTTCACGAAAAGAGATTAAAACAGCCTTGATTTACCTTGCTATAATGTACGTTTAAACAGGACGGCACATGAAAAACTATTTACGATCAGCACCCTCTAGCGAAGAAAAGTGGCATTTTTCTTGTACGCAAATCCCCATAGAGATCGGCGAAGTGACAGAGCCTTGAGCAGTAACAATTACAGTTGATAAACCCAGTTAGCCGTGATATGTACACACTACTTCCACAATTCTAGCATTTTGCGTTCAAAAGTTATTTCTCTGTTTAAGGACTTTCTTATAACCTGTATATATACTGTATGTATGTATGTATGCATACTATATAGATATGTATACAATATGTATGTATATAGTGCATAAGATAAAGAGATACATTAGATAGATATATAAAAGAGTTGATGTACGGGGCTTTGGGGGAGCTTAAGCCCCAAAGCCCCCCGCCCCTTGGGAGCGCAGTGGACTTCTGAACTGTGTTAAAGTACCACCCATACATAAGCTCCGACTTTTCATAATGCCACGCGGGCGAACCAAAAAATCACGAGAAAGTAGCATTCACTTTTAAAATTGATCTTCGTTTAACCGCACACATGTGCAAGCACATGCGCACTAAAACAATGACATATAGTACAAGAATAATAATGTATCTTAACTTCATGTTCGATGGAATTTGAAATTCCCAGATGAATTATACTTTCCAGGGGTGCCTGAAAATATCGTCTTTGAGTTCTATGTATATCATTGGCGCACCCACTAGGGGGCGGGGCTTAAGCCCCATCCAAGGATATTAAAAAGGCGTACGTCGCAAATTAAACATTCAAAAATATGATTTTACATATTTAAAAAATTACATAGTGTCTTCTTCCCAAATTCGTCACAAATTAAACATTCAAAAATATTATTTTACATGTTAAAAAAATTACATAGTGTTCGTCATAATGTCTTCTATTACACGGGGTATTTTCCACCAAGTTCCAAAGAGATTAAGAGCGACGTACCTCACAAATAAAACATTCAAAAATATTATTTTATATGTTCAAGAAATTACATAGTCTTTCTACTACTACATGCTTTCTTATTCCCCAAACCCCAAAGAGATTAAAAGCGACGTACTTCACAAATTAAACATTCAAAACTATTATTTTACTAATTCAAAAAATTACATAGTGTATCCTGTTACATAGTGTCCTCTTCTAAAATTTGTCACGAATTAAGCATTCAAAAATATTATTTTACATGTTCAAAAAATTATATAGTGCCTTCTATTACACGGGGTCTTCTTCCCAAAGCCCGAAAGAGATTAAGAGCGACGTATGTCACAACATTATATAAATTTTAGGCGTACACTATATATATGTACACACGTTGTGTACGTATACCATATTTATTCAGCTCCCTCCAACAAGAATTCCTGGGGCCGCCCCGGTGGCGCAGTGGTCTAAAGGCGTTGGCCTCTGATCATTCGTCCGAAAGGGGTCCGGGTTCGAATCCCGGTGAGGCATGGATGTCGTGTTTGTCTTACGGCACTGGCTATCTCCCTTCCCTGGAACCAGTGACCCTAAATTAGGGACGGGCGACTGCTTATAGCCCATTGAGTTGGTCACGGTGGTCGTTAAACCTCCAAAAAAAAAAAAAGAATTCCTGGGTGCGCCACTGATGTATATACACAAACATATTTAAATTTTATTTATAATGAACCAAAAACGAAATATAGTTTGTGAGTTTTGCACATATACTCACACTCATTTTCCAATTTATTCGGAGCACCACCATATTATATCCCTGTGAGAAGAAACATTCAATGACCAGTAACTATTTAAATACCATGTTAATGAAAAAGAAAAGTTTGTTTTTAAATTCAAGTTATCCGACTCGAGAGTATTCAAATTTGGGCTCTAGATAGCTCGATAAGTTAGCTTAGCAGTGCAGAAATCTGGAAGAAAAAAATTGTTATTTCTGTCAGATTTATTTTAATTATCTAGGACAAATAGAAATAATTGAATGTGGCCAAAAGTGAGACTGGAATCTTGTCTTCCATAAATCATCTTTAATCCTACTGTGCATTCATTTTTTAAGAGAAAATGTGCACATTAGCAGAGAACCATTGAATTTGAGCTATAGAAACTCGCCTACCTACTAAACTCCACCTGAAATAACGTTATTGGTAAAAACGTAACAGAGCGCATTTTGTCTTTTCATTGTGGAGCCAACGAGAGACCGCTTCCATTCCGAATATGGCGAGGTCTGCAGAGATTCTTTGACGCCCACTTCTGGGACAGTCCCTCAAGACGTAAAAGCCACGTCGAAGGAGTGATTTTTTGCGCTATCTATTGCAGAAGAGGAACCCTAACACTCATTAAAAGATAGTATTAAAATGCTAGTTAATAATTTACTGACATTGAATGTTTCCTCTTAGAGGGATTACATGGGTGTGTTCCTATTAAACTGTGATTCGGTGACGCCAACTTCTGGGACTGTTCCTCAAGACGTAAAAGCCACGCCGAAGGAGTGATTTTTTGCGCTATCTATTGCAGAAGAGGAACCCTAACACTCATTCAAAGATAGTCTTAAAATGCTAGTTAATAATTTACTGACATAAAATATTTCTTCTTAGAGGGATTACATGGATGTGTTCCTATTAAACAGGTCGATGATTATATTCCAGAAATCTTAATTCACATACCTTATAAGGTCGTCGCTCGAGCACCTCGGTATCTCCCCTTCTCTTTTTGCAGAAAGAGCACAGTTAAACCAAAAGTAAAAAAACTCAGCATTGTTAGATAAAATTAAAATGTTGATACAAAACCAACATATTTGAAAATCATGCATTTCCAGAGAAGACCGAGGGGGCCAAAACATACTTTTGCCCCTGCGGTCTAATCACTGAGGTGACGATCGTTCCCGTTACCCCCACGTATTCGGCACCTATGCACCCATACATTGGTAATTACTAACTGCTCATATGATCAAGGGACCTAAACAAAACAGACTGTTCAGTGAATAATGTTAATAATAGGAACGTTGGGATAAAGAAATGGAGCAAGTTGCAAGCTGGGCAATAGTTATTTGTTGCATCTGCGTATTTCAGCATTGGTCAAATGAAGGTAACTGAGAAACAAGATACAAACCAGTCTTTTATGTTTGCATCTGTTTTATTTCTGCATCAGTTACACGAATTTTCTTACTGCTTCAAAAAATAATTGGCCGCAGATGGCCTAGTGGTCAACCTTCGTGAGTGCTACGGAGAGGTCTCAGGTTCGATCGCAGGCAGGTGCGAACGCTCGAGCCACTAAATATCCGCCGTGGGTCGGATGGTCACGTTAAGTCGCCGGACCCCGGGTACTAGCCCCCGGTTATAAATAAGGGCGTCTTTTTACCTCGCTTTCGTGTGACTTTCCTATCGGGCACTCTAGCCTAAATCTCCCATCTTTCTGTTGGGTTATTGCGAATGAAATGTCCGGCGCGAACGAGCAGTGGAATGGAAACACCCACAGGTGTTGAGGATATTACGCCACAGTGTTACTGTAAAGTGCTAGCAAGGTGTCTGAAGAACAAGGTTGGGCCGCGGGTAGTCTAGTGGTCAGGGTTCGTGACTGCCGTGGAGATGACCTCAGGTTCGATCCCGGAAAGGTACGAACGTTCGAACCACTAAAAGCCAGCCGTGCGTCAGATGGGCACGTTAAACCGTCGGACCGTGGGTACTGGCCCTCCGGCAACAAATAAAGGCGTCTTCCTCCCCCTTCTACGTCGTTTCCATGTCACTTTCCTATCGGGCACTCTAGCCCCAATCTCCTAGCTTCCTGTTTCTAAGGGTTGTTTAACACCTGGGGACAGACACTCCCTTCCTAAAATCCTCTACATATGATCTGATCTGATCTGAAGAACAAGGTTCAGGCGTGGTTTGTTTGGACGTAACGTGGCTTGCAAAGGAAACATGCAGACGCCCGATTTGAGATTCATCTTCCTGTATGAAATTAAACTGGGCCATTCTTTAGGAATTGCAGCTCAAAACGTTAACAAAGCGTTTGGGGAGAATACAGCCAGCGAACGAAGCATTCGACAATCATTTGTGAAGTTTCGAAGCAGAGATATGGACCTGTAAAACGGAGAACGTGGTCCCCGACCTGTTGCTGTTTCTGATGATTTTCTGTTACGTATGGTTGAAGCGGACCCCGAAAAACGTGTCGTGAGATAGCGGTAGAGGTAGGTGTCCACCACAAGACAGTTGTTCGGTGTCTGGCTGCGCTTGGTAAGGTAAAAAAGCTGGACATTTGGCTACGGCATGAGTTGACAACTGCCAAGAAGACTAGGAGTTTGGAAGTCTGCACGTCGCTGCTTGCCAGGAATAAACAGGAACCTCTACTGCATCGAACCGTCGCTTGCGACAAGAAGTGGGTCCTTTATGATAATCAGAAACGATCTGCACAATAGTTAAGCAAAGGCATAGCCTGCTGGACGGCATCCAAAGCCACCCCTACACAACAAGAAGATGATGTTCCTTCTCTGGTGGGCCACAGCTGGGATCATTCATCGGGATTTATTGGCAAGAGGCCAAACCATCACTGCAGAACGTTATTAGGCTGAACAATACCAGGTGAAACTGAAATTTCTGCAGAAACAATCGGATTTGGTCAACAGACACAGTGTTCTTCTGCACCAGCACAACTCCCGCCCTCATGTCACACAATGAACGATGCTGACACTAAGTGCCTTGGGCTAATGAGCGCTGGCTCATCCAGCCTATTTCCCGGAGTTGTCTCCGAGAGACCATCATCTGTTTCGTATCCTGGATAACTTCCTGTCCGGGAAAGAGTTCACGACAGACAACGAGGTTCAACGTACAGTTGATGACTTCTTCGGGTCTCAGCGGCACTACATTTTTTGTTCCAGGATCATGGCCTTACCAGATAGATGTCAACTATGTGTCCATGCCGAGGGTGATTATTTTGCCTAGGTAAGTTGTCCTACTTTTCCGCTCTCGCCGTCCACGTGTGCTGGGCTTTTGCCGGACATTTCATTCGCACCAGCCCAATACTTCTAAGGATTGTTTAAGACCTGGGGTTAGACATTCGCTTCCTAAAATCCTTGACATATGATCTGACTGTCAGATATCTAATGGTATGGCGCACTCTGCATACTCTGGGTTACGGCGCACTCTGCATACTCTGGGCTAAGGAGCACTCTGCATAACCTAGGCTACGGCGCACTCTGCATACCCTGGGCTACACGCACTCTGCATTACCTGGCTACACGCACTCTGCATAACCTGGGCTACACGCTCTCTGCATACCCTGGGCAACGGCGCACGCTGCATAACATGGACTACGTCGCAGTTTGCATACCCTTGGCTACGGCGCACTCTGCATACCCTGGGCTACGGCGCACTCTGCATAACCTGGGCTACGGCACATTCTACATACTCTAGGCTACGGCGCACTCTGCAAAACCTGGGCTACCGTGCACTCTGGATAACCTGAGCTACGGCGCACTTTGCCTACTCTGGGTTACGGTATACCCTAGGATTCGGCACACTCTGCATACACTGGGCCACGGCATACCGTAGGCTTGGCGCACTCTGCATGCGTAACCTGGACTATGGCGCACTATGCATAACTTGGGCTACGGCGCACTCTGCATAACCCGGGCTTCGGCGCAGTCTGCATACTCTGGGCTACGGCATACCCTAGGCTTAGCGCACTCTGCATGCATAACCTGGACTATGGCGCACTATGCATAACTTGGGCTACGGCGCACTCTGCATAACCCGG